>OZ022579.1:27417203-27991677 GCA_963669155.1 Arbacia lixula | reverse complement strand
TCATAGTAATTGCTCTAATAATTACAGTTAAACTGTATATTGATTGATAAACTCAACCATGTTCATATACACATGTCCATGTACATGTATGCACTGAAAAATGCACATGCTAAAAATACACGATGGTATTTCTATCTCCCTAACAATTTAATTCGGGTTGTATCTTAGCTGCCGCAGACTAAACTAACGAGGAGTGCAAATTTGCTCACGACAAAGTGGAGTGATAAGATTTACTGCGAAATGATTGGGTTTTGATAGTGTTTCTGAGTAACAGGGCAAATATTGAGTGTTTATTTTCTTGGACACCAGCTGGAATTTCTAGCAGGATTTGCTTTTTTGCAATGGAGAGAATAATAAAACCAGTGAAGCTAATTTATTTTGTAGATATGCATGTACATCTAGATGTACATGAGGTTAGAGGATGTATACAACAGCTCAAAGGAATTGGCACAGGGTAAGGAAAAGGGAAGAAAGGGAAGGAGCCGCAGTTTTAAACCATGGTATACATGTATTTTGTCCAGTTCAGCATAAAACATGATGCTTTAGCCTAAAAAGCATTGTGTTTCATGCTGAACTGGACGAAATATACCGTGGTTTAAAACTGCGGCTCCTTCCATTTCTTCCCTTTCCCTATACCAGTGCCAATACCTTTGAGCTGGAGTGCATGTACATGTGCACTGTAACCATCTGTGCTTTCACAGTATATTGCTTTAAAAGTTGCAATAAATTTAATGAAAATAAAGATACACAAATTTATAGTACAATATACAAATATGTATTTGTGTCTGTAATGCAAGAGCGGTGTGGCATAAAGATAGAGGAGTGTTTACAGAGAACGATTGACAGCATTATGCAGTTGGCTTTTAATCTATGTTACTTTTGTTAGAAGGGGGGGGGGGATGTCTAAACTTCTTTTGAGCCAGGAAGTATGCATGTTTCATACAGTAAAGATAATAATCTGGATGGGTGAACATGCAGTACTCACTCTTCCAGAAACTCCCCTTTTTTATTGGCTTGCAGCTACATGTAGCTAGCTTGCATACAAGCACAGAGTTGTTTTCAGTACTTCATACAGACCCTGTTTGCTTGTCTGAAAGCTTTGTTGCTGAACAGTATGGCAGTCATTACTTAACGATAGATCAAAGGCATTGCATCTGCATGCTGTAGAGTTCTGAATGCAAGATATCATCGTTAGTGCATTCCCCAAACCGTGTGGGCAGTGCAGAACGTATATCTACGATGTGGAGTTGGCAGGATTGCTTAGATCGAGCCCAATCCTTTTGTGGTGAGCTGATGTGTAACCTTGATTGTGCGGTGTTGTGGTACTGGTACAGTGTACATGTACATGTTAATTGAGTGGGTTTGTTGGGTACATGTTGTCAGCGTTTTTACGAAACATCAAATCTGTACAGGGTAGAGCGCACAGATATGATGGTTTATAAAAAAGGCTGATGTATCAGCTCTAAAAGTAAAGCAGAACGGGGGTTTTGTTGTCACTGGCTCAATCTTGGTCAGATGAGTTTGTGAATGAATGAATGAATGAATGAATGTCTTCCCTTAGAGAAATCCAAGCTTGTAACAAGCTTGCAACAAGCTTGCAGTGAGCTTGCAGCAATCTTAATAAGCGTGCGTTCACAAATTTAAGATTGCAGACCTTGCTTGCAATCTTGCTGCAAGCTAATCGCAAGCTTGCAGCAAGCTTGCAGGATCTGCAGTTGCATCCTGCAAGCTTGGAGCGAGCTTGCAGGGCCCGAGGTTGCAACCTGCAAGCTGGCAGCAAGCTTGCGGGATCCGACGTTGCACCCTGCAAGCTCGCAGCAAGCTTGCAAGACTGGACGTCATATCCTGCAAACTTGCTGCGAGCTTGCAGGCCTCATGTTCCGCAAGCTTGCAGGGTGCAACCTCGGGACCTGCAAGTTGGCAGGACTCAATCTTAGGTCCTGCAAACTTGCAGACTTGCAGGACACGTGTTCTGTACTAGTAACCTTATTCCTCCAAGCTTGCTGGACATAAACATGGTTACACACATACGCTTGTAAATATTTATGTAAATATAAGGCCCATAAGCACCACAATTGCACCCTGTAAATTAACACAGTACATTACTTGATAAATGTTAGCACATGACACTAATTCATGCATACGCCCCAAAAGTGTCAAATCATATTTAATAATTTCAAGCCCCTTTCTTTTTAAATCTTCACCAAATCTTTAGTGTTTTAATAATGAAACTAGACAATATACAGACACTAACAACTTATTGTTCTGACCCTTGCCAGAACTCAACATCACCTATATAGCTGAGTTAAAACAGATATTCATCTGATATCCATCCCTTGCCATAGATATGCAGTTTTGAAAATATTCTAATTATCTTCATTTAGATAGAGGTCACATGTAAGTGACATGGAACTTAACATTAATATATGACGAATGCATGCCTAGATGCCGACCAAGACCAAAAGGTAAACAATTATTGCATTAAAGATAATGTTGATATATTTTTGCCTGTATTCAGTTTACATTTCAGTGTACATTACCATTGTGGTCCAAGTCAAGATCCATTATTGTTTGTTGTGGCCACCCAGTCGAAATTCCCATAGAAACCAGTAGAAACCAGTAGAGACCGTCTACTGGTTTCTACTGGTCCAGTAGAGTCTACTGGTCTGAAGAGGAACTACGAAATCAAACCAGTAGAAACCAGTAGAAACCAATAGAAACCAGTGAGATCTAGTGGTTTGAGAAGGAGTGTGAAAAAAACAAAATCAAACCAGTAGAAACCATTAGAGACCAGTGGATTCTAATTGTATTGAAGACCAGTAGAAACCATTAGAATCCACTGGTCTCTAATGGTTTCTACTGGTTTGATTTTGTTTTTTTCACACTCCTTCTCAAACCACTAGATCTCACTGGTTTCTATTGGTTTCTACTGGTCTTCAATACCATTGGAATCCACTGGTCTCTCCTGGTTTCTACTGGTTTGACTTAAGTGGTGGTCTGCCATGCCATGGCAGATCACCTCTTGTTTTTGTCCGAATTTTCTTTCTTTATTAGGTGGTCTGCCATGCCATGGCAGATCACCTCTTGTTTTTGTCCGAATTTTCTTTCTTTATTAGGTGGTCTGCCATGCCATGGCAGATCACCTCTTGTTTTTGTCCGAATTTTCTTTCTTTATTATTATTTATTTTTATTCCAAAATTTTGTGACATGGATATCTCAACAATGCATGAACCATGTTTCATCAAATGTTCATCATGTATAGGTATATATGTGAACATGTTACAGGAACATTTTCAAGGTCATTACATAATCATGACGTCATGTACGAGCAATTTAATGAAAATCTATTATTTCATGTAGCTCTAAAACCGTTCATCTCTGTGTAATGAAATTTGGCATGTATATAATTAATGACAAGACAGTTAATTTCAATGAAAAAAAACGCACGCGTACGCGTACGTTAGTGCATTAACGCGCGCGTAAAATAAAAAAATGCTCCAAATCAACTAGAAATTGTTTTGCATATGTTTGAGGCCATTTCTAGCATTTTTCAAATTTCCGCGCGTACGCGCGCGCGCGCGCGTTTTTCCGTGCGTTTAGCAAACGCAACGTCGGAAAACCGTTTTTTCACTGGATTCATGTTTCTGACACTGCAAACAACACATCCTGAAATTTTGAGCCATTTCCATGCAATAATAAGGTCGTACTGGTGCGTCAAAGTTCAAAGTCCGCGCGTGCGTCAATACGTTTTTGTGTGCAAATATTGCAAAAAACATGACCACCTTCAATCGGCCATAGCTCCTCAGAATGGCTGGTGACCCCCAATTTTTTTTTCATGTTTTGAAAGAGTGGGAACTGTAAATGCTATTTCATGTATCATTTGATCGTTAAATACATCGTAACGTCATCATATTGCCATATGAATCGAAAAAATCAATTTTCATGTATGACTTCATAAACTTTTTTACCCGTTCTTGCGTATCTCAGTAATCTTTGGTCAATTTTGTTTCAAATTTCAGTATGTGATAGCTGAGACATTGCTCTATGAGAAATTAGCCCTAATATTTCAATAGGATTCCATCTTCATGGTACAAATTTGATTATAGACATTAATGTCAAAATCGATCGTATATACGTGTTATGTCAATGGAAGGAGTATTTATTAAATGACATGACGATCTTCTAGGAGCTGTATCTCGCTTATGTTCAATTCTGTTACTCTGAAATTTTAGTATGTTGTAGCTGAGTCTACTAGCTTTCGGGGACGTGATCTTTATTTTTTAATCAGATGTCGCGATCATGGCGAAATTTCATCTTGAATATCAATTTCTTAATCATTCTAGCCCCTGCTGGGCATTACGTGTTAAGTGAATGGGAAGATGTGTGGCTCAATTGGTAAGGCGCCGCGTTTTAAGATCTCGAGGCCCCCGGTTCGATTCCTGGAGTGGGTAGGGTAAATTTTTGCATTCCTTTTACAATTTTTTTTTTTGCCATCTTCTTCTGTTCTATCCCTCACTTTGTCATTCTCTTTGAGATTTTCTTTCCCATTCGTTTTCTCTCGCCCCTTTATCTTACGTGGCTATTAATTACATGTTAGCACAATATACATGTAACCATTTAGGCATGTCTCTGAAATGTACGTTAGTAGACATTGTAGGTGCGCTATGAGCTTTCTTGAGCGGAGTCTCTGATTGCTTATGAATAGATGGTGTCACGATTGAAGGTCCATATCACCGTGCATTTTCTAGCCCATGTCAGTGCATGAATTTGCCAATGCAGACCACCTTATACTTGTCCACAAGTATGTCTCGTTATTATTTATTTTTATTCCAAAATTTTGTGACATGGATATCTCAACAATGCATGAACCATGTTTCATCAAATGTTCATCATGTATAGGTATATATGTGAACATGTTACAGGAACATTTTCAAGGTCATTACATAATCATGACGTCATGTACGAGCAATTTAATGAAAATCTATTATTTCATGTAGCTCTAAAACCGTTCATCTCTGTGTAATGAAATTTGGCATGTATATAATTAATGACAAGACAGTTAATTTCAATGAAAAAAAACGCACGCGTACGCGTACGTTAGTGCATTAACGCGCGCGTAAAATAAAAAAATGCTCCAAATCAACTAGAAATTGTTTTGCATATGTTTGAGGCCATTTCTAGCATTTTTCAAATTTCCGCGCGTACGCGCGCGCGCGCGCGTTTTTCCGTGCGTTTAGCAAACGCAACGTCGGAAAACCGTTTTTTCACTGGATTCATGTTTCTGACACTGCAAACAACACATCCTGAAATTTTGAGCCATTTCCATGCAATAATAAGGTCGTACTGGTGCGTCAAAGTTCAAAGTCCGCGCGTGCGTCAATACGTTTTTGTGTGCAAATATTGCAAAAAACATGACCACCTTCAATCGGCCATAGCTCCTCAGAATGGCTGGTGACCCCCAATTTTTTTTTCATGTTTTGAAAGAGTGGGAACTGTAAATGCTATTTCATGTATCATTTGATCGTTAAATACATCGTAACGTCATCATATTGCCATATGAATCGAAAAAATCAATTTTCATGTATGAATTCATAAACTTTTTTACCCGTTCTTGCGTATCTCAGTAATCTTTGGTCAATTTTGTTTCAAATTTCAGTATGTGATAGCTGAGACATTGCTCTATGAGAAATTAGCCCTAATATTTCAATAGGATTCCATCTTCATGGTACAAATTTGATTATAGACATTAATGTCAAAATCGATCGTATATACGTGTTATGTCAATGGAAGGAGTATTTATTAAATGACATGACGATCTTCTAGGAGCTGTATCTCGCTTATGTTCAATTCTGTTACTCTGAAATTTTAGTATGTTGTAGCTGAGTCTACTAGCTTTCGGGGACGTGATCTTTATTTTTTAATCAGATGTCGCGATCATGGCGAAATTTCATCTTGAATATCAATTTCTTAATCATTCTAGCCCCTGCTGGGCATTACGTGTTAAGTGAATGGGAAGATGTGTGGCTCAATTGGTAAGGCGCCGCGTTTTAAGATCTCGAGGCCCCCGGTTCGATTCCTGGAGTGGGTAGGGTAAATTTTTGCATTCCTTTTACAATTTTTTTTTTTGCCATCTTCTTCTGTTCTATCCCTCACTTTGTCATTCTCTTTGAGATTTTCTTTCCCATTCGTTTTCTCTCGCCCCTTTATCTTACGTGGCTATTAATTACATGTTAGCACAATATACATGTAACCATTTAGGCATGTCTCTGAAATGTACGTTAGTAGACATTGTAGGTGCGCTATGAGCTTTCTTGAGCGGAGTCTCTGATTGCTTATGAATAGATGGTGTCACGATTGAAGGTCCATATCACCGTGCATTTTCTAGCCCATGTCAGTGCATGAATTTGCCAATGCAGACCACCTTATACTTGTCCACAAGTATGTCTCGTTATTATTTATTTTTATTCCTATTTTTTGTGACACGGATATCTCAACAATGCATGGACCATGTTTCATCAAATGTTCATCATGTATAGGTATATATGTGAACATGTTACAGGAACATTTTCAAGGTCATTACGTAATCGTGACGTCATGCACGAGCAATTTAATGAAAATCTATTATTTCATGTAGCTCTAAAACCGTTCATCTCTGTGTAATGAAATTTGGCATGTATATAATTAATGACAAGACAATTAATTTCAATGAAAAAAAACGCGCGCGTACGCGTACGTTAGTGCATTAACGCGCGCGTAAAATAAAAAAATGCTCCAAATCAACTAGAAATTGTTAAATTGCATATGTTTGAGGCCATTTCTAGCATTTTTCAAATTTCCGCGCGTAGGCGTGCGCGCGTGTTTTTCCGTGCGTTTAGCAAACGCAACGTCGGAAAACCGTTTTTTCACTGGATTCATGTTTCTGACACTGCAAACAACACATCCTGAAATTTTGAGCCATTTCCATGCAATAATAAGGTCGTGCTTGTGCGTCAAAGTTCAAAGTCCGCGCGTGCGTCAATGCGTTTTTGTGTGCAAATATTGCAAAAAACATGACCACCTTCAATCGGCCATAGCTCCTCAGAATGGCTGGTGACCCCCAATTGTTTTTTCATATTTTGAAAGAGTGGGAACTATAGATGCTATTTCATGTATCATTTGATCGTTAAATACATCGTAACGTCATCATATTGCCATATGAATCGAAAAAATCAATTTTCATGTATGACTTCATAAACTTTTTTACCCGTTCTTGCGTATCTCAGTAATCTTTTGTCAATTTTGTTCCAAATTTCAGTATGTGATAGCTGAGACATTGCTCTATGAGAAATTAGCCCTAATATTTCAATAGGATTCCATCTTCATGGTATAAATTTGATTATAGACATTAATGTCAAAATCGATCGTATGTACGTGTTATGTCAATGGAAGGGGTATTTATTAAATGACATGACGATCTTCTAGGAGCTGTATCTCGCTTATGTTCAATTCTGTTACTCTGAAATTTTAGTATGTTGTAGCTGAGTCTACTAGCTTTCGGGGACGTCATCTTTCTTTTTTAATCAGATGTCGCGATCATGGCGAAATTTCATCTTGAATATCAATTTCTTAATCATTCTAGCCCCTGCTGGGCATAACGTGTTAAGTGAATGGGAAGATGTGTGGCTCAATTGGTAAGGCGCCGCGTTTTAAGATCTCGAGGCCCCCGGTTCGATTCCTGGAGTGGGTAGGGTAAATTTTTGCATTTCTTTTACAATGTTTTTTTTTGCCATCTTCTTCTGTTCTATCCCTCACTTTGTCATTATCTTTGAGATTTTCTTTCCCATTCGTTTTCTCTCGCCCCTTTATCTTACGTGGCTATTACATGTAATTACATGTTAGCACAATATACATGTACCATTTAGGTAAGTTAGTAGACATTGTAGGTGCGCTCTGAGCTTTCTTGAGCGGAGTCTCTGATTGCTTATGAATAGATGGTGTCACGATTAAAGGTCCATATCACCGTGCATTTTCTAGCCCATGTCAGTGCATGAATTTGCCAATGCAGACCACCTTATACTTGTCCACAAGTATGTCTCGTTATTATTTATTTTTATTCCTATTTTTTGTGACATGGATATCTCAACAATGCATGGACCATGTTTCATCAAATGTTCATCATGTATAGGTATATATGTGAACATGTTACAGGAACATTTTCAAGGTCATTACGTAATCGTGACGTCATGCACGAGCAATTTAATGGAAATCTATTATTTCATGTAGCTCTAAAACCGTTCATCTCTGTGTAATGAAATTTCGCATGTATATAATTAATGACAAGACAATTAATTTCAATGAAAAAAAACGCGCGCGTACGCGTACGTTAGTGCATTAACGCGCGCGTAAAATAAAAAAATGCTCCAAATCAACTAGAAATTGTTTTTGCATATGTTTGAGGCCATTTCTAGCATTTTTCAAATTTCCGCGCGTACGCGCGCGCGTTTTTCCGTGCGTAACGCGAACAAAACGTCGGAAAACCATTTTTTCACTGGATTCATGTTTCTGACACTGCAAACAACACATCCTGAAATTTTGAGCCATTTCCATGCAATAATAAGGTCGTGCTGGTGCGTCAAAGTTCAAAGTCCGCGCGTGCGTCAATACGTTTTTGTGTGCAAATATTGCAAAAAACATGACCACCTTCAATCGGCCATAGCTCCTCAGAATGGCTGGTGACCCCCAATTTTTTTTTCATATTTTGAAAGAGTGGGAACTGTAGATGCTATTTCATGTATCATTTGATCGTTAAATACATCGTAACATCATCATATTGCCATATGAATCGAAAAAATAAATTTTCATGTATGACGTCATAAACTTTTTTACCCGTTCTTGCGTATCTCAGTAATCTTTTGTCAATTTTGTTCCAAATTTCAGTATGTGATAGCTGAGACATTGCTCTATGAGAAATTAGCCCTAATATTTCAATAGGATTCTATCTTCATGGTATAAATTTGATTATAGACATTAATGTCAAAATCGATCGTATGTACGTGTTATGTCAATGGAAGGGGTATTTATTAAATGACATGACGATCTTCTAGGAGCTGTATCTCGCTCATGTTCAATTCTGTTACTCTGAAATTTTAGTATGTTGTAGCTGAGTCTACTAGCTTTCGGGGACATGATCTTTATTTTTTAATCAGATGTCGCGATCATGGCGAAATTTCATCTTGAATATCAATTTCTTAATCTGCTGGGCATTACGTGTTAAGTGGATGAGAAGATGTGTGGCTCAATTGGTAAGGCGCCGCGTTTTAAGATCTCGAGGCCCCCGGTTCGATTCCTGGAGTGGGTAGGGTAAATTTTTGCATTCCTTTTACAATGCTTTTTTTGCCATCTTCTTCTGTTCTATCCCTCACTTTGTCATTCTCTTTGAGATTTTCTTTCCCATTCGTTTTCTCTCGCCCCTTTATCTTACGTGGCTATTAATTACATGTTAGCACAATATACATGTAACCATTTTGGCATGTCTCTGAAATGTACGTAAGTAGACATTGTAGGTGCGCTCTGAGCTTTCTTGAGCGAAGTCTCTGATTGCTTATGAATAGATGGTGTCACGATTGAAGGTCCGTGCATTTTCTAGCCCATGTCAGTGCATGAATTTGTCAATGCAGACCACCTTATACTTGTCCACAAGTATGTCTCGTTTATTTTTATTCCTATTTTTTGTGACATGGATATCTCAACAATGCATGGACCATGTTTCATCAAATGTTCATCATGTATAGGTATATATGTGAACATGTTACAGGAATATTTTCAAGGTCATTACGTAATCGTGACGTCATGCACGAGCAATTTAATGAAAATCTATTATTTCATGTAGCTCTAAAACCGTTCATCTCTGTGTAATGAAATTTGGCATGTATATAATTAATGACAAGACAATTAACTTCAATGAAAAAAAACGCGCGCGTACGCGTACGTTAGTGCATTAACACGCGCGTAAAATAAAAAAATGCTCCTAATCAACTAGAAATTGTTTTGCATATGTTTGAGGCCATTTCAAGCATTTGTTTCAAATTTCCGCGCGTAGGCGTGCGCGCGCACGTTTTTCCGTGCGTTTAGCAAATGCAACGTCGGAAAACCGTTTTTTTTTACTGGATTCATGTTTCTGACACTGCAAACAACACATCCTGAAATTTTGAGTCATTTCCATGCAATAATAAAGTCGTGCTGGTGCGTCAAAGTTCAAAGTCCGCGCGTGCGTCAATACGTTTTTGTGTGCAAATATTGCAAAAAACATGACCACCTTCAATCGGCCATAGCTCCTCAGAATGGCTGGTGACCCCCAATTGTTTTTTCATATTTTGAAAGAGTGGGAACTGTAGATGCTATTTCATGTATCATTTGATCGTTAAATACATCGTAACATCATCATATTGCCATATGAATCGAAAAAATCAATTTTCATGTATGACTTCATAAACTTTTTTACCCGTTCTTGCGTATCTCAGTAATCTTTTGTCAATTTTGTTCCAAATTTCAGTATGTGATAGCTGAGACATTGCTCTATGATAAATTAGCCCTAATATTTCAATATGATTCCATCTTCATGGTATAAATTTGATTATAGACATTAATGTCAAAATCGATCGTATGTACGTGTTATGTCAATGGAAGGGGTATTTATTAAATGACATGACGATCTTCTAGGAGCTGTATCTCGCTTATGTTCAATTCTGTTATTCTGAAATTTAAGTATGTTGTAGCTGAGTCTACTAGCTTTCGGGGACGTCATCTTTCTTTTTTAATCTGACGTCGCGATCATGGCGAAATTTCATCTTGAATATCAATTTCTTAATCATTCTAGCCCCTGCTGGGCATTACGTGTTAAGTGAATGGGAAGATGTGTGGCTCAATTGGTAAGGCGCCGCGTTTTAAGATCTCGAGGCCCCCGGTTCGATTCCTGGAGTGGGTAGGGTAAATTTTCGCATTCCTTTTACAATGTTTCTTTTGCCATCTTCTTCTGTTCTATCCCTCACTTTGTCTTTCTCTTTGAGATTTTCTTTCCCATTCGTTTTCTCTCGCCCCTTTATCTTACGTGGCTATTAATTACATGTTAGCACAATATACATGTAACCATTTAGGCATGTCTCTGAAATGTACGTTAGTAGACATTGTAGGTGCGCTATGAGCTTTCTTGAGCGGAGTCTCTGATTGCTTATGAATAGATGGTGTCACGATTGAAGGTCCATATCACCGTGCATTTTCTAGCCCATGTCAGTGCATGAATTTGCCAATGCAGACCACCTTATACTTGTCCACAAGTATGTCTCGTTTTTTTTACACTCCTTTTTAAAGCATTAGATCTCACTGGTTTCTATTGGTTTCTACTGGTCTTCAATACCATTAGAATCCACTGGTCTCTAATGGTTTCAACTGGTTTGACTTTGTTTTTTTCACACTAATAGAAACTAGTGAGATAAAATGTTTTGAAAAGGAGTGTGAAAAATTCAAAGTCAAACCAGGAGAAACCATTACTAATAGAAACTCGTGAGATATAATGTTTTGAAAAGGAGTTTGAAAAATTCAAAGTCAAACCAGGAGAAACCATTAGAGACCAGTGAAACTTAATGGTTTGAAAAGGAGTGTGAAAAATACAGAGTCAAACCAGTAGAAACCATTAGAGACCAGTGAATTCTACTGGTGGAGACCAGTATAAACCAATAGAAACCAGTAAGACCTAATGGTTTGAAAAGGAGTGTCAAAAATTCAAAGTCAAACTAGTAGAAACCAATAGAAACCAGTGAGATCTAATGGTTTGAAAAGGAGTGTGAAAAATACAAAGTCAAACCAGTAGAAACCATTAGAGACCAGTGAATTCTCCTGGTATTGGAGATCAGTAGAAACCAATAGAAACTAGTGAGATATAATGTTTTGAAAAGGAGTATGAAAAACACAAAGTCAAACCAGTAGAAACCAATAGAAACCAGTGAGATCTAATGGTTTGAAAAGGAGTGTGAAAAATACTAAGTCAAACCAGTAGAAACCATTAGAGACCAGTGAATTCTACTGGTAATGGAGACCAGTAGAAACCAATAGAAACCAATAGAAATAGAGATGCTCATGAATATTCATGCATGTATTTACGTGTCCTAATTTTGTACTTTTAAATAGATAACCTCCCCCTAACCAGATAAAAGGAATTTTACCAAGTAATGATTTCAAGTTTAAACATAAAATTGTGAATGTCACCTACATAAGTGAAGACAATAATGATAATAACAACAAAAATGATCTTCTTAAATGTAAGTTGTAGTAACCAATATCTTATGAACCTTATAACCGTACTGCTATATATATGAAAGTCTGTGAAGGAAAGACCAGGAATTAGGATAGGTATAGGATAGAATAGGAATAAATATAAGATAGGATAGGATTAAGTTAAAACGATAAGGAAATATGCCATAATTCGAATTGTCATATACAAAATTTAAATCGATATTTCATCAATATTTTTAATTTTGATTCATATTGGTCTCCTGATGGCTCCAGTAGGTATTCTACTAGTTTCTACTGGTAAGCTTGCGGCAAGCTTGCGGCAAGCTTGCAACTAGCTTGCGGCAAGCTCACTCTGCAAGCTTGCAGCAAGGTTGCAGGTTGCAAGCTTACTAGCTTGCAGCAAGGTTGCAGGTTACGCGCTATATTCTTTGCCCTGATTGGCTAATAAGTTATCTCATTTGCATTTTTGGAACCATGCAAGCTAGCGGCAAGCTTGCAACCAGCTTGCGGCAAGCTCACTCTGCAAGCTTGCAGATTTTTCTATAAGGGTTTGGCTCTCAAATAAAATGTAGAAATATTGTGTACTGGGTAATTATGGTATAAAGGCAATGGCGTTCTGCTGTCATAACTGGGGTCTGGATTTCATTTGATTTTAATGATTTCATCATTTTGAGGGTAGTCCTTTTTGGTTTGCTGAATTCAAATAAGAATGGGACCCGTGGTCATGTAGAATGACATTTTGTGGATTAAAGCAGGTCTCGTAGTCTTGACCACTTCTACGCTTAGAGGTGGTCAGTGTTACAAAGAACTAGACAACTTATTAAACCTTTGCAGATTTTTGTTCACATGCATAAGATGTTCTTAAATAAGCCATGTTTGTAATGTATTCACAACTTTCCCCCTAACTGATTAGTAACACATTATAAATTGCATTCACCTGCATTTGTAATTCAGTTTCAATGGATGGAATGTATTCTTGGCTGTTTCTGATGCACTGCTCTGCAACCACAGCTACAATGTATGCACTTATTATTCTGAGCATGTTTCTTGATGTTTTTACTACATGGCTTTTACCAACCACTCATTTTCATTTTCTTATTTTTTGTTTCTTCTCTCAGCTGAGACCCTGTCTGAAGATGAGGATGAGATGTGCAGCAAGCTGAGCAGACACAGGAGAGGGTCTGGGGGGTACACCCCCTCCCCTGGGGGCCCCTTCTCGGCCCTCATCCCTAGCATGTGGCCCCAGGACATTCTTGCCAAACTTGCCCAGGTGAGCTAGCAGTAGCAGAAATATCACAGTACATCTACACTCCAGCCCAAAGGAGTTGGCATAGGGAAAGGGAAAGGGAAGAAAGGGAAGGAGCCGCAGTATTAAACCGTGGTATATTTTGTCCAGTTCAGCATGAAACACAATGCTTTTTAGGCTAAAGCATCGTGTTTCATGCTGAACTGGACAAAATGAATCGCGATTTAAAACCGCGGCTCCTTCCCTTTCTTCCCTTTCCCTATGCCAATTCCTTTGAGCTGTAGTGTAGCTGATGACATTTCACAAAATGTGTGCATAAAGTGCTTAGAATTGATACTGTGTCATATTAAGCACTTATGTGAAAACTGTGTATTATTATCATTGTAAAAAAATTGACATCTTCTAGCTTTTAAAATCCTCGCTTTTGTCTTCATTCCAGTATTGGTAGTTATTGTTGAGTTTTTATGACTGTAACTTATGTTCACAGTGCACAGATGAGGCACACTTTGGCCCGTAACAGAGGTTTAAAGTGATCAGTGTTACTAAACCTGGACTAACTTTATGGGACGCCAAATTAAACCACATGAAACATGATTATTGATTCTCAATATGACTGATTTTGTCCCCAGATTCACTATTGTATACTGAGTTTGTCCACATAATGATTATACAGCGAGTAATTGAAATAACTCACTCTTGTGATTATGTGCTGAAAATATTCATTGATTTTGTGACAGCATCAAATGATTTAGTTTGTGCCCCATAAAGTAAGTCCGGGCTTAGTACCACACTGTATGTGTTATACCTGTGCTATGAATATATGGGCCATTGAATACAATCAAAAGTGACTGCAAAGGACTGTAATATATTGGAGTCAGCTGTGAAATTGATCTCTCTCTTCACTCTACATGAAATGTACAAACAGCATGTACATGGACAGACAGTAGGTGCTTTTTTTTTTTTTTTCTTGATTCCACACCTTCATGTACAACTCAATTCCTCCCCCAGTATAGGCTGGCTTACAGGCTGTTAGGCATTTTTAACCCAAACCACAATATTCAATAAACAGGTCTGGCTGCAGTAGACTAACCATTCTCAATTCTTTCTCCGGCCCGCCCATGATGGATTGATAAGAGAGGGGAATGACACAGTGACTAGTCTCAGAGTATCAGACTCTTATTTGTCAGTTGGGATCAAAAATGTCTAAAAGCCTGGAAACAAGGCCACCCCCAATGCAATCAACAACATTGATGTGCATGTTGTGAGCTTGAAATCATGTCACAAGAGTAAAGACAGATGTGGTTGGTTGATGTGGAGAGAGTTCCAAGGAGAATAACAGGGAAGATGTTCATGGAGCCTAACTATGAGGAGGGCTCTTTTATAAAGCAGGCCCTCAGGCTCTGAAAAGATTACTGGTACCCTGCTCTTGCATAAAACTGAATACAATAAACCAAACAATCAATCAATCAATCAAACAATCAAACAATCAAACAATCAATCAACCAATCAATCAATCAATCAATCAATCAATCAATCAATCAACCAATCCATCCATCCATCCATCCATCCATCCATCCATCCATCCATCCATCCATCCATCCATCCATCCATCCATCCATCAATCAATCAATCAATGTAGACGTTACTATTGCATGTACAGCACTTCCTTTAAGCCTTTGGGCTAGTTGATAGAATCTCACAGGAGGGAGCTCAATGTCCATATTCACAAAGCACGCATGAATGAGTTTAATTCATGGTTGGCTGCTGATTTCTTTAACCCCTTATCTATGCCAGACAAAATGCTGCTCTATAGAGGGGTCTTCATTACCCCGATGTGGGCAAAATAGCGAGCTTGTTCTGATCGGGTGAGCTACCCAGATCACGAAATAGCTAGCTATTTGCGTCTACATTAGCCAGATCAGGCAAAATAGTGAGCTATTTGGTCGAGAAAATTTCCCAAGAAATCTTTGGCTAGATGGAGCTAGCTCGAGCTAGTTCGCGAAATAGCTCGAGCTAGCTCGGGGCGTATCCAGTAGCACGAAAATTTTCCGACCTCGGCATGCATCAGCGCGCACGAGGCATTGTTTATGCTAGGTTTTTGTACGTGCGTGAATGCGAGCTCACAACCGAAGCCATGTGGTCATGGCCTATTCCCGTCGCACACTATGCATGTGCGAACATCGGGATAATTTATGCATCCCGAGTTTCAAGCTTACATATCTCGAGTTTCGAGCTAATGAAGATGCGATTGCAACTTCAGGCTAGTTCCCTGGATCAGCAAAATAGCTCGCTATTTCGTCTGATCGGGCTTATGAAGACGCACCTTATGAGATTTGTGTGTGGCATTATTGGTGAGAAAATACACACTTGGTGCATGAAGAATTAATATGCCTTTTGTACTGATTTGTAGAAATTGAAAGGAGGCAATTTAATGTGAATGTTCACAAAGTATATGTGAAGAAATCTGATTCAGGGTTGGTTGATTTCTTTTAATATAGATTTCTGCACGTAAATGATCATTTTTTTTATTTGCTTAAATCAAGCAGCTATGGTATGTAGTTTAGAAGAATATTCTTATTTGTTCCGTTCTTTCTGTAGAATGCTTTCAATTATTAAATTGTGAGATCCAGGTGACCTTGAAAAATGCTTGTTGACTTGTAACAAAATTGAAAATAAAATGTGATGTTGTTTCTTCACAGACTGAAGATTCTGGTGCTGAAGGGGACTTTAGATATGATGAATTTGGATTCAGAGTTGAAGAAGAAGGTAGGAAGACAGCAGAATGTATTTTCAGTATTGTTATTATGACTAGTGGATCCGTAGAAATGAATGAAGTGAGGAATATGGGTATAAAAAATGAAAGGATGAAATTAAATGAAAGAATCACATTTGAAGAAAGATAAGGAAAGATATAGGGGAAAGGAGGCAAAGTTTGGGTTGGGGTTGGGGGGGGGGGGGAACACAGAATATATACAAATGATAATCTTTCTCAATATTGCAGCTAAGCAGCATCGTGGCAGTATATATGGACTATACAGTGTATTCCAATGTGGAAAGTATTGATTGACTTTTTCTCTTTTTCTCTTTTCTTCTTTTTAGTGAATAGTTCCCCTTCTTCCTATCTAGGGACAGAAAGAACTATCAATCAGTTTATCAATCACAATGTATTCCCATGGGGAAAGTGTTGTCACTTAAAGGGAATATACTGGGAAGACAAAAAGCCTTCAAACAGGTGATAGTGAGCAATCTTCTTGCCAATGGTCTGAATTTCATGTATTGTGATGCATTTTAGAAACTTGCTAAAATTTCTCAAAACGTTTGGCCCGAACATTTTGAGGATTTGTTATTTAATCACTAATTAAACCAAATCTGGATCATTTGAGGGCAACTAGCTTACAGCAGGTTTCTAAAATGGACATTCCATGAATTGAAGACCATTGGCAAGAAGATTGCTCACGATCACCTGTTTGAAGGCTTTTTGTCTTCCCAGTACAGTATATTCCCTTTAAATCTTAAAGTAATTGATCCATGTGCTCAAATGTGTCAGGGAATGGGGCATACAGTACAAAGATTACATCGTTCAAAACATCATATTCGTAATGCTTTCAAGGGAGCCATGCTACATGGGATTTGCATGTAGGTAGGCTCTCTTTAATGGCTGACTTACGTTAAAAATGCATTCCAGGGTGCCCCCCACATCAGTCAGTTTGATATTTTTACATGGCGCTCAGTCAATATTGACTATTTACGCTATTATCATGTTGTAAATTTAAAACAGCAAACACAGTAATTATTCATTTCTTAAGGGGGTTTTGTCAGGAAAAACCTGTGTATTGCATTGTTAGGTTGTTTGTAAGGTAATTATTTACAGGTAATCTCTCTATCCAGGCTGGAATACATTTCACAATGATGCATTCAATGGAGTCACAGGCAAATTATGAATTCAGGCCATAACACATTTTCGTTTGATTAATTGATTTATTAATTTGTTTTTTGTTAACACATTTTTATTTTGTCCATTTGATTGATTTATTACTTTTTTGTGTGAACATATTTTATTTTTTCTCATTTGATTGATTGATTGCTTTGTTTGTTGTTGTCAATGCAGATGCGGCAGAACCTAACTCCAGCAAGCTCTTGAGTGAGCCCTTTATCGAGGACCCCCAGCAGAGATTAAAGTGGACAGCATATTTTGAGTTTGCCCATAACACGGATGTGGGCGACCTGACGTGGGAGAAGGTGAGAATTGTTTTTGGTGGCTTAGTGGTTGAGAGTAAGGGACACTGAGAAAGAGAGTTGCAGGTTCAAGTCACAGCCAGGGCAAGTGTGTCCTTCGCTTATCCGCATCACTCGTTTCTCGCTAGGAGTTCACTTTGCTCAAACTTTCACTCGCTGCATTTCAGTTTTCATACACATCAAAGTTTTTGAAAAGAAATTTAAGGCATTTCTTTTCAAAATTGAAATTATCCAAGAAAGCTCCTTCCCTTCATTATGCATTGGCCCATATTCTGAACAGAGGTTTATCGCAAATTGTGTACTAAATCTGGACTAACATTAAAGGGTTACTAAATTAGAAAAATAAGTTCCCACTAATCTATGTAAAATTATCCACTAAAAACGAATTTCACATTCGTTTGCCGCGACAAAGTCTCATTTTGACGAAAATTTGAAAAAACGCACGCTTCCAGTAACGTATGAGAAGTCAAAATGCCACAAATGCCAATGGCGTAAATAAAATTTCACGCCATTCAAACAATACGTTAGCAATGGGAACTCCAAAGCTTGTCCGAGGTTTGTCTGAGTAGCAACAACTAATAGATTCAAGGTGCATTCCATCCATTGAATCTGAATGACAAGATACAGGTGAATGCAATAACGTGTTACTACGCAGTTAGGGGGAAAGTTGTGAATACATTACGAAAATGGTCTATTGTTGACTTCCGTACAATCTTTGGAATTTTGACTCCTCATACGTCACTGGAGGCGTGCGTTTTTTCAAATTTTCGTCAAAATGAGACTTTATTCCGGCAAACGAATGGGAAATTTGTTTTTAGTGGATAATTTTACATAGATTTGTGGGAACTTATTTTTCTAATTTAGTAACCATTTAAGGAGGCCAAATAAATTGTCTGATACTACCCCCAAATCATCCATTTTCATCACAGAATCACTCCAGGGGTCAATTTCAATTGTTTGCTGTAATTACTATGTGGACAAACTCAGTATACCATAGTGATTCCAAGTACAAAATCAAATATGTTAAATCAATAATAATGTTTCACTTTGTTTTATATGGTGTCCCATAAAGTTAGTCCAGGTTTAGTACACTGCTGGCGTTAATTGTAATTATCTCTTAGATAGATTCTCATGATCATGCCCCTCTAGGCTAATTGCTTAGACGTGCAAGTCCTGAGAGCAACACACCAAATAGTTGCTACCAGAGCCCTTTATACACAGAATTTGGCCAACTAGGTTTCAATAGAAAGCAACATGGCGCATGTTGCTTTGTTGGACAAGCAGATAACACAAGACTATGCACCATGTTGCTGCCTATTGAAATGGAGTTTGCCATACTCTGTGTATGTATAAAGGGCTCTGGGTATTTTAAACACACTCTGTGTGAAATGAGAAAATGGTTAGATTTACCAAAGAATGCGACAGGCTTTGCATGTTTGTCATGGCTCATTTGTTTTGTGTGAGTACACAAAAGATGATGCAAAGCTTGATGAACATGGTATTAATTGTGATGTTTTTTGTGGCCAAGTGATGCAGTGCAAACTATTACTTTGTTTTATCGAGGGATGGATTCCCGAACAAAATAAATCCCAAAACATGGGGGAGGGATAGGAGTGGGGAGGAAGGCAAGATCTTGAATTGAGGCCACACACAGAACATTCTGCCTGTATTTCCTGATTTTTTGTTTGCTAACAAACTTGTTTTATGGAAATATCAGTAACCGGCCTCCCTAAAATTGATACGCACCGGTATTATGTTCTTGCATCAAAAATCATAAACTACTTACGAACCAAATTTTCAGTGGGTCCATAGACCCCCTTTTAATGTGTGATGAGTTTTATGACTTTCGAATGTGTTTAAGTATGCATATAGAGCATCATTCAGCTGTGGATTAGGCTGTGTATGGCTAAGGAGAGAAGGGGCCCAGGAGTAGTGTGGCATTGCATTAAAAAGGGTAATTCTCCCTATTGCATATAGCTCTCCGAATCTGAACACGTGTGGCGCTCTAATTTTTTTACCCTTAATTCTTGGGATATGAACTTCCAGTTCATGAACTTCCAGTTCATGAACTTCCAGTTCATGAACTTCCAGTTCATGAACATTTTATAGCCATCGCCTTGCTTGTGTCTTTTCATTCTTTCATTAGTCCATTCACAATCAATGTTGAGGTAGGCCAAAACTTCGCAGTGAGTGATTGGTAGTCCTTCGTCCATGTAGCACCCCTTCCATTTTAATATTACGAGGTTAACGAGGGTCGAAATTACAGATTCTGTGCGTTATTGCGTGAATTGAATACATACCAAACTCTTACCGGAAGTATACCTCTCAAGAACAATCGATCAGATATCAGTATCGCGAGGTGATATCGCTTGATTTCGGCTATATGCGATTTACCTTCTGTAAAATAGAAAGCCAGAGGAAACAACTAGCCACAGATAACTAGTTTTTGATGCTGTAATTATCGCTCTGTTGATCTTTATTTTTGTTCTCTTTTCCCCCCTCCCTGTATGCAGATGGACACCAGATTACCGCAAACAGAAAAGCTGCGTTCGCTGGTCCGAGAAGGCATCCCCCACAGTATGAGGCCACAGCTGTGGATGAGGCTGTGTGGAGCACAGGAGAAAAAGGGCAGCAGCGAAATGACGTACAAGGTATGTCAGTAGTTTCCCTCAAGAGGCACTCATGATGATTGTGGAGATGATAGAGTCCCAAAGTGTGACATCATAAGAGCATGTTGTCAAGACAACTGGTTCTAAAGTCTGTTGGTAGAGCAAATAGCAGGGAGTCTTATTGGGATGGATGGTGTTTAGAACCAGAGACCTGCATAGCAAGGGGTATGAAGACACCACTTTGGTACTCTATAGGCACTCTTGATGATTGTGGAGGTAATTTTTTTATTATTATTAGTTGAAGCATGATGAGGGTGATGAGGATGGTGATGAGGATGATGAGAATGATGATGGTGATGGTGATAGTGATGGTGATGGTGATGGTGATGGTGATGATGGTTATGGTGGTGGTGGTGGTGATGGTGATGAGGATGATGGTGATGATGATGGTGATGATGGTGGTGATAGTGATAGTGATGGTGATGGTGATGATGGTGATGATGATGGTAATGAGGATGATAGTGATGATGATGGTGATGGTGGTGGTGATAGTGATGGTGATGGTGATGGTGATGGTGATGATGGTGGTGATGATGGTGGTGATAGTGGTGGTGATGGTGATGATGATAATTTTTCAAAATTAGTCCTATATGTGTGTTTTAGCTTCAATAGGTATTTATGATGTTCTTGATTGATACGTTTTTGTAGGAGATCATCAAAGCCAGCTCAAATGATCAGTCAATGGCAGCCAAGCAGATAGAAAAGGTAAGAAAATATTTTAATGTTTTGCCTGGTGTTTTATGGGTCTCAAATGGAAAGGCTGTTTTCAATGCTTATTTTATTCCATTGTGCAGGGCTGGTTTGATATAAAACATTACAAAGGTTGTTTAAAGAGAAGCAAGAAATACTGTCTTTCTATACAAGTGATCTTTCTATACATGCGGTCTCTTAAACAGGTTTCACTGATGTGTTTTCATATCTGTCGGTCAGAGAAGGTCCCATAGGAGGCTTATATCTCTTCACCCAATTTTGGGGCTTACCGGGACAACAGCTTTCCATTGAATCAGCAATATTTTTGTCTCAAAACTTTTATTGTGATGATTGGTTGATGATCAGTCGATGTTTGGTTGATATTGATTTAGTACTTGGAAATAGTTTGATTGCATTGTTTATAGATATATCATATTTGATTTGTATTGCTGTAGGACCTCTTACGGACCATGCCCAGCAACGCATGCTTCTCCAACCAAAGGAGCACAGGTGTGCCAAGATTACGCAGAGTCTTACGAGGGATTTCTTGGCTTTATCCAGACATAGGCTACTGTCAAGGAACGGGCGTGGTAAGTATGACTGACCACATGTATCGTCAGCATTTTTACGATCAATCAAATCCATACAACGCACAGTGCACGGAGGGGATGGTTCGTAAAAACCCTGATCATATGCTGTCATTTTTAAAAACAAATGGGGAATGGAACTCTGATAATGATGTTAATTGAATCAAAGCAGTAAAATAAATCAGAGAAACAGATTGACGAAAAGAGAAAAAATAAAACATACAGTGGAACTTTAATTTCCAACCTGACTGTAATTTTTTACAATTTGTTTACCTCATCACAATAATCTTGCTACCTAATTGGTAGACGGGCATGAACTAGATTTAACCATTCTAGAAAAAATACCATAAATAGTGGTCGTTACTACTTTTATTTGCATAAATAGTGGTCAATAATATACAAATAATGAATGTTTATGAATGCAATGGGCAGAATTTGTCATGAGGTGAAAGATGAAAAGATCCATTCAATGAGGCGTAGCTGATTTGAATGGATCATTCATTTCATATTTCACCGAATGAAATATTCTGTCCATTGCACAAATGAAAAAACATTCATTATTTGTTTTTTATGACATATTAGGTTATAGGCAAATTAGCTTGATATGTGCAAGTACAGCTGCTGAGCGGTTGTGGTTCGCATGTACACAATTCATGTGAGTACTGGTGGTCTCGATGAGTGTGCAATGGACAATATCGTATGGATCCAACATTGCACGTTTGATGACGTCATTGTAAATGGACTGAATGATCGATATCAAACAACCAATCAAATGACAGGGATTTATCTTGGTGTCACATAATACTTTATTAGTCATGAATGATGTACCATATGTTGTATTGTTTGCCTAATGTTGTGCATATTTAGTGTGATATTGTAGCATGCTGATTTTGCTCAATGAATAACAATAATTATCGATCTACTATCCATAAGTATATGCCTGATGACCTGTAACTGGTAGAAGTATGGTACAGTTAGAATAGTTAAATTGTTCGTAATTGGAAAGATTTGATTGACTAATTCAATTTTAATTGATTTATATGATACAGATTGTGGCCTCGCTGCTGCTGTTCATGGATGAAGAAGATGCCTTTTGGATCATGTGTTCACTCATAGAAGATCTCGTCCCACCGTCATACTTCTCTCATACTCTTCTAGGAGTTCAGGTTTGTGGTTATGTTTTTGTGTTAGCTGGTTTTCCATCCGTCCGTCTATCCCTCTCTCTGTCCATCTGTATATACCTGAGTTGGTCTCTCCGTCTGTCCCTCCCTATACCCCTCTCTCTATCTTCCTATCTATCCCTCTCTCTGTCCATCTGTCTATCCCTGAGTTGGTCTCTCCATCTTTCCCTCCATCTACCCCTCCATCTATCCTCCCATCTGTCCCTCTGTCTGTTCATCTGTCTATCCGTCTGTTCCTGTGTTAGTCCCTCTCTCTGTCCATCTGTATATCCCTGAGTTGGTCTCTCCATCTTTCCCTCCATCTACCCCTCCCTCTATCCTCCCATCTGTCCCTCTGTCTGTTCATCTGTCTATCCGTCTGTTCCTGTGTTAGTCCCTCTCTCTGTCCATCTGTATATACCTGAGTTGGTCTCTCCATCTCTCCATTCATCTACCCCTCTCTCTATCCTCCTATCTGTCCCTCTGTTTGTCCCTCTGTCTATCTCTCTGTCTGTTCCTGTGTTAATCCCTCTCTCTGTCCCTCTGTCTATCTCTCTGTCTGTTCCTGTGTTAATCCCTCTCTCTGTCCCTCTGTCTATCTCTCTTTCTGTTCCTGTGTTAATCCCTCTCTCTGTCCCTCTGTATATCCCTGATTTGGTCTCTCCATCTTTCCCTTCATCTACCCCTCCATCTATCCCCCCATCTGTCCCTCTCTGGAACTGCAGTAATCTCTCTGTCCCTTTCTTTCTACTACATCTTCTCTTCTATCTCTCTTATTGTTCTATTCTTTTACCATTTTGCCCATTTGCTTCCATAACTATCACTCAATATGATATAACCATTTTTAAGTTTAGATGGATTGATTTTCTATATGAACGATATATTTCTATATCAATTCTGTCCATCATTCTCTTTTTGTTAAGTTTACTCCTCAATCTTTCCCATCACTTTCCCTCTGTCTATCCATCTGTCTATCCATATGTCTATCTCTCTGAATGTCCGTTTTTATCCCACCGTCTGTCTGTCTGTCCATCTGCCTGTTCCTCTGTCTGTCCATCCGTCTGGCTGAATGGTAGTATAGTCATGATGGGTCCTGGTCTTGATTTATTTATATGTAAAGGTATATATATATATATATATATATATATTATATACCTCCAACACATTAAAAACCAGACATGCATCTCACAAAGCATCATTTGAGGATAAAGAGAAGAGGCACAGCACCGAGCTCAGCAAGCATATTTGGAAGCTGAAAGATGAGGGCACACCCCATAAGATAACCTGGAGGATCGTACACCATGCACAACCATACTCTCCACTCTCAAAACGCTGCAACCTCTGCCTATGGGAGAAATTCTTCATCATCACTGCAAAGAAAAACAGCAACTTGAACTCTTGAACTGAACTCATATCTACCTGTAGACACAAGAAAAAGTTCCTACTTGCTGGTTATGGATAGCCCTAACCCCCTCCCCCCCCCCCCCCACCTCACTTGTAACCATGCAGTAATGACCCCTAAGTACCCCTTATGTAATAAACAAAGCACATGTACCCCTTCAGTAACCCCATTCATACTTACATGCTCTGTCAACCCAATGTTATACCCTAATGCTCTGTATGCACTTTAATTGTGTTCTTCATACTACCAGTCGCTGATGATCCTTCGGGTGAAACAGTCTGTACTACTAGCTTAAGCTAAGCATCCAACCAATAGATTATTTATATATATATTATATATAAAAGGTTCTTTTTTCTTAGTCTAAAATCAAATGAGAGTGAGATCTCTAGTCAGAGGAGAATGGTTCCTCCATGTTTATAAGTCATGTAGTCATGACCACCACTATCTCGTACCTTGAAATGAACAGTTTTGATTGCAGATCACAAGGATTTTAAAGGTCATCAAACTTTAAGAAATGTATCCATCTATGAATTTCCAAATCTAATGAGTACAGGTACCAAAACTTAGGGGTCTGAGCATGTGAGATTATCATTTCCCACCAGATGAAGCTAACATATAGACAGAGGCATATTTCTGGTCTCGGTGGCAGTTATGTTGTTCTAGATATTAACTCCCAATCAATCAAGTGTGTTACCTGTGTAAATAAATAATATAAGGTCAAGTGAACACCCATGACTGCATATCAATCAACTGGACCCGCTGGTGGACTAATTTAAACTTGCCATGGAACTACAGTAATCTCTACTTTCGTTCTGTTACGTATACTCTTCTATCTCTCTGTCCATTTGCTTACATAACTACCACTCGATAGGATATATTCATTTTAAAGTTTTTGATGGATTGATTTTCTACTTCGTCCATCCTTTTCTTTTTATTTCGTGTTACTCCTCTATCTTTCCCATCACTTTCTTTCATTTTCCATAACATGTACCACTCTATCTGTCCACCCATTTGTGTACTAAATTAATGTGTATTTTTGTACTGAATTCAACAAAGTACTAGGTGTTAATGAATTCTTTAAACACTTATGAAAAATAACTTAAAATAAGTCACAACTCTAATTGGCTGAAATTTACACAGCATAACAAAAAATTTAATTTAAAAAGAACCAATAATAATGTATACATTTCAGATTGATTCAAGTTTCAACTTGTTAGAAATATTTTTTCAACAGTGTCAAAAATTTGTTTTAACACCTAGAAGGCAAATGCAGGATAAAGGAATTGAGGGGGATAGGGTTAAGTTGTTACAACCAGCGCTCTGAGACTCTCTTCAACAATTCCCCTTTATCTATCCATTCCTTTGTTGTTGCAGGCTGACCAGAGAGTCCTGAGACAGCTGATGGTCAGCTACCTGCCAGAGCTCGACCAGCTTCTCAAGAGTCATGACATTGGTGAGAGAATAATAGAGTAGCGAAGTGGTGTCGTCATATTTATTTATTTATTTATTATTTATTCATGTTTTCTTTAAAAATACAGGGTAGGCCGTTCAGTTGAAAAACTTTACAACAGCGCCCTGTATGATACATATACATATATATTACAATATAATTAAATACATTCAGTAATACACATTATTATGTCACTTTTGCCCAAAAGTAGTGGTTTGGGGGGATTTGTGTGGTCAACATCCACTAGAAATTGAAAAGAAGAGAACATATATTGTCATTGACTCCAGGATGCTGTGTGGCCTATGAAGGATATATCCAGGCATTGAGTACCAAAGTGGTGTCATCCTATCCATTGTTATGCAGGTTGCTGGTTCTAAACAACATCAGTCAGTAGTGAGTTTCACTGGTCCAACACTGTCTAGCGGGCTAGTGTCAGGCACTCCCAGAGCAAGTCCCCGCTATGATCATAGCTGTTTGCTCTACGCTCATAATTTAGAACCAGTTGTCTTGACAACATGCTCAAATGATGTCACACTTCGGTACTCTATATCTATGCTGAATTAGGGAGGTAGGGGTGG
This sequence comes from Arbacia lixula, assembly GCA_963669155.1. Taxonomy (NCBI): domain Eukaryota; kingdom Metazoa; phylum Echinodermata; class Echinoidea; order Arbacioida; family Arbaciidae; genus Arbacia; species Arbacia lixula. The sequence goes on along the minus strand of OZ022579.1, from coordinate 27,965,392 downwards.
AGGCGTTGGTGTATGTGGGCGGATTTGAATTTTACTGGCAAGTTGATTTGCTTGAGAGCAGGAAAGTAAAGTGGTACCATGGTAGTATTTGATTCAGTGGCTTGTCTGACCATGGTGTAACCCAAAAACTGGCTTGTTGTGAAAATAAAAGTTAAATGTGATCAAAGACACCTACTCAAAATGAGAAAGGAAAGAATTTCGGAACAGCAAATTGTGTTTCTTATTTAGTTTAATCACATTCGTACCAGCAATAATCTGCTCATGCGCACATTGCAACTACAAACTTGATTATTAACCCTTTGTACGCCAGATAAAAAGTTGCTCTATGGGATTTGTGTGTATTACCTGTGACAAGGGCCACATGTGACACTCAGAGAGATAACATGGTTGACCCATAATGACGTATTGTTACTTTTTGGCGTCTTTGCCTCGTAGAGCTGTCTCTGATCACTCTCCACTGGTTCCTGACGGCGTTTGCCAGTGTGGTCCATATGAAGGTGCTGCTGCGAGTCTGGGACATGTTCTTCTTTGACGGCTCCATCGTTCTCTTCCAGATTACATTAGCCATGTTCAAGATGAAGGTGAGAGTGATTGATAGATGGAAGGATTGAGGGATGGAGTGAGTGATGGAGTGATTGAATGATGGAGTCTGGGACATGTTCTTCTTTGATGGCTCCATCGTTCTCTTCCAGATCACATTGGCCATGTTCAAGATGAAGGTGAGAGGTCACGATTGACAGATACTAAGACCGTGTCCACACACAAAAAAGTTAAAATACCGAACCTGTATGAAGAAACGTCATATAGATGTAAAGATTGCTACAGCACATTTGTTGCTTTATGCTGTCTGATGGCTTTGGTGAGCTTGGGCCAGATTGACTTAATTCGTACCCAAAACTGCACAGAAATGAGGGGTCAGATCTCCTTTTGTGCATCGGGACATGCTAAGCTCTGCCCAGTTATACAACATATCATTAGTATGCAACCACACACACACATCAGACTGTGTTTCTTCTTACCGTTCTTTTTCGAAATGATGCCTAGGCCTTCTTTAAACAACGTTTCGTGATACAACGTATCGTTTATCAGCATCCACACACAGCTATACTGACTCAGTATAGCTATACGGAATTGGTAACACTATGCAATTAATTTTTTGTGTCTGGACACAGGGTAAGTGACTGGTAGATTGAGGGATTGATAAATGGAAGGATTGATTAAATGGTGGAGTGAATGATGGAGTGATTGATTGGCATGATAGTGTAATGGTGTGATGGAGTGCTTGATTGATGGAATGATAGAACGATGGAGTGATTTAGTGATTTAGTGATGGAAGGATTAAAATTCTCTGCTCATCCTGGTTTTGTTACATATAATCACCCCACTTTTCCTGGAGTTGTTTTCCTTTGAGGGGATTTCCCTGTAACCCTTATTTGTTTCTTGTTTTGTTTGTGTGTGTCAGGAGGAAGAGCTTCTCTCTCTGGATAACTCTGCTCAGATCTTCAACGCTCTCTCAGATCTGCCTGGAATCGTGGATGACATGGACAAACTGGTTCGGGTAAATATTTAAATTGAATGTTTCTTCCTTTCTTTTAAAAGTTTTGTTCGTCTTAATTCTTCTCATCTGTTACATGCTCATGTTCACTATACAGTAACTGATTTCTTAATTCATATATTCATTCATACACTAACATGTTTATCTATTGTGCATTTCTGTATATTGAAATATATAGCAACTAATGTAACAGCAGTGAATGTGGAAAATGTGACGTGGATACAATGGAGATTTGTGGTGTCAAATCTGGCTCATTACATGATTATTTTATACAAATATTCATATTTATGGTACAAACTCTCTTCCTTCAGAAAGAAACCAAGGCATAACTACAAGAAGATTTGTTGTAATGTTACTGAATTCGTACATGTATTAACACCTACACACATCTGGGATATATGATATCTAGATGATGATTGCATATATTGCCAATGGGCCAATTGCATAAAAAGTAGCAATTGCTCATGCTAGTATTTTGTTTGAATTCGCACACATGTGTAAAAGCAATACAGGGCCCCATCATGTAAGGAGTTGCAATTGATCTGCATCGATCGCAAGTCCAATGCCCTTTCTCAAATGAACAGAATTATGATTAATACAAATTGCAAGTCAGCCTGGGATTAATCACAATCCTTTTTGGGACAGTGCGGACTTAAGCACAAGGCTAGCACAAGTAATTATTCCTTGTTATATATACACTACAGCTCAAAGGAATTGGCATAGGGATAGGGAAAGTGAAGAAAGGGAAGGAGCTGCAGTTTTAAACCGCGGTATATTTTGTCCAGTTCAGCATGAAACATGATCCTTTTTAGGCTAGAGCATCGCGTTTCATGCTGAACTGGACAAAATATACCACGGTTTATAACTGCGGCTCCTTCCCTTTCTTCCCTTTCCCTTTCCCTATGCCGATTCCTTTGAGCTGTTGTGTATATGGCCCACAGTGTGTGATTCATAGCATTTATCGTAGCAAATAAACATGTTAATGAGGTCGTGAACTGAGAATGACTGATTTGACATGGTGATGGTAGATGGTAGATGGAAGACATGGGAGGCCATTTTTTAATCTTATGGGTAGGACTTTCAACCATGTTGTATTGTGTTGTGTGTATTCGGATCACTGTAAAGTTCTGGGCCCCGTTGCATAAAACTTATTATATTCCACATACTAAGAATGTTGCTATATGATTGGTCAAGAGTTGATCACGTGATGAGGCGTAGTTTTTCCTATCAGATCACCTGAGAATAAAAGTTCGTTACACTCTAGGTGATAGTACTTTTTGGTTTCGCTGATCTCTTCACTCCTCACAGTCCTAATGCGTGATTAATATTTTGAGGACGCGCGAAATAAAAGTGCGTTACACTCGGACTATCAGCTCCAAATAAGGCGTCCAAACGCGCGTCATAATGCGCGTCCTAATTAAACGCGCGTCCTAATGCGCGTCCTAATTAACGCGCATCCTAACGCGTGTTCCCCATGGTAGCGGCTCGGGGTTAGGTAGAGAAGTAAACATTACTTTTGTACGTTAAATTGACATTTTTGGTATAGATAGTTGGTTTCAGATGTGGAATATAAATCAAATAATCAACTTTTGGTTTCAGGCAATGAGACGAACTATCACTTCCTCGGCGATCTGAATGTATACGCTATCTTTCCTCAGCTGCGCTTCGGAAAGATAGCTACATCCAGATAGCCTCGGAAGTGATAGTTCATCCCATCACCTTCACCAACGTTGATTATTTGTTTACTTTTAACGGTAACTCTGTCATCAATGGTAACTACCACGGTAACATCGCTCAATAGCCAATCAAATTTTAAAGGTTTCCATAGAAGTTGCCATTGATAGCAAAGTTACCCACAATGGTAAGCTTTATGAAAACAGGGCCCAGCAGTAGCTTTCTAAATTCTGTGGCGAAGGAGGACTCATAGACTTGAATTGTATTACAGGTAGCAATGCATTTTCTTTGTTACTCAGCTCTTACACTGTAACTCATACAACTGTAACTCTGTGATAGGTCTCTCTTAATATGATGAATCTCTCTAACTGATGCAACCACTCTGATATCTCTGGGCATCTGGTAACTGGTTCTCTCATAAGATACAAATAGTCATAGTGAATTTCCTTCAAAGGGCCAGTTTCTTGGATTGTTAATGACTCATACAATGTATTTCATGTATGAAATGGACCTTCCTACATGACAGCTCCACTAAAGGCCAGCTATAACCTTCAAAGTAATATTAGGCTTCTGGAAAGCGGTCATAAACAAACATGTTTCTCTCAGTCCCTCAACAGTAGTGAGAGCCTTGGATGTGATGGAACTGTGTGTTTGGAGGAGGGGGGGCTTCTAGAAAGTGGTCATTAACGTGGATAATAGGGAGCTTTCGTTATAACCCTGCGGGCAAAAACGAGAACAGTGGGCAATCTGTTCTAGCCGTCCGTCCGCAGGAGTCACAGGCGCTTTCGCAAAATAAGACAGAGAACGCGAACGGCGGTGCGTAGGACGTCATCTGACCCCCTGACACCCCCCGACACGGGCGATCGTGCGATTTGCAATGACATTATCTGTACGGGCGCTGCTTGCCTGCCGTACGCAACTCGTCGAGAACGAGCAATCTCAAAATTCCCGTTCTCGATTCCTCGCGCGGACAGCGAGGCGGAGGGTGGCGCATGCGCAGATCGATCTTCGTATCGGATTACCGTTCTGGAGCCCGTCCGTCCTCAAAACGAAACCTCGCTAATATGATTTGAGGCAGGGGAGTGATGAATGATCTGATATTACATAACAGTATTGATGGATTAGAACGCTCGCTATGATTGGTTGTGTGTGTGGTACAGAGAGAGTCTGATCAGTTTTCTATGTTCAAGATTTACTTGCTACGTATGAATGGCAAAATTAATTTCTGTGCCATATTGATATGAAACGGTGTGATCATTTTTCAAGGTTATAATGAATACTGCTGTCAATGAAGGCTACTATGCCCTCACTCTCCCCAAGGTGAGATGTTGACACCATATTCTATTTCTGTAGTGTTTCTTTCCCTGTCGTACATGTAGTATAGATCGCCTGAGTAAATATAGCTGACAAAAGACTGACATCTGGCTCTATTTGCCATGGGGAGTTATTAACATAATTGTTGGATTTAGCTGGGAGAGGGTCGGAAATCCGATCAAATTGTGAAATTGGTTTTGGATGTGACGGATCGTCATGTATTTTAACCCTGAAATAGATGTTATCCTCTGCTTTTATTTCTTGTTTCTTTGTAAGAAAGCATTCATCTTGTCCCATTTATTTTTAATCATTTGCTAACCGATGCCAAAATAATTTCTGGATGGACCTTGTTGTATATCAACTCTTAAAGATTGTCCGTCCCTTTTGCAAGCTTAAAATTTGAAATCGTCTATCACAATCGTAAATTGAAGACAGTGTGATTCAAGACCATTTCTAAGAATATAGCATGTTGAAGCTTTCTGTATACGTAAAAAAATTCAGCCGTTAAATTTCAAACCGACTTTTTTCGTACCACGAAAAAAGTATTAGTCTTTGTTACAGCATCTATGTGGTTATTATGCGTGTGTGAAATCCTAATTTTATGAGTAACTACCAAACTTTGGAGATGATTCCTTCCATAGAACAATTTTTTTCATAATGCGTTTTATGATTTTATAAACAGATTAATCAATAAAGCAGATATTTCAAAACAAACTGCTAAGAGCCTGAGGTAAAGACTATTAATCAGACGTTGTTTACGTGCATTATTTGAATTTTACACTACGTATCAGTTTCCAATTGTGAATATAGAGCTTGCTATAACTTCTCTATATGTTTTGCCAATGTTTCGATGGTTTTGTGGTGATCTGAAAAAGGGACTGGCTGTCTTTAAGAAGATGTTTTCCCATGTCTTTTGTTCTTGTTTCTTTTTTAGAAAGAAAGAAATCATCGAGTCCATTTCTTATGGATCATTTGATAACGGATGTAGAAATAATTTCTGGATCACAAACTTCTTAATATGTATGTCCATTTGGGATATGTTATTGATGTAAGGGAGCTAAATCTCTGCGTGGTAATACCCTTTGATAGTGATATTACATTTTCTTAGTGTAATTCATCTTTCAGTAAAAATAATCGTCCATTACATTACATTTGCTTTGATTCCTCTTACTCATTTCAAAATGATCCAGTACAAGATTAAAATTAAAGGAGGCTTGATTGAGGCTATGTTGGCAATATACAGAGTGCTTGTGAAAATAGCCAGATGGCTCCTTTGCTGATTTGCATATCAATCAGAGTGTCAGGTTATTCCATTGTCATATAGGGACAGATAATTTGCAAGTCATTAATTTTGCATACTGATTGATTATTTGTTGTGGACAGGTTGCCCCAGAATTTTTCTATGGTGGAGTATGAATTCATTCATAATGCTCTAGCACTTGCTCTGTGTTTGCAAGAGGCTTAAATAATTTCAGATAATTGTTGTAAGAGGAGAACAGAAGGCTTTATTTCAAAGGTATTTTGGAGGTTTAGCAATATCTTTCATGAGATATTCTGATGTAATGATCTTTGATTGAGAGGGAAGAGATATGTGAGTAAGGACGAGAGAGAGTTGAAGAGAGGAGAGAAGAAGAATAGAAAAAGGGAGAGACAAGAGGGAGGGAGGGAGGGAGGGAGACAGACAGACAGACAGACAGACAGACAGAGAGAGAGAGAGAAAGACAGAGAGAGAGAGAGAGAGGGAGAGAGAGAGAGAGAGAGAGATAGTGGTAGATGATCAAGAGAGGAGAGAGAGTGAGAGCAAGCTAGAGGAGATGGAAGATTCCAGCATAATTACATCAGTCTGTGAATAGTGGATATTAATTAAAACACAATTGTCCAATAGATCAGATCTCATATCTGCATAGTGCACAGTGCACAACACAATGTGTATTATCTCTTTATTTTCACCAACTACATCTATTTCCCATAGTATCATACATGTACAAGGCAAAGCGTTGTATCTGAGATTTTCCCAGAGTTCCTATCTGCATGTAAATACAATGTTATGGTCCGTATGAAATGATACCCACAACCCATCATACCCAGCGCTTTCGGTCTGTATGTAACTGTACCCGCTGTGTCAATATCACCGTTTGATCAGTGAGCTCAGCCTAGGATGCCGCATATTTTGTAAATGTCAATCTATCTGTTTGTGAGTTGTTGAAAGATTTTTTTCCCCTCCTTGAGCTCTCTCTGTACGTCGATGCAAATAGTACTCGACCACAGAGTGAATTTATGAGGAGGTTGGCGAGTTTGAATGACCTTTTTGAATTTTTGCTCATTGATGATGCAGGGCCTTTTGAAAATAGAGTTAATCATTATTTTTGCTTCCAAATTGGCAACACTTTCCTAAATTAAGATTATAATTCATCCTAAAAATGGAATGTTACATACACTCCAGAATGGCAGAGTGACTGTTGTGCTAATTTGAAGAGCAAAAGTGTGATATCAATATTTCCATCTCGCATTTAAAAAACATTTGGAAAGTGGGTTCATCTTCTACAGAACTTAATCCTTTGTTGTTTGATGTATTTTTATATTAATTTTTTATTGTTAATACCACAAGCTATAGCCCCAACACCCATATTCACAATGACTTGTCCCCACATACTTCAAGTGTGAATTAAAATGTGTTAAAAGAATCATTCTTTATGCTACTTTGTACACCTATTGTTTTTCAATGCATATTTTTGTTTGTTAGATAATCATATCGATAAGTGAGATATTTTAGTTTAAAGATCTTTACATTTAAAGGGCTTACATTGGGAGAGATATTTTTGACTATTTGATTAAAATTGGTTGAAATAGTAAACAAACTATTCCAGCTATGAAATTACTAGATTGTAATTCCATGTTCCAAATATTTTGTATTGGCTTTGACAGCATTTGAAGTTTATACATGGGTCCAATACTCCACCACCACCTGTTCACTACTCCTAGTACTCATCTTGTACATATTTGCAGATTATTTTTTGTCTCTCATCCATCATTATCATTCTTACTCAAAGAGAAAACAAAGATGGCATGAAAAGGTCAACATCAGCTGTGGCGCCGCAGACTATGCTCTCTGCTGCTACACCGGATGTTAACCCCATTTAAAAATGGAATGACCCAAGTGTTATTAAAAGTAAAATAGCCACGTGTCGGTGCCCTTCCATTCCTCTCTCTCTCTCTCTCTCTCTCTCTCTCTCTCTCTCTCTCTCCCTCTTGGTCTTTCTTTGTTATCTCTAGTTCTCTTTCTCTCCCCCTCTCCCTCCCCTACCCGCTCTCCTCCTTTCCCCCTCATTTTCCCCTCTCTCACCCTTCTCCCTCTCCCTCTCCCTCTATTTCTCTTTCCCTCTCTCCATCTCCCTCTCTCTCCCTATCTTGCTGTTTCCCTCCCCCCTCCTACCCTCTCTCTCCCCCTTTCTCTCTTCCCTTCTCTCCCCTTCTCTCCCCTTATCTTCCCTTATCTCCCTTCCTTTTTCCATTCTCTCTCTCCCTCTCCCCTCTCCCCTTCCCCTCTCCCCTCTTCCCCCTCTCTCTCTCTCTCTCCCTCTCTCCCTCTCTCTCCCTCTCTCTCTCTCCCTCTCTCCCTCTCTCCCTCTCTCTCTCTCTCTCTCTCTCCTCTCCCTCTCTCTCCCTCTCTCCCTCTCTCCCTCTCTCTCCCTCTCTCTCCCTCTCTCTCCCCCTCTCTCCCTCTCTCTCCCTCTCTCTCTCTCTCCCTCTCCCTTTCTCTCCTCCCTCTATGCATAACATTTCTACACATATGCCAATAATAATCTGCTTGTGATATAATATTTGTGCCTCCCTGCCAGTCCTTGCTGGGAACTCATCCTAGATTCCCACCTGTTGCTTCCTCATCCTCACCATAATCACACTTCTAATCAGGGTATATGAGCAAGCCTCCTGCGTTCAGAATGAGTTATTTGTGTGGAGGATTCCGTTGCTGTTGTGCCCAGCTTCACGCCAGTCTACCTCTCGGAATATTTCACCATGGTTAACGCGGATTCAGTCGCTAGAGTACTGCTAGCACTACAGCAGAACAAGGTATAGGAAGGCAAATGCAGCCATGTCATGCAATAGTGTATGCTATGCAGGGCAATATCTTTTATATAGCCTATTCTTTAAATACATGTGTACCAATCGAAAATGAACCATTTCTTTCTTTTAGCGTGAGTTTAACATGAACAGCAATACCATGTCAATCGTTTGTTCATGCATGTATCCGATAATTTTAATTTAGTGTGTGTGTAGTTGGTGATCCAAACAAACAATATCTTTCTTTTATAGCCTGCGTTCAACATGAACGGCTATGCCATGTCAATTGTTCATTCATGCGCTATGTGTTTGGAGGTTTTATTTCAGTTTGTGTATAGTTGGTGCTTTCTCCCTCGGAGGAGACACAACAATATTACATGGCTAGTGAATGTGACTGACCACATTCAGCCAGGAGTATCTTATCCTTACGGGCTTCGCTGACCATCTGTGATCAATCCTGCAACTCTACAGTTTCATATCTTATAGCATGTGCTGTGCCAAACTAAATGATAGTGCCTCATTTGTATTCGAACACATGAAACACTTCTTACAGATTGGAGAGTTTGTAAGAAGGAATGCTCAGAGCATTGTGTGGTAGGGTGAATATATGAATATGAATCACCACCCTCTCCTTCCACTTCCATTTCATCCCATTTATTTTTGGTTTAAACACGGAAAACTAAAGCTAAAACGGTCTTATGTAAGTGTTATCAAAATTAAAATAATCTCTCCTCTTTTCACTTTTTCTTTTCCTTTCTTCACCCCATCAGTGGGTCAAATATCCTGAAAGAATACACCTACTTGGTGTTTTTGAAAGTTTTACTATATTCTAAATAATATTCATTAGAACACTGTACTTTGTTATCTGTAGGCAGTCTTGTTCAGGCCTCAGTGGACATTCTGTTCACTTCACATTAGCCACAATAGAAGCCTTTAATGTAGTAGCGCTATCATGGGAACCAGTCACATTCTTATATCGCAGAAATATAAGAAAGGCTACCAACTCTAAGTTATGCAAAATGGCTGATCTAGCTTTGTGCACATGCCTGTTACCTGATCATTTGTCTACTTATGATGTATATATTACTCAATTGGTCACTCAAAGTATTATACACCAAATACTTTTTGTGGTCTTGACATCGTCGTCGTGTTCGTGCAGGTGACTGTTTATGTTTGGATTTACATGATGCCCATATCCACAGTTGCATTTAAGAACCCTGACAAAAGCATTGATTTCCAAATGTTCCGAACACTGATGTTAATGTACGGACCTCCAGGCATCTGTGTGCACACTTATTCTTTTGGAAATTCTGTGATTGTCGTTAGTCCAGCTTCAGAGCTCACATTATTTCTCTTCAGTTGTTTGATTTTTGTTTGTTATGTTTGCTGAAAGGAAAAAGATCCTTTCATCTGTAAGCTGGTATTGTGAGCACTAAAAATAGAAGTATTTCAAACGTGTACGGGAATAACTAGGTGAGAAATTTTGGGTGAGAAATTTACGTGTCAGAAAATGTTTTATGCTGCTGTAGCGAATATAGAATACTGTACGACACACACTGCAGCTCAAAGAATTGGCATCGCGTAAAGGGAAAGGGAAGAAATGAAGGAGCCGCAGTTTTAAACCGCGGTATATTTTGTCCAGTTCAGCATGAAACACGATGCATTAGCCTAAAAAGCATCATGTTTCATGCTGAACTGGACAAAATATACCGCAGTTTAAAACTGTGGCTCCTTCTCTTTCTTCCCTTTCCCTTTCCCTATGCCAATTCCTTTGAGCTGTAGTGTACATATAGCATCCCCTTGGTATCGATAATGGTTGTAGTCGTATCTTTGTACATTCACATGATTGCATGATAGACAGTGGAGGGAATTAGGTTCGAAGATGAGTCGCCTTTTGGATCATTTTGTTTCAACTGTGAGGTAAGTTTTTATTGGTTTCATGTCGAACGCAGGAAAGATGTGGGTTAGAGGGACACATTCAGATATATGTTTCCAAGTACATTCTGCTTATTTATGAATGAGCCATGTTAGATGTGAACACATATTGACAGACATCGTCGTATTGTCTGTTTATTTGAGGAATGAAGTCTTATCTCTTTGCATGCCATGTGAATTCATTCACCAGTGATACACACAATTCCCACATAGGGCCATTTTGTGTGGCACTCAAGGGTTAACGGAAAGGGATATTAGTGGTTAAGATTATAGCGCCCTCAATCATGGCAAAAACTGTTTGCTATGACGATGGGTTCCGTTTTCATCTGATGGCAGGATCAGGATCAAATATTCTAAAAACATATAATTGTTGAAATCGGACAAGATGGTGCCTTGTGATCAGAAACCTTTATTCAAAGAGTTTGGCCAATGTGGTTTCAATAGGCAGCAACATGGCGCATATTCTTTTGCTTTCTGCTTGCCCAACAAAGCAGCACCCATTATGACGCTACCTTTTGAAATCGAGTTGTCCATACTCTGTGTAGAAAGGGCTATGCCTTTGATGATGGCAGAAAGTCATCGTGATTTCTGGTTCCGTAATCTGAACTACTTTACATTACCTTCAATGGGGCATATGGTCACCATTTGTTGGAGTCGTAGGAGATATGCTTGCCACACGTAGCACCGAAGTACAACAGTCATACTCCCTGTGTAGCCGTGTGTAGATGTGGTAGAGGTTGCCTTTTGGCCAAAAAAATGGTATCTTCTGTTTCTGGGTTTTGTGCAGGATGGCATGCACTATCAATGTAATTTAACCCTAATACTCCCCGGGGGGGGGGGGGGGGGGGTGGGCATTATGGCCCCCCCTGTCGAAGTTTTGTCGGTACTTCCTAAGGCCTCAATATTTCAAAACAAAATTTCTTGACTTTTTTCTCTGATCCTTCCCGCACATTTTGATACAAAATTTATGGCGATCGGACCTACCGTGCGGGTGTCAGATTACGTTTACCGAACACATGTTACTGAAATTTCGCTATTTCTCTATATGACTGTGTATAACCCTATGGATAAAATCAGGAGCTTTTCCGATTTACGTAAATACTTTTCTATTAAGTGTTATCATTGTTTCAAATATTTGTGAGCAATATAAAATGAAATGTGGTTGTAATTTTGTCAAATAGCAAAAGACGCTTGACAAAAAACAAAGAAATACATAAGAAAATTGAAAAAAAAAATACATAAGAAATAATTACCACAACCTATCTTTTTCTTTCAAGAATTGATGAGGGAGTTATGAAAGACATTTGTACCAAAAATTGCTATTCCTGAGGCTTTATTTAGTGAGATATACCAAAATCTATGATTTCTCACATAAATTAGCATAGATTAATTAGTTAAAAAAAATAAAAGGACTTTTGTAAATTTAGCTGTACAACTTTGTAGATTACATAATTCTTTACCCTTGTGCCAAATTTTAAGGCAATTGCGCGACCCATGGCTGAGACCTCGGGGGGGGGGGGGGGGGGAGAGAGGGGCCATAATGGCCCCCCCCCCCCCCCGGTAATAACAAGCTTTGAAATACCCCGGGAGTATTAGGGTTAAGAGCAGGAAACACAAGTGTAAATGTTTAACAATACAGTACGCACTGATGTCTGCACACTTTTCATATTCTTGGATAAAACTTAGTGTGATGAAAGAGAAGGGGATTTGAAGGTTGTCAGTGTTAGAGGAGGTGTATTGACTTGTCGGTATTACAATGTGTTGTATTCGGTCCGACTTAAGCAGCCAAGAGACAGCAGAGAATGCCAATTGTTTGGAGCATCCAAGAGTAGCCAAAATCAGCGAAGAACCTGCCAAGATCAGCAGAAGACACCAAGAGACACAGAAGACACACGCACAAAAATTGTTTAAAGGGCATATACTGTACTGGGAAGACAAAAAGCCTTCAAAAGGTAATCATGAGCAATCTTCTTGCCAATGGTCTTAAATTCATGTATTGTCCATTTTAGAGACGTGCTGAAAGTTATTTGCCTTTAAAGGATCCACATTTGGAGTAATCAGTCAATTAAATAACAATTATCACAAATGTTCGGCCCGAACATTTTGAGGATCTGTAATGTAATCACTCATTACTCCAAATGTTGATCATTTGAGGGCAAATAACTTTCATTACGTTCCTTAAATGTACAATACATGAAATTAAGACCATGGGCAAGAAGATTGCTCACGATCACCTTTTTGAAGGCTTTTTGTCTTACCAGTACAGTATATGCCCTTTAAATTGTTGCTCAGTGGATTGAATCAGTATTTTAGAAGAATTTTGTATTAAACCATAAAATCTCTTGGTGGCCTCTGCGTGACCATACCTGACAACAGCTGTAATGGTCACTAACTGTTGGCTGTGTCTTGCCTGCTCTTGGTGGCCTTTAGTAGGATCTGTTGTACTGCCTATTTATACTTGTTTGTGACTTTATATGGGATGTTGGGTCTGCTTCTCTTCAGAGCACTTTTGAAGCAGATCAGGGTTTGATATGTTGGCCTGTCTACAGTAATGGGGTACATTTCTGTTACATTTACTCTAACATTTGCATATATCTCTTAAATTCCAATTATTATTTTTGGTCTCTTAAATAAACCAGCCAATAATAATGAAATATCAAAGAAATGTATTGATTTGCACTTAACAAAGTTTTGTACGCTTCAGAAAATTTGCCCTGTTCAAATTTGACAGAGCATGCTGGTAACGAGACAGACGAGTCTGTAACACACCTGTCTGTCCGGTTACCAACGTGCTATGGCAAATTTGTACAGGCTTAGTTTAGAAATATATAATAAAGAACCTTCAGAGCAGGATTTTAGCTGAAGTTATTTTGGAGGAAATTAATTCAACACACTGTCATATTTTGGTGGTGCAAGGCTGTCATAATTTCAAATGATTCAGTTGTGCCTAAAAATATTCCTTTACTGTAGACAGACCCATACAGCCTTGTTGTATTAAATAGCACTATATTCCCTCAGGATTAGAATGCACCCTCCTTTGAACACCAGAACATCTAAGCCATATTCTCACAGTGAGAATGTACTAACAATTCACTTTAAGTTAACTTACCTCAAAGTTTTGAATTTTGAGTTTAGAACTTACTCTGTAAAGCATACTTAGCTTGTGCTTTTTCTCTGCAGCGAACATCTGTGCATAACTGAACAAGAGGCTAACTTGAAACAGGGATGTGTTAGGAAGGAGAAACAACTCGAGCATGATATATTCAAACATCTGTATGGATACTAAAGAGTGCTAATGAATGTCAAAAGCATTCCACAATCACTACAATGCTTTGATGTCCCATGCGCGGCACCAACATTTAGCTGCTGTAAACTTGGAAAGCAATATCTTAAATTCACTGTTTTGTCTCTGGAAGCTATGTTTCTAATCACATTTTTGTGCAATTTTCAAGAAAGTTACGGGCAACACCACTAAAGATTCTGTACTCAGTTTTCTTCTAAATAATTGTTGAATGATGTAAAAATGGAGATATACAAGATAATATTCTTACTTACACAATTAACAAATTCCTTCACTTTTCACAGATTGTGAGATTCAATCATTATCAAAATCATATCTTACGCTGTTTATTTTCATTAACAGAGTTTGTGTGCATTTGCGTGCAACTGAGATATTTTAGTAAAAAAAACCTTTATTTTTGATCACTGATATCTCTTTTCCTCACAAAAGTATTGATGCAATCCAACAGAACTGGACAAGCGAAATGAGACTCTACATTTCTTTATTATTAAAACACCTGAATAGCACATGCTGAGAAGACATATTTTCTTCGGCGGTGCCATGCATGGGTTCAAAGAAAGAAAGTTGTTTCATATCTTTCCATAACACATCCCTGCTTGAAAGGACAGATTATCCGTTACTACAGAGGGTCAAAACTTGTATGTATATCATGTCACTGTATCCATAACTACAAGTGTATACCATAGGGGAAGACAACATTGATGACAACATTAAAGGTATTAAAGGGAAGTTGTGACGACAATGGAACCCGTAAACCGTGGAGTGCTGTTCTGACTTGACCATCGGTCACATTCCACTTTGACTTCAGAATACCAGGCTGGCGTCATCTCAACATGATCAAATCAAAAGGGAGACACCTGTACAGCATAATTGGTAGTACAGAGATATCGATGATCTCGTAGAATTGTGACAAGACGTGTGTTAAACATTCCTTCATGTTCATGTTCTGTGTTAAAATGTTAATGAAACAAACTCTCTCCCCTTTCCACCCGTCCATCTTTGACTCTGATCGTCAACATCAATCAACATCACTTCTGACCACCTTGTCTTTCTTCACTGATCGCCATTGACCTTAATGCACATGCAGAAATACGAGGTGTGTACCACTCTGATGCTGCATGCTTTCAGTCCTCTCCTCTCATCTTCCTTCCATGAGAACATCTCCACACCCAATATCAAATCTGACTTGTAGATGGCGCACTTTATGTTGTGTTTGTAATTCGTTTGCGTTTTTATGAACTATTGAATCTGTTCAGCGCACAGCGCACAGATTCGGTGATTCGTAAAAACGCTGAGGAATTGTCCCCTTCATATGTAGAACCATCTCCTTCATTAGTATTAAACCATAAGACCTTTAGCTTTAGACATTATTAGAATGTACATGTAGCAAATATTCAGTGCTCATGATGGTAATATCATCTCATGTCGCTTCTAAAGATCTCCCCTCAGCCCTTCATTCCAGTTATGTCAGTCCAAGAGAGTACCGAAGTGGTGTCGTCATATCCATTGTTATGCAAGTTTCTGGCTCTAAATGCGCACAGTAGTGGGCGAGTGTCAGGCATTCTCAATGAGAGCTCCTGGTATGATCACAGCTTCTTTCTCTACCCACATAGCTTAGAACCAGTTGTCTTGACGACATGCTCATATGACATCACACTTTAGTACTTTATGCCCATTGACGTGTAGATGGTACAGTTTACCCCTGACATAATGCATGCATAGTTCAGTGGCGTCTGAGGTCAGTCGCAAAGTGATTGTAATCGCAGACTGCAATCGATTGCAGTCAGTCGATTGAAATCAGCTGTGAGGTTCATCTCAAGCGCTGCTCTATAAACTATCCCTTCCATTTTAGACTCGCCTCCTTTAGAAGTATTGCTTCAAGTGACCTTTAAACTTTGCTTGTATGGCCATGTACTGAATAGTCTGTTCATAGAGTCTGCTGGAAATTTCACCTCATTCTGCTTACCAATTCCTTCCGAAATAAACACTCATTTAAATGATTGTTTTCTTTAATTTTATTTTTATCTATCTATTACTGTGTCATCACACTTATTTTTCAATCATAATTTTCCCCATTAAAAAAAAAATCCATATGCTGTAGCTGTATTAACCAAGTGACCTTCGTGCATGGTTTGAATGTTGACATACTAAATATACGGTTCAAAGAGAGTACTAGAAATTTCATCTCATATAGCTCCACTAATTCCTTCATTATTGTTAATCATAATATTTGTGTAGATCTATCTGCTGTAAACCAGGTTACCTTGACATAGTTTGAATGTCGACATACTAAATAGATGGTTCATAGAGGGTACTAGAAATTTCCATCTCATTAGCTCCACCAATCCCATCAGAAAAACCTATTCATTTTATTTACATTTGTATTTGGATATGTGTATTTGTTATGATTTTATTCCATTTGCTATTACTGTACATTATAGTTATTGTCATAATATTTGTGTAGATCTATCTGCTGTAGTCGTATTCAACCAAGTTACCTTGGACATTGTTTGAATTTCGACATAATAAATAGTCGGTACATAGCGGGAATTAGGAATCTCATTAGCTCACCAATTCCTTCAGAAAAACAATCGATTTCATTTACATTTTTAGATGACTATTTTGATTGATTGATCAATTGATTGATTGATTCATTCATTCATTAGATTACATTCATTTTTATTCATAATGTTCCCCTTCATTTTAAGATTCATCTACCTTTTAGACTTTTAGAATGTCCACGTACTAAATAGTTGTTTCGTAATGGTATCAGAAATTCCATCTCGTTTAGCTTTGCAATCCCTTCTCATCCCATCACCAATCCCTTCATAAAAACTTAATCCATTATACACATACATGGCTATTTTGATTTATTCATTCATTAGGTTGTGTTATTCCCAATTTCTTTCTCAAACCCGTCTAGTAAAGTATTTTCATACACCATATGACTTTTAGACTTTGCTATTATGTCTTCTTGACAATCATGCATCTGATTGGGCATAGAGTCCTTAACAAATAAAAAAAAAAAAAATCCGAAGAGGTACTTTAGTTTGATTTTCAAGACCCTTTCTGTTTGATTGTCAACATTAATTTACAGGATGGAGAACGCTATCCTTACTACTGGGTGTATGCCTAACATTTGTTTTCCTAGTTGAAATTACCCCAGGAAGCCCTTGCACTTATACCCTGTACTATATTTTGCACTACAGCCTCTGAGGAAGAAAAAATCTGCACAAGGGCACTTTTGTTTCTATGGGGGTAAATTTTATAAACTATAGGGACTAAATTGTCACAAGCCCTGTGTTATTTTTCAAGTCACTTTGAGAATTTGTGAAATAATTGGCAAGGTGACGTAGACATTGTTGATGAGTATGTTATTGATAAAAGGCAAATACCGTTGTAAGTTTTTTAAGTGACACAACATTTGCGTGGTCTTTATTAGCTGAGAATGTACACATGCAACCCCATTTGTGTTGCAAGCAGAATATTGGATGGATATGTTTCTTTTATGTGGTATGGTTTTGTTTATCAGTTATGGTCCATAGACTCAGTTTGTGTGTAGTTTGAACATCAGGGTCCTGTTACATGAAACTTACCATTGGTGGTAACTTTGCTACCAATGGCAACTTCTATGGAAAGCTTGAATTTGATTGGCTGTTGAACTATGTTACTATGGTAGTTACCATTGATGACAGAGTTAACATTACTGGTAAGTTTTATCTACCGTGGCTCTGGCTAATCAAATTATATACATGTAGTCATGATACAAATGTTACCACTATAATGTTTATGCTGCATGTCAGAGAGGGGAACCAACCACCACCATTGTCTCTCATTATTGGCAACCCCCCCCCCCCTCCATCATCCCCCTCCCCTTCCTCAGCCCCTTCCCTCGCCCCCCCCCCCCCCCCCCAACCCCTTGTCCTCTCCACTCATTATGTATTGTGTGAGTAGAATGCCAGTCTGTGGAATGCAGTAGAATGACGTGGTATTAAGTATGATGCATATGTTGTGAACTTCAAATCTACCATTGTTTTTATCAGCAAAATATGAATTTTGTCAATTTAAAATAGAGTGCACATACATTGATAAGCAATTATGATATCTTCAAGCTGCCTACGAGTTTGACAAAAACTCGCACTTTGTGCGGTATTTATCTGATTGAGTTGCTAACATGTTGCGATATTGTCAGTGCTATGGTCTGCATGATCAAGGAGCTGTCTTATGTCAAATTTGGATTGATCGTAACTTAACTTGCAATTGATATCAATCGTCAAACTGTGTATTAGAGATAGAAGATTTGACTTGCAATTGATTCTGATCGATCGCAACTCATTTTAAGACGGGGCCAAGATGTCCTGTATTATGTGATCCATACCTATAGTCTGGAAACAGCTTTGTGAGCTCAGTAACAGCATTGTGTCAAAAGTGTTGTCATTTTGAAAGTGTGTGCATAATAATACTGATAATACTAAATATCTTACTCATTGCGGATAAAAGGCTACTGGTAATCATTTGTCTCGCAATGTAAGGTAAATGGAATCGAAAAGAACACAACATTTCGTGTGCCGCTGCAACACTTCGTCAGGTGTGATACAAAATTGTAGTAAGTAGGGGTTTAAATACCCTAAGGTCAGTGCAGCGCAGTAACTGAAATCTGCTCATTAATGGTCCAATATTAATAGCTGGCGTATCCGGGTACTTGACCAACAATAGACCGTTGATGCGCCTCGCATTGACCGGAGATAATACTGATAATAATACTGATAATTGGCGATCCGTATGTAGTGATTCAACATGTTTTTATATGCTGTAGAGAAAGAAGTACAAGATATGAGATGTACTGCGCCTCAAACTGATTACTAGCTACATGGTCCATTGTGGCAGGGGGAAAAACAAATTATTTGAGGGGGCAATTTGTTAAGCCTGATATCATGACAATAATACCCTGGTCTATATTTTGTGTGAAACATTTTACCCTGTAAGGTTAAGGGCTTATGCACAGGGCTCCTTTTTGCATTGTAAAGGCTAAATTGCCTAGAACCCTCCCCACATGTTTTTTTTTTACTGTTATAGTTGTCTTACTTCTGAACTATGCTGCATATTACATAAATTAGTGTTAAATCAACATAATGATTTGATTGCTTTCTAAATATCCAGTGAGCCTTAGCCATTGCAAGTACTGATATGAAAGCTAAGATCAAATGGAAGTTGTAATTTTTCAAACTAACATGTGCCTGCTGATGGACCAGTTTTTGTTTTTTGAATTGTTGCTCTTTATTAGCATTAATATTGTTATAATTGTTGTAGTTAATAGCAGTATCATCATTATTGTTATCATTATAGTTCTTGTTGTTTGAGTATTTCATTATCAAAGTGTGTTTGAATGTCTGCAAAAGTGCATCAGCCCACAAGCTGCTAATTTTGTTTTTATTTTGTAAAGTTTGAGGTTGATTATTCAATAGACCTTTTTTAATTCAATTCATTGTATTTACTATGACTTTGCACCGTTCTCTTCCTCCTCAGATTGGGATGCGGCATTCTGCTTCGCTGACAGACATCATTGTGGATACCCACAGGAGAAAACATCTGGCTTACCTGATGGCTGAACAGGGCGCCATTGTCAACCCAGAATCAGCTGGCAACCTCCCAAAACAGGTAGGCATATACTGTCAGGATTGGGCACACCTTTGGCTCCAGGAATGTGTCCATAATCTACACTCCAGCTCAAAGGAATTGGCATAGGGAAAGGGAAAGGGAAGAAAAGGAAGCTAGAGCCGCAGTTTTAAACCGTGGAATATTTTGTCCAGTTTAGCATGAAACACGATGCATTAGCCTAAAAAATATCATGTTTCATGCTGAACTGGACAAAATATACCGCAGTTTAAAACTAGGGTTCATTCCCTTTCTTCCCTTTCCCTTTCCCTATGCCAATTCCTTTGAGCTGGAGTGTAGACATGTTTCTGTAGGTTTTCATCACATTTTCCCCTACCCTTCAAAAATGTTTCCTGATGAATCTGTATAGAGATGGTGCTGTCATATATCTTTGGCACTCAAATTAAGAGTGTGATCACTGATGTTTGCTGTACCCACATAGTTTGAACCGTACGTCTTGACAACTTCAAAACGTCCACAATGCTGCTCTAGGTTGCACCTGTTGACAAAGTATGATATTTGAGTTGGACTGATTCAGTCTTAGGATAGCAATCAGAACCCCATTTCATAAAACTTATCATTGATGGTAACTTTGATATTGATAGCAACTTATGTGGGAACGTTGAACCTTTAGAGGGGGATTCCCCCCCCCCCCCCTCTAAAGGTTGTGAATGAGTTAAACTAGTGATATCTGATGACTGAATATGTGCTTTAACAAGTAGCACTCGACTACAAGTGCAGGTATATAGATGTTTGCTTGTGCATAACCTTTACGCTTGAATGGTGGAAGTCAAGGGTGACTTCATACATGTATACATACACTGCTGCGCGTACATACCTGTATTCCTTTACACAGACATGAATGTGTATTTGCTGCTGTATAGGAAACCATGCGTTGTCTGGTATGTTTTTCTCCTACTTAATCTGTGATAAAAATACTATAATAGTATAATTGAACATGCCGGTATGGTACTAAACAGTAGCGTGCATGTAAGAGTCTTGATATGTGCTTGTACACTGCAGTGTATTAAGTCATGTAAGGAGCTAATATCCATTTAGATAAAATGATTTGAATATGGAGTACATTAGACAATTTGTCTATTTTTTTCTTTCATTGTGATCTTTCAGCAAGTGAACAAGAGACAATTACAAAGGAGAAAGTCCCTCATTGGTGCTCTATTCCGTAAGTATCATTCCTCTTGATTTTTTTATCATCGTCATAGATATTTTACATAAATAATCCATGCTGCTTATTCCATATGGTACATGTACTGTTGCTGCACGCAATGAATTGTCTTCATTGTACAAATAAAAACAGGTGTGTGATATCACTGGATGTATCAGACATTGTGTGTTGATCAGAATTGATATATTTTGGTTATGACAGCTGGTGACAACATTGATGAAAACATTAAAGGGAAAGGGTAGAAGATGTAGCGACTCTATGGAACCCGCAAATCATGGAGTGCTGTTCTGTCTTGACCATGGGTTTCATTCCTCTTAAAATTTCAGGACAATTAGGCCCTGTTGCATAAAACTTACCATTAATGGTAACTCTGCCATCAATGGTAAGTACCATGGTATCATAGCTTGCCAGCCAATCAAATTCATGTTTTCCATTGAAGTTGCCAATGGTAGCAAAAATACCATCAATGGTAAGTTTTATGCAACATGGCCCAACGAGGCATCATGTCAAAATGATCAAATGGTTGAAAATCAAACAAAATCCTGACCCAGTGATGACAGATGACCAATCCTAGCATGTTTATGGCCTGTAATAATTACCACTACTAGCTCTGGGCCCTGTTGCATAAAACACTCTCCAGTGATGGTTACTATGCTGCCAAAGCAACTTCTATGGAAATCTTGAAGTTGATTGTTTTTTTTTAGCAATGTTACCATGGTAGTTACCATTAATGCTAAGCTTGATGCAACGAGGCCCTGATCTTTAATATGTGCATAGTTGATGGATTATTTACACTGAATAGCTGGCAACAATACTGGGAGTATGTGCCAATATACTTGTGTTGAGTGCATAGATATAGCTAAAATCATGACATGGGTGTGGCTGTTAATGATATTGCTCATAGTTGAATCATTAAAATTGTAATATTTGTCTTACATACAATTTCATGTATTATCATATTATCTGGTTCAGATTTAGTATGCCAACACAATACTGATACCATAATTAAAGGGTGTCAGGAAGAGAAATTATAGACTTTATTGTTATATAACAGTGGGAAGGGGGATGTTTTTACCATCTGACTGAAAAATCATTTGATTTGATCATGTAAGTTTACTTTTTTACCCCCGTTTCCCCATTGAACAGCTAATCAAGATGAGGCGAACGACTTAAAAGCGAAAAACATTCGGCAGACAGAGCTGGTGTCTGACCTGAGGGAAGCCATTCAGCAGATTGGTAGACACTTCCAAGCCATCGACCCAAAGAACGCCAAGATTGTAAGATCAGTAAGGAAAACCAGCCTTTTCTATTTTACTGCATTAACCTTTCAGTGCCAGACAAAAGAGTTATGATTGATCTACCGACAAACCAATCGCATGTTTTGAAATCAATTGTAATTCAAGATGCGATCGATTGCAAATCTTTATAAAACAGAGCCCTCATCTGTGAAATTTGTCAAAATGCCATTTGTAGTTGGGCAGAGTTCACATTCACTTTGCACTATTTCAACAAAAATATAAAATCAACATAGCTTTGTGACCTGCCTTTATGCACTCACTGTAATGCTATGTATCTCCTTTGAACAGCTATAGATGTACCGAATATGAAGATGAAAAGACCAAAAAGTTTTTGCCTGATACACGTAATGACCGGATTGTCCATCCGTTTGTGCATCTGGATCTCGTTAATGTGATAACTCAAGAAACATTTGCAAAACCTCTTCAATTGTGGTACAAGGATGATATATGACTGGACGTTTACATCAATGTATTTCGAGTCATATAAGTCAAAGATCACTGGCCAGTTTCCAGGTCAGATTGTAACATTTCACTCTTTACATGATAAATTGATATATATGTGACCAAACTTGGTACAAGAATGATATATGAACTGATTATGTTTTGGGTCAAGAAGAGAAAAGAACTTTAAATATGCTTGTCCAAACTTAACTAAACTTGATGCAATGGTAATTTTTGTAAATTGGTGTGTGGCTCACAATCACTTTCTGGACCTGACGATAGGTGTCTGTGCCGCGTGTCTTCTACCCTGTGGACTACCCTGTCTACCGGGTATCTAAAAGCTGCTCATTCTAATCCTGATGACCTCTCCTCTTGCTCCCCAGGGTCTGATTCCAGACTACTCCCTAGAGAGCCATCAGAAGGACCATGAGCAGTTTGTCAACATCACTAGGACCAGGAAGAGGCGGGCTAAAGCCCTGCTGGACTTTGAGAGGCATGATGATGACGAGTTGGGCTTCAGGAAAAACGACATCATCACGGTAACATCTTGATTCCATTTGATTTAAAAACCTGGGGGGTGTTTCACCAAGCTGTTTGTAAGTTACGAACGACTTTACGAACGACTGGTGACCCCTTCTTGTGCTAAATGCGATAGCATACTTAACTCATTGAGAATCTGCTACCCCCTCAAGCTATATTGTTTTTCATGTTTTTGGTATATATATCTTCTATTTATGTTCATGTGTATATCTAGTGTTCTACTGCATTGAGTGAAATCAAGTTGAATTGAATTGAATACCTTTGATACACAACTGCACATTGAAATCATACATTTGTCACATAATATATTATATTGAAAATGTTTGAATATAATAATGGCTACCTAAAAATCAGTTCATAGCTTGGGCAATAGTACATTAACACATTTTAAGTATGAAGGATAACCAGCCTTTTCATCTTTTAGTCTTATTGAAACACAATTGTTTAAATTTCTCAAATGAAACAAAGGAAATAGCTAAGAATACCATGTACTAGTGTGCAATTTTTTTTTAACTTTTGAAATTGACATTGATATTTGGGTTTTTTGTGGGGATTTTTCAACTGTATAAAGTGTCTTTTTTTCCTTTTTGGGGGAGGAGGGCAAAGTTTGGCATCTCTTGCTAAGAGAACCATATACTGATGTGCATTTTTTGTCTTCTTAATATTGAAATTGACATTGACATTGTTTTTGGTGTTTTTCACAATGTTCACAACCTAATGTGCAATATATATTTGTTTTCTCTTTTGGGAGGAGGGGGAAAATTTGGCATCTCTTGCTAACGGGTATTGACTTCTTGTCTTCCTATCCTCAGATTATCTCCCAGAAGGATGAGCACTGCTGGGTCGGGGAGCTGAACGGTCTACGAGGTTGGTTTCCGGCTAAGTTTGTGGAGATCTTAGACGAGAGGAGTAAACAATACACAACGGCAGGGGATGACGCTGTCACGGAAACCATCACAGACCTTGTCAGAGGATCGTAAGTCTTATCAGCAGTCCTCTTCCCTTGTTTTGACTCTGTGTGTAAATATATTAGCATGCAATTATTATTTTTTTTTTTCTTTTCCAATTTTTTTTTATTGATTTTCACATTTGTTTTTATGATACTACAAAACAACAATCATACAGGAATGAAATAATTGCATAAAATTATAAGAACAATAGTCATACATTATTTATTTATCTATTAATTCCTGCATAGTTGATCAATAACATACAATTTAATACAACTAATAGAAATTATATATATGACAAATAACAAGCTCATAAAGGTAGGATGTATGAAGTATGAAGATTCACATATTCTTGTGTACAGTGCTTAGCTGTAAGCTTACAGCTGGAGTATAGTTAATCAAAATAGGCAAATAAAAGCAACAAAAGTAGACAGGAGACAGATGAAGGTAAAGCCAAGCCACTTGTTAAAGGGTTACTAAATTTAGAAAAATAAGTTCCCTCTAATCAATGTCAAATTATCCACTAAAAACGAATTTCACATTCGTTTGCCGCAATAAAGTCTAATTTTGACGAAAATTTGAAAAAACGCACGCCTCCAGTGACGTCAGAGAAGTCAAAATGCCATAAATGCCAACAGCGTGAATAAAATATTTTATTCATGCCGTTCAAACAATACATTTCCAATGGGAACCCAAGGTTGTCCAAGGTTTTTCCGAGTAGCAACAACTAATAGATTCAAAGTGCATTCCATCCATTGAATCTGAATGACAAGATACAGGTGAATGCAATAACGCGTTACTACTCATTTAGGGGGAAAGTTGTGAATACATTACGAAAATGGTCTATTGTTGACTTCCGTACAATCTATGGCATTTTGACTTCTCTGACGTCACTGAAGGCTTGCGTTTTTCAAGTTTTCATCAAAATAAGATTTTGTTGCAGCAAACAAACAAAAAATCGTTTTTAGTGGATATTTTTACATAGATTAGTGGGAACTTATTTTTGTAATTTAGTAACCCTTTAAAGACAAAGACTTTATAGAAAATGGAGAGGAAGAGAAGATTTTAACCAGCAACATTACCAAGCAATCATTAAATGTCCCTTTGTTGCAACTTATAATAGCTTTCACAGGACTAAGGACGAAAGGGCATTAATAATGGTGAACAGCCACAAAATGTGCAATTTTGCACAAATTTGTACTTTGACCTGCAACACAGGTGCACCACTTGAGATATATTCACTATTTAGTTGATTTAATAACCTGTAAATATTTAGCCTTAAGAGGGCAGCAGATAACTTGCTTATCGTCCAGAGAAGGTGTCTGTTGAATGAGCCATTACATGTATGATGCAACTCTTTTTTAATTATCAGTTTCATGTAGCACAAAACTCTGTAATAGCTTTATCTATCAATTATAAAATAACATGAAGTTTTTGTATTAAATGTAAGTTCAAACATTTTGAGTTTAATGGAAGTACTATGTATATGATGGTGAAATAATACTTTTGTTTTTGGGGAAAGGAGATTTTCATAATAGTCTCTCTCTCTCTTTCTCTGTCTCTTTCTCTCTTTCTTTTTCTTTTTCTCTTTCTCTCTCTTTCTCTCTCTCTTTCTCTCCTTTTATATCTCTTTCTCTTTCTTTCTCTTTCTCTCTTTCTCTCCCTCCCTCTCTCTCTTTCTCTCTCTTTCTCTCTCCTCTCTCTCTCTCTCTCTCTCTCTCTCTCTCTCTCTTTCTCTCTCTCTCTTGATACATAGATGAATGTGATAATGCATTCTTACGCAGTCTTTTTGGTCTCATGTGATTACATTAACCCTCAGTGCATCGGATAAAATACTGCTCTATGGGATTTGTGTGTATTATTGCTGTAAAAGTACAAATGTGGCACCTAAGGAGTTAATGAAATGGCTTTCCCTCTTGCCCTCAGGTTATGCCCTGCCCTGAAAGCAGTCTTTGAGCATGGTTTGAAGCAGCCTACTATCCTAGGAGCAACCTACCACCCATGGCACTTCATTGAAGAGGTGAGACACTCAAATTATTAGTAGCACTACTGCACTATTGTTATCCAATCACAATAGTACTAGGTGTTCAAAAATCCCAACTTTCAACACTTTTGAAAAGTAATTGCAGGTAAGTCTCAACCCAAATTGAGCTGAAATTTATACATCATTAATTCAAATAATCTCATTTTTTAGAAGCAAATTTCATGACATTTTATTCATTATTATTCTTGTAAAAGTCCTTGGAAGGTGTAATGAGATTTTCACTTTTGGACAAATTTGGAAGTAAAAGTTGATGTGTATCAGATAGTCAATTCAGGACGCAACAATGCCCATTGTGCAGCGCATCTGTGAATCCGCTAGCAACAGCCATCACTGAGTGTCATTAAAGGGCATATACTGTACTGGGAAGGCAAAAAAGCCTTCAAATGTAATTGTTAGCAATCTTCTTGCCAATGTTCTTAAATCCATGTATTGTCTATTTTAGAAGCTTGCTGAAAGTTATTTGCCCTCAAATGATCTACATTTGGAGTAATGAGTGATTAAATCACAAATTCTCAAAGTGTTTGGCCCAAACATTTTGAGGATTTAATCATTAATCATTAATTACTCCATATGTGGATCATTTGAGGGCAAATAACTTTCAGCAAGCTTCTAAAATAGACAATACATGAATTTAAGACCATTGGCAAGAAGATTGCTAACAATTACATTTTGAAGGCTTTTTTGCCTTCCCAGTACTGTAATAATGTCTATTAATAATGCCTACTGCCACTGGCAGAAAAGACCTTATGGGTTGACAGGTGCGCTGCACAATGGGCATGGTTGTGTTCTGAGTTGATTATCTCATACACACACATTTAGGTCAAAATTTTGAATAGTGTGATCTTGTGTGTCCTTCACAGATTTTTCTTGGCTCTCAAATTTGTTCATAGTTCCCTCTAGAGTTATTTCTTTGCTCTCTGTCTCTTTTTCTTCATCTTCCTATACATTGTTTTCCCTTTTTCTACTTCCGTATAAGCGTCGGTGTTTCAATCTCTGTATACTGGTTACTATTCTGAGATGATATCATCCAATGTAAAGTGTCATGAAGTCTCATGAGTCCCCCCCCCCCCCCTGACTTGTTTTCATACCTGGCGACTTTTCCGAGTCCCAGCTCTCGCTCAGCACAAATACGGAGGCCCTGTCATTATTGATTTCTCCCGCGATTGTTTGGATGATTGTATAGCCCTGGAAGGGGGCTAAGTCCACAGGGGCGAATTGAGTGACCATTGAGCGAACAATAGGAAACCCCTCTCTCTCCCTCCAACATCCCCCTCTCCCCCTCATGGGAAGTCAATAAGGCATACAATAGTCATGCCCAGTGCATGTGACTCATGTGTCTGCCACCACAAAGGGGCTAGAATCAAAACAAAGGACACAGAGGCAAAACACTCGTCTATTTTCTTGATCGGCGTGGAGCGCGAGAGAGTGTGAGCAAGAATGAGGTCAAGATGTTTTTTTCAGCAAACACTTTTATAGTCCTGTATTTTTTTTCAACAATAGAGATTGATGGTCCTCGGCTCTTACGTGCGTAAACAAAATTTACCTCTGCCTGCCATCGATTTAATGAATGTTTGACATTTTAGAGAATTAGAACTGATAGTCTGAAGCATTTCATGCTTCACATCTCCTTCAAACTTTATGTTAAGTCATGGTCTGGTTATTTCTTGACTTTTTCCAGTTGATTAAAATTCATTTTTTTATTCATAAAGGAACAACATCTTCTTTATTCATGAACAATTAATTCAAGGTAACACCAGAAAGCTGATGGCTTGTAAAGTGGGTGCACATCAAAATAGCATGTGATTAGGATACATCATCAACACTCAACCAGTTTATACAACATAGTTAACAATTCAGTTCATAATAATCTCTACTGTTGAACATTTCTTTAGCATATTGGAATTGAACATTGTGCAATTTTGCATCAAGAGTTGTTATTTTTGAAATACAGGAATATGATCTGACAGGTCTGTAAACAAAATACCAGGTGTGATCAGTTTATCTTCAATTTTAGATAAGATGTTATCAATACATGTATGTGTAGTTGATGTTTTCCAAGTAGGTTTATGGTAGTAACAACAGGATAATAAAGATACCTAACACTTAAATAATAATTGCTAGAGGAATTCACAGTATATTTCAATGTATCAAAATTGAAGTCACTGAGAATATAATGTGATTTGCTTTACCTTGCTATAGTTTCTACACACATTTGTGTAAATGACACAGAATCAGAAGTTTTCTTCTCCTCATCTTGTTTATCATTTCTTCGCTTACCTCTGCTTTTTTTTTTATATATCTTATCTTTATTCTATTCCCTCATCTCATTTCCTCATTTCTATTCCCCTTTCCTTGTACCAGCCTCATTTTTTTTTCCTTTCTCACCCTTTTCCTTCCATTCT
This sequence comes from Arbacia lixula, assembly GCA_963669155.1. Classification (NCBI taxonomy): domain Eukaryota; kingdom Metazoa; phylum Echinodermata; class Echinoidea; order Arbacioida; family Arbaciidae; genus Arbacia; species Arbacia lixula. The sequence goes on along the minus strand of OZ022579.1, from coordinate 27,937,035 downwards.
TTTCTAACTTCTGTCATTCCTTGTTGTAAATGCTACCACTTCCAAGAAGAGCTTACCGGTAAGACTGACAAGAGCTTATATCTTGATCTCAGTCACAGAGTCAATAGACCCATTGTCACTGCATTCAGCTTCTCAAACAAGTAGTCTCCTTTTATGCCTTTTCTCTTGCGATGACAGCTTCATTAAAAAAAAGGGGGAATCAAGGAATTAGGAGGATGATGAGCACATCAATGCTCTTTCCCAGAAATCAAACCTTGAAAGTTGAATAAATACTGAGATTGAATGAAGTAAGAACATCTTAACATCTTAACATCTTAACATCGATAATTGGACCTTAGAAAATTCACATTTATGTGTGCGGTACCTCAATTGCGTAATCAAGCTGAGGTGAAATCCCGCGTTCTCCCCTCGTCCCTGGAAATGTCTCGTTTTCATTTTTTCTGTCTTTCTTATATTCAAGTGATGAATGGACATGAGTGCAATGGTACAAGATTTTGCATGAGGTGACAGATTAAACACCCCATTCAATAAAGCGCAGAGTTGAATGGAGCTTCTCATCTTTTGTGGAATGTAAAATCTTGTCCCACTGCATGAAGAAGAAAGACATGTTTTCTACACATGCTAATGATACCAAGAAGTACCAAACAATGGAAAGTGATAGGATGGTTAAGTCAACCCCGTCACAAAGTTAATAGCCTTCTTTTATCATGGCACTCACTGCTCAAACACTATAAGCAAGTATTGATGTCTTTATTCATGCGTTGTCTCTTACAGTGACAGCCAAATGCAAATACTAAAGGAATTAAGTGAGGCGTGATAAACACTGTCTTGAAGTTTCTCAGAAATCACACGTCTGCATGGAGAGGTCTTTTGAAAATTGGACAAACATTTGTTAGAATGGGTATAATGCATTGTATCATTGCTTTCATTTGAGGTACATGTATCTGATTGGGAGGCTGTGAGAGGGAGAGAGAGAGAGACAGAGAGAGAGAGACAGAGACAGAGAGACAGAGACAGAGAGAGAGACAGAGAGAGAGAATGATAGAGAGATGGACAGACAGACAGACAGACAGACAGACAGACAGACAGACAGACATACATACAGACAGAGAGAGTAGAGGAAAGATGGAAGATATTGAGTCAGGTGGAGTGAGAGAGAGAGAGAGAGAGAGAGAGAGAGAGAGGAAGGAAGGAAGGAAGGAAAGAACAGTGGGATATAAAGAATTGAAAATACAAGAAAGAAATTGATGGATTGATAGGGATGAATAGAAAGAAGATGGATAGACAGATGGACAGGAAATTGATATAGAGAAAGACAGAGAGAGAAAAAGAGACAAAGAGAGTGAAAAAAAGGAAAGAGGGACATATGGATGTGGCATATCAGTGTCTGAAACCAAAGTTCTCTCAAGGTTAAACATATTCTATCAGTAAATGTCATGCTTTCATGTGTTATATTTTCCATTGACAGGTTAATAAGAAAAAAATGCTCATGGAATTAAGTGTGGGGTGACAAGCATATGAATGTGCTTTCCCAGAAATGACACCTTGAAACTTGAATAAATACCAAGTTTATAAGATTGAGGAAAATAAGAAGATCTTCAAGGGATTTTTCTTGTGATACCCTCTGGAAATGGGAAGAATGGTGTATGTTATGTAATAGCCTACATGAAAAGTACTTTTTTGCAAAGTAGAAATTACAGAGGAAGTGCATTTCCTTGGTTGGAAGGAGAATTATATACTCTGTACGAAGGAAGAGAGAGAGAGAGGGAGAGAGATGGAAGAGAATAAATAGTGAGGTGGAAAAGAGATATTAGAGAGTAATATGGTAGATGGATAGAGAGAGAGAAAGAATGAAGTAGAATAGGGGTTGGGGGATGGATTATTTACAGATAGAGAGAGGGAGAGGAGAAAAGTTAATGAAAAAATAGATTAAACAGATAGACAGAGAGAGAGAGAGGGGGGGGGAAGGACGGAACAGTGTGATATAAAGAATGAAGTAGAATAGGGGTTGGGGGATGGATTATTTACAGATAGAGAGAGGGAAAGGAGAAAAGTTAATGAAAAAATAGATAAACAGATAGACAGAGAGAGAGAGAGTGAAAATGAAAAAGAAAAAGAAAAAGTAAAAAAAAAAAAAAAAAAAAAAAAAAGAGAAAGAAAGACTGGTATATATAATATGGTTGAAACTAAAGTCTTCTCAAGGTGAAACATGTCCCGTCAGTAAATATCATGTCCTTCACAGGCCCAGGCTCCAGACAGCTGATTCTAGCTTTCAGTTGACCAAGGGGAGAAGGCTTCCCTCCATACAAACCAGTCCTTCCACAGACCAATATTGATTTTATGGGATTAGTCACAAGGTGCTCTTTTCTCTCTTTCACTTTCTCCTTCTTTAAAGGAGGACAATAAAAGGGTTGGACTTTAAAATGTCAGCATTAAGATCCCTCTGGGGGCGGAGTTTGAGTCTGCACGTTCTCTATTTGAAAAGGGGGCGTGGCCTATCACTGTGTGTATGTGTGTTTGGAGGAGGAGGGTAGTGTGTATGAAGAGGGATTATCGATGGATTGAAGCAAATTGGAGGTCTTATGCTGCAAACACATACAAATAAGAGCGAGTCTTTTGTCCAAAAGGCATAAACATATCGATAGGTCTTGTTAATTATTATAGATTTGTCTCCGTCATTCTTTTATTTTCATTGTCTCAAATGTTCTATGTAATCTTTTCATCTCGCCCTCCTGTCCATCTTCCTCATTCTGTTAGATTTGTTCTCTTGTCCTCTTTCTTCTCCTCATTCTCTTCTTTTTCTTCTTCTCAGTCTCTCCTTCCATTTCCATCTTCTTCTTCTCCTTATTGTTCTCCTTTGCTTCTCCTTCTCCTTCTCCTTCTCCTACTTCTCCTTCATCTTCATCTTCTGTTCTTCATTCTCCTCTTTCTTATTATTCTCCTTCTCCTTCTCCTTCTTCTCCTTCTTCTCCTCCTTCTTCTCCTTCTCCTTCTCCTTCTCCTTCTTCTCCTTCTCCTTCTCCTCCTTCTTCATCTTCATCTTCTTTTCTTCTTCTTCATTGTCCCCATCTCGTCCTCTCTCTAATTCCTTTTCTTAATTTTGATTGTCATTACAGGCCAGTGCCAAAGAAGTGGAGCGAGATTTTGAATCTGTGTACTCAAGACTGGTGCTGTGCAAAACATACAGGTGAGAAATTTAATTCCCCCTGTGTTATCTTCTTTTTTTGTCAAAAGGTAAGAGGTAGGCATGTTAAAGACAGCCAGTCCCTTTTTCAGATCACCACAAAACCGTCGAAACATTGGCAAAACATATAGAGAAGTGTTAGCAAGCTCTATATTCACAATTTGAAACTGATACGTAGTGTAAAATTCAAATAATGCACGTAAACAACGTCTGATTAATAGTCTTTACCCCAGGCTCTTAGCAGCTTGTGTTGAAATATCTGCTTTATTGATTAATCTGTTAATTGAATTATAAAACGCATTATGAAAAAAATTGTTCTTCAGAAGGAATCATCTCCAAAGTTTGGCAGTTACTCATAAAATTAGGATTTCACACACGCATAATAACCACATGGATACTGTAACAAAGACTAATACTTTTTTCGTGGTACGAAAAAAGTCGGTTTGAAATTTAGCGGCTGAAATTTTTTACATATACAGAAAGCTTCAACATGCTTTATTCTTAGAAATGGTCTTGAATCACACTTTCTTCAATTTACGATCGTGACAGATGATTTCAAATTTTAAGCTCGCAAAAGGGACTGACAATCTTTAAGGATTGTGGTGCCAGTAATATATGGGAGTGTCATTCTACCAAGACCATTGCTACCTTTCATGTTTGATTTCAGGATACCAGGAAGGAACCATCTCAAAAATGATAAAATCCATTAAATTGAAATGAACAATAATAATCTTGGCTACTAATAATCCTTTGTCTCGCAATGTAAGGTAAACGGAATCGAAAAGATCACGACGTTTCGTGCGCCGCTGCAACACTTCGTCAGGTGTGATACAAAATTGTAGTAAGTAGGGGTTTAAATACCCTATGGTCAGTGCAGAGCACTAACTGAAATCTGCTCATAAATGGTCCAATACTATACTAATACTACTTACTACAATTTTGTATCACACCTGACGAAGTGTTGCAGCGGCGCACGAAACGTCGTGATCTTTTCGATTCCGTTTACCTTACACTGCGAGACAAACAATTATTAGTAGCCATTTATCTGCAATGAGTGACATATTTAGCAATAATGATCTGATCACCATCATCAGATCCAAAGACAGATTTTCAAAGCTGTGGAACTGAAAGTTGGATCTGAAGACAAGGAATGGGAGTTTCATGAAAATATTCACAGTGGCATTTATTGAAAACAAAAACAAGCATACATGTATACATCAAACAGAGAATCCAACTTATAGACCTGAATGTTTGATATACAATCATGTAACATAAATTTAAATAGAAATATATTATAATAGATAAAAGACAATTACTTAATGTGACATAATTATTGAAAAATGAACAAAAGAGCTTGGATACTTTTATTCTTAGCAGAATAACTTGATTGTGTGACAATACTTGGTAATGATGCATGTAAGCCATTTTCATTAGTCTATGAATGTGTCTACCCTTGCTTCATGTTGCTTGTATGTATAAGTTTTTTTTTATTTGATTGTTTTTATCACAGGTTGGATGAAGATGGCAAGGTCTTAACCCCAGAAGAGCTGCTCTATCGGTCAGTCCAAGCGGTCAATTTGACGCACGATGTGGCCCATGCGCAGATGGATGTCAAGTTCCGGTCACTGGCATGTCTTGGCCTCAAGTAAGTCCAGCGTGCTTTCTGACAACGAGCAGTCCATCTGTTTAAAATAAAAACACTGCCTCTTTTCAGAGCTACCCCTTTCCAAGAGGATACTCAACTCTATACTAAGGTCATGTTCTTCAAAGAGATGATTTCAAGCAATTTTGGAGGATGCACAGGATGCTTTGGGAGATTACAGTTCATTAGTAATGTCTTTTATGTGTTTGTGTGTGTGTGTGTGTGTGTGAGCTTTAACCTTTGACCCTTGGATGATTAAGTTACACCTATTGCTAGAGATGCTGTGTTCATGTGACAACATGGTGGAGAAATGATATCACCCCTGTTTTTTCCTGCCTAGCCTCATCTAGGCCAATCTATTTTTTCTTCATTAACTTTAACCTTAAACCTATGACCTTTGACCTTAAACACACAGTGAACAAGTGTTAAACCTTTGGCTAGAGATGCTGTGTTTGTGTGACAAGGTAGTTGAGAAGTGGTATGACCCCTGGTCCTTCTTGTGGAGTCCTTGCTAGGTCAACCTCTCTCTTCCTTCATGAATTTTAACCTTTGACCTTTACCACTCAGTGAACAAGTGTTACACCTGTGGCTAGAGACGCTGTGTTCGTGTGACAAGGTAGTTGAGAAGTGTTACCACCCCTGGTCCTTCTCGTGGAGTCCTTACTAGGTCAACCTCTCTCTTCCTTCATGAATTTTAACCTTTGACCTTTGACCTTTGACCTTTACCTCACAGTGAACAAGTGTTACACCTGTGGCTAGAGACGCTGTGTTCGTGTGACAAGGTAGTTGAGAAGTGGTACCACCCGTGGTCCTTCTTGTGGAGTCCTAGCTAGGTCAACCTCTCTCTCCCTTCATGAATTTTAACCTTTGATCTTTGACCTTTGACCTTTACCTCACAGTGAACAAGTGTTACACCTGTGGCTAGAGACGCTGTGTTCGTGTGACAAGGTGGTGGAGAAGTGGTACCACCCCTGGTCCTTCCTACGTAGCCCCGGCTGGGTCCAGATCAAGTGTGAGCTGCGCGTCCTGTCCAAGTTTGCCTTCAACCTGTCACAAGACTGGGAGCTGCCCATCAAGAAAGAAGTCAGTGATGTAAGTGACAAACCTTTCTTCTTCCTTTATTCCACCTTTCTTCTTTTTAGGTAGACTCCCTCAAACTCTCTTCCCATGTCGATGTATGAGGTGTGTTTTTGAGTTTGGAGGAATTCATTCCTTCTTTAATCATACAGTGTCACTCACATGACCAAAGATTATGTCCACGGGTGATATACCAAAATTCTGAAGTTTTCTCCTGACTCCTCAAGTTACGAGGTGCCTAGAAGAGCTTAAATTGGTATTCCAGAATGTCCTCCTAGGACGCTCCTTAATGCAAATTAGAGAAGGGATAACCACGCCCAGTGAGCATTTCCTAGCCAATGGATAGTAATGCTTTATTTATGGAGAGCCAATTACAATCAAGAAATCTCATCGGGACTCTCCCCTAGGTTTCTTCCTAACTATGGATGCAGAAATATGTGTGCACACGTCTATCATGTATCTGAGCCTACACATATGATTGCTGTTGCGGCTTAAAGTTTCACATGCATATTCTTTGTGAAATGCACACTAGTGTAGAATGTCACACATTATATTTGAATCGAGGACGTGTATGAAAGTGAGATGCGTGTCGAGCTCTCCCTCCTACTATACTGTATCGTTTGTTACTCTGCAGTCATGGGGACGTGCCACCAACCCTCCGCAGGTAAATATGCGTAGCAGAAAAGAAAATGGATGCCTTGAGAGTAGGCTAGTGTGATGCTTGTGTTGCAGGGAGCATGCACGCTTTGTTTCAGTATTTTTTTTCCTACCTATATCATTATCGACAATAAATAATTCTGTTTTGCAGCTTTTATCTTGGTTATGGTAGAAGGCCATATTCATGAAAGCTTACTAGCCTAGCTGGTTACTACAATGCATTAGTAACTAACTAGGCTCAGTAAAGTTTCATGTTTATGGCCCCTGGTTATCTAAAACTTCTGTACTGAGCTTTTTATCTGGACCTTAAAGGGCATATACTGTACTGGGAAGACCAAAATCCTTCAAAAAGATGACCATGATCATTTTTCTTGCCAATGGTCTTAAAATCATGTATTGTCTATTTTAGAAACTTGCTGAAAGTTATTTGCCTTCAAATGATCCAAATTTGGAGTAATTAGTGATTACTAATTTGTGATTTAATTACGAATTACTCCAAATGTGGATCATTTGAGGGCAAATCACTTTCAGCAAGTTTCTAAAATGGACAGTACATGAATTTAAGACCATTGGCAAGAAGAATGCTAATGGTCACCTTTTTGAAGGCTTTTGGTCTTCCCAGTACAGTATATGCCCTTTAATGATTATGGTGTGGGTTCTATAATTGTGATTTTGATTGTTTTTAACGCTTTCTCCCTCCCCCACATTAAGTCTGACTGACCTTTTCTCTGCCTTCAGTAATGCATGACACAATGCATGTGTTTGTATTATGTTCATTATCATATTATTATATGTTAATATTGTAAACAACCTCATGACAATACATCACTTATCTTGGCTTGATGTGGCTTGATGGTACCAGTGTTGCTTATGCCCATATACTCATCCCCTGTGGGTTTATCCACTTGATTCATGATCCAAATATTGGTTGCGGATATTTATGTTAATCCACAGCCCATGTTTCCTTTCTTTCTTTGCTTTATTGAAAGTATTGATTTGCTTGAGGACAGAAAGAATGCTAGCTATTAAGAGCTATAAAACACTTAAATGCCGTTAGTATCCTCAAAATATTACATACAGATGCTATTCAAACTTGTCTACTTGGATTGTATATATTCACAAATATGATTAGCCTTATTGATTCACAATATGTGCATTTCTTTTTTTTGTCTTTTATTGTAAAATGTCTCTTTTCTAGTCTAAAATTAAAAAAGCTTGCTGCAAAACATATCCCTGCTGCTAGTTACAAAATAGTTTTGTTATGCTTCCCGGTAATTTCATGTTTCTGGGTTGTCTGTCCATCTGTCCGTCTCATCGCATTCATGCTATAATTCAAGGCTAAATTTTATAAAACAATGATGACAGGATAATTAATTAATTAGGTTTGGGGTCACATAGGTCAAAAGTGAAAGGCAATGTCAAATCCCCATAATTTCTGTGAATGTCCTAACTCTAGAAATGTTTGAACAGATTCCATTAATTTTGGTACAATGAAAATATATCAACAGATGCATTAAGGTTGGGATTAGGTAGGTCAAAGAAATACTGTCTACTCCTGATTTAACGTGCACGGCTACAAGATTTTGTTACAAGGAAGTTCTCTTGGTTCCAAAGCATACAAGTCTGTGGCGCAAGAAACACTTAAAAGCAGCATACTTATATCAAGAATCCTTTTATAACTAGCTCATTTTGTTGTTCGGAGGTAAAAAAAAACAATGATGAGCAAGGTATGGAAATCTGCCAATGTACAGGACTTGATCTGTGACATCATGAAGCCAAAATGTTATCCCAAAGACCCCCGAATCCACAATGTGTACTGGGGGTTGTTTCACCAAGCTGTCCGTAAGTTACGAATGACTTTACGAATGACTGGTGATCCCTTCTTGTGCTAAATCAGATTCTCAATGAACAAAGTGTGGTATCACATTAAACACTAGAAGGGATCACCAGTTGTTCGCAAAGTCGTTCGTTACTTACAAACAGCTTGGCGAAACACCCCCTGTACTGTTAGCTGATCCCTGCTAGAAGTAGTTCTCACTTTATAGTTATGAAAAAAAGTGATGCATCCCACATCTCTTGCATGGTGTGAAAGAATGTCACAGTCCCGCATTGGTTACAAAAAAAAAAGAACATTGCTTCGTGCTGGTCACTTCTGTGTATTCATTGCATGCATTGCGCATAGGAAAGACCTTGTTGTGAGTGGTATGCATGTTTATTTACAATGTCAAACGTGATAGAAATGCTGCTGGATAACACTCATTATAGCAGAAACATTCCGTCTGTATGGTGCCTCTATGCATGAAAGCAAAATGAACAAAATGAAAAATTACCCCAGCATTTTTAGGTTTCATGTGATATTATGTGAGAGTATAACAAGGATTTGTAAGGATGTAGGGCCTTGTTATAATGGGAGGGGACTCTGTTGATATTGCCAACAATTTATTGTATTATTTTGCATTATTCTTCTTTTTTTAATCATCTTAGAAATATGGAACTTACACATTGTTACTGATACACTCAGATATTATGATAAAACTTTCACTTTAATGGTGCTTTTGACTGCTTTTAAGTCAAATTTAATACTTACTGGAAGAGTTTATTTTAGTTGTTCAGTCCAACAATGAATTCTATGGAATACGGATGTTATGCAGTACAAGGTAATTCACAAAGTTGTGTGAATAGTGTAATGAGTACAGTGCCTTCTAACAAAATATAGACTGTACCCTTGATTGATGATAGTACTGACATTCACAAAAAATCATTCACAAGGACACTTCAAAGTCAAGTAAAAGTCTAGAAGCTCACCAGGGATCTACATGTATGTAACAGCTGTTAATCCTATATAAGGTATGTGTTGGGTCACAGAAGGTTGATCAGTATTAGACCAAAGTTGACACATGAAAGCCTGGTTTTCCAATCGGTTACAGTAGCAGGAGTTGATGGTAGATCGAGAGGCATTATCATGAAACTGGTAAAGAGCGCGGCACGTTGCTCACCCACATTGCAGCTGATAAGACTCTGGTTGTTGCTACGTCAGGCAGGGCTCTATATTTTTACTTGCACTTTTTCTACACATTTGTATTGTGTTTTGCGAGTCTTAGAAATCTGCCTGTGTCCTGCCCATCTGATACAAATGGGCTCCAAAGAGGGCGCAGTGTTGCAAATTAGCACTGGCTCTATTGCACAATAGCCCAAGATATTTTAGGCAGATCAACAAGCTCTTTGCATTTTGTTTGGATTTTTTTTTTGTTCTGCTTATTTCCCGGATCAGAAAAAGTGCTCATTATGCCACTTAAGTTTTAGATAAAAATGGCCTTTCAGTCCAGCAAGGTCATTTACAAGGTCAACAAATGGGTGTGGAGTGAACCTTGATTCGGGTGTTGTGCATTAACTGGTGAAGGTGTGAGATGTTACGCATTAAGTAAGGGTCAAATTTATCATTGAGGTTCATCAATATTCATTAACTTGATCACTAATGTCATCTTTTCACATACAATAAGAAAAATTGGTGAATCATGTATCAAGATTCTGGTGGTGTTGCATAACTGGTGAAGGTGTGAGACGCATTGCACAAGGGGTCGTATTCAACATCGAGGCTTATTAATATATTTATTAACTTGATCACCTAATTCATCTTTCCATAAAAATAAAGATCCCTTTTAATGATTCCCCGCTCCTCTCTCTCTTTCTTGTGTCCATGTAGAGCCAAAAGTCATTAAAAGACAGCGTGCAAGACATGCTCATCAAGCACCATCTCTTCAGCTGGGACCTCTAACTTCTCACTCTTGACCCCTGACCTCCTCCAACCTCTGACCTTTGACCTTCACGTTGGTTGGGGAGGGGGAGGGAGGATCATGATTCTTCTTCTCACATCCATGGGGGATTCTCGCCATTTCTTCTCTTTGGCATCGTTGACTCCTTTGGGATTCTTCCCTCATTTCGGTGACATCATCACAGAAGCATGCTGGGTATTCTCTGGGTTATAAAGATTTTGTTTTTAAATGTCATGTCGCTTGCGGTGAATTTAACCAACAACAACAGTTATGTGTAACGCACAGTTTCCTTCTATATTTCATGTGTTTGGTTGGGTTTGTGTTTAACGTCAGGTGAGGCTCATGTTGTGGTGAACAGCCAGCCGTAAGTTATCGAGGCTGCTTCTTGTCATTTACTCTGACCGTGCTACAGGGAGCAAAGTTCGTATTTGCTCAATGTTCCCTGTGTTAATTGCAAACATCTGGGGATTAGTGGAATGTATTGGGGTCATGAAAAACATGTTGAACAAGGTGATTCAGTGAAGCACATGTGTGGAAGAAATTATCTGCAGAAATGTCTACATTATGTTACAACATCTTAAATATGTTCATTATATATTAATTTGGAATGTGTCCTTAACTGCAAAAAGATATTAAACAGATGTGTGAAAAACTCCACAGGCAATTGTGAAAATATGTGACAAATATTGTACATACTGTACATTCTGCTTGCCTGACTTTATGGTATGTAAACAACACTGTTATGACGCTGCCGTATATTTGCTTATATTCCGAGCAAAATATTTGTCATTCAGGTGAAGAAACTTTTGAGGCGTCTGTCGTAAGCTAAGAGCCCAAATTACAGGTATATGTAGCGGCCATGTAGATACAGGCAGTGCCCATCTTCGCATGGAATAATGCAGAGGTACTTCTGACATATCAACAAGCATTGCATGATGTACACCATTTCAATGTGCCTAGTGCATAAGTGACTTTAATGTAGTGTTTTCATTCTAGTTACATTAAGTCACCTAAAAGTAATAGTGTTTACCTAAAGTGTGTTAACCTGTGTGTGTACACTATGTTAGAAAGTTTGTTGAACTTAGCCTACATGTCCGTTAAATCCATTTGACATATTTTTTTTTGGAACAAAAATATTCTTACTCTCTACACCCTGGGAATGACAGCTGAGAGCGCAAGAAGTAGGTTGGGGTGAAAACAGTAGGTACCTGTTCTCCTAACATGGAGCACGCTTTCATCTAGGTTGTGTTTTTAGTCTGCACAACATCTTTGCAGGGAATCTGACCGGTGTGACAAGAATTTCCTGTAATTTACTCATCAGAAGGGCGCTGCACGTGTTTTGGGTATTTACAAACAAACACATAGCATTACCAGTCATCACCAGGGATGCGTTTCTAAAGGAGGAGCCTATTAGAGTTGAATTGACCAATGGGAAGTGGGTACTTCCTCGGGGGCGTGGCTTATCAGGGGGGTCCTCGTACTAACATGTGACCACATGTTGGCATGGTGTCAATGTTGTAATTATGAGGAAGTGCAGAGCCCCGTTACAGGAAATTTGTGTGCGGTCTCCTACACTTTCAATCAAGATCAAACCTTTCTTTTAAAATAAACAGTTGTTCTCTTGAACGTTTTGGCCAGGGTTTTGTGGTGCATTTTGTTTTGGGAAAAGAGAAGGAAGGAGTAAGAAAGAAAAGGGAAAGGAAAGTGTGACTACATTTGTCATCAAAACAATTCAGGATAAATGTTGGTGGGGAGAATGCCAGGCTTAAAAGGAAAACGGTAAATAAGAGGATAGAAAGAATGTGTAAGAGGCAGGCACAGAGAGAGAGAGAGAGTAGAAAGAGCTGAAACAAAAGAGAAATTGTGAGAGGAGCATTAAAAGCCAAACTTATAGGAGCAGTCTACACCCAAAGCAAATCATATTTATGTAAAAAATACAGAAAAAACAGAATTACATCTTTAAAGTATAATAAGCATTATCATGTATGAGTAATATTGTGATGTCACAGAATAAGGAAAAAGAAACATCAACCCATCGATAGAATCCTTATCGATGTGCCTATACATTGATTACAATGGAGCATTTCTTTACATTATTGATGGAACAATTATAAATGATGTCTTCCTCTGATATTCATGGAAGTACTAAAGAAAGCTCATATAGGCGTGGACTGCTCTTTTAAAAGGGAAAGGAAAGGCGAGAAGATTTTTTGTTTGTACATATCTTTGTCAAGAATATTCTGAAGCTTAGTTCAACCATGGTTCAACACCTTCTCTGTCATGTACTTTCAGAAGATATAAAGATTAGATTTGTCTAGTTGTCTTATTTCCTTTTTTGCACAGTCATGTTCCTGCCAAACCAAAATTGCACCACTTAAACAGTACTTACACATTTATTAATCCCATGCTAAATTTGCCCCAATCCATGTGTTTCTATTCAAGTCTGCCCATCCTAGTTACATTGCCTGTCAAAATGTTCACTTTTAATTTTCAAGTGTACATTCTGACAAGAACAGCCTTGATCAAAAGCTTCCTCTCGGTAACATGTGGTGTAGACCAACAGAGAAATCGGCTGGCATTTAGCCAACAATGTAACAGCTAATTTATTTTGCCAGAGGCATTTTAAAAATGCGTCCTTCACAAGCTGCAAGTACATTGCCATACATAGCCATAATAGTTAACCTACAAGTGCTAATATATTGAAGTATATTTCAAATAGCAGGAAACAAGCGGGTGTTGTTTGTAGACAAGCAATAGCTGGCATGTTGCCAATTTTGCAATGAGAGTTATTAATATGTGATGAACTTTGAAGAGGTGTGTTTCTTCCAAGTTTTGGGTGGTAAGTGAGAAATCATCTGTGACTTTGCTTTACCCAGCAAATGAACCAACAGAAATGCCATCTGTTGCTATTTATTTATTAGTTTGTCCATCAGTGACTATGCTGTAACTTAAGGCTGTTCATGAATGCATTATATTGATTTAATTACATTCTATGAACAAACTACTCTTTACATAATTTAGGATTGCAAGTATTTTATTTTAAAAACAGATTCAGGTTACATGTTTTGCACTTGTCAAATCTCTGTGTTTAGTGAGACTAGGTTATGTTAGATATCTTTATTGTGAGCATTTGATTTACCATCAAATTTTATGGAGTGATCTTAGAGTTTATGTTTGTAATTGCCTGTATTGAAATGTTGAATTATTTTATTGCCATGTGAAGATGCTTGTATTCAGTTGTCTACCTAATATTGTGCAATTTGTAATGTTGGTTACAGCAAATGTGTAACCATGTATGATTTCAGGAATTTTGTTTTGTCCAAGTCTGTTGTAGATACAGATGTGTATTATATGGTTGCTTCTGTATTCATAAGCTACTTTCAATTTAAATTTGTATAACTTTGAAATATTTTTCAAATTTTCCCCTTGACAAGGCCAGTGTCTGGTCACCACTTAAGTATATTCCAAGGTATAAACAATCAGGATATACATGTATCTTCAGTACTTCCAAATTATGAACATATGTAGACTATTAAAGAAAGTAAGAGAGTAAAAAGAGAGAAACTGTGATTTCTTTTGTTAGCATTCAGTAATGTGCAGTAAGTTTACTGTGTGTGTTTGTTTGGTAACGTAGATTTTAACCGTATTTAGGCTAGGAAAGGGGGACATTATGACTACCCCTTCACGTTTCACACTGTCATTCTGAAACGTGAAAAAGATGTCGTTGCGCCATTTCATTACTAATTTTTATGTGGAAGCGTTGTATTTTAATCCATTTATTTCTTAACCTGTATGAATATTTGTAATTTTATTGTTGTGATTGTTGATCATTTTTTTTTTTACTTATTTCACCTTGTCAGAAGACAATGATTAGCTGAACACATACTGTAGAAGTGAATGGTAGTGATTCACAAACAAACTTAACGAATATGATTATGTAAAGATAAGTCATTACAAATGCAGTCATAGGAATGCGTATCATGAAGATTACTGTAGAGGGTAAAAGAGTTTATTCTTTTTGGTTCTTTTGACAGTTAATCCCTTATGCCGCTTTCTGGGATTTATGTGTATTGCTTACACAAAAATGCTCCTTTGCGGCATAAAGAGTTAAAAGGTCTTTGTACAATGTACAATCTTCAGAGGCTTTTTATACCATTGTTGTGCTTTAAGAAAGGTTGTCATGACCTTGGTATCCCAGTGGTATTAAAGACCATTCATTTTAAGAAATATAAAGGAGTTGAAGGATTAGATATTGAAGAAGTGAAATCTAATTTGAATCAAAATGTAGCAACTACAAGTAGAGTGTGTGAGTCTATTAAGCAATGTCATTTTCATTAGTACTACCACTTGATGCGTGATTGAAAATTATTCAGATTATGGTAAATTATATAAGATTGCCAACCTTTATTCATACTGTGTACACTATACAGATATATCCTGCCATTATCAATGATGGGCTTCTTAATAGAAATATATATGTTCATGTGTGCAATGGAATACATTATATGTAATACTTATGCTTTGAGGGCAGCACTTCAACCATTAAAATGACTGTACTATTTTTTATTCATTTTTTTTTTTTTACTACGAAGGGGTTGGGAGAAACTCCTCCAGTACTACACGAAATGCAAATTGTAGCAAATGTGCATGTCTGAAAAGGAGCATTCCTTTCTTATCAAGACCATGCATTCCTTTAATTTTACCTGGGTTTTCATTGAGTGATTAATCACATCCGTTCTTTCGTTCATTCATTCATTCATTCATTCATTCATTCATTCATTCATTCATTCATTCATTCATTCTTTCACACATTATTCATTCAGCAATCCATTTCTTCACTCTCACGTGCAATCATAATATTCCACATAGCCACTGTGTATTGCTAACATTCCATCTTCTATTCATTCACATTCTATTAATACTTGTTTATATGATCGGATACGCTCATTCCCAGATCTTTCTGTTTGGCGTCAGATTTCTTTGCTAATCTTTTGACCAACAAGGTGTATTTACGCATGTCTCTGTTGCCAACCAGCTATGAGGTTCTGTAATGAAAAAAAAAATTGTCTTTGACAAGACACTTATGCCATGTATAACTTCTATAGAGTACCAAAGTGTGACATCATTTGAGCATGTTGTCAAGACAACTGGGTCTTAACTTGTGGGTAGAGCGAACATTTGTGATCACAGCAAGAACTCTCATTAGGAGTGCCTGACACTAGCCCGCTAGACAATATTTAACTGGTAAACCTCTCACTGAAGTGATTTGGCTTAGAACCAATTGTCTTAACAACATGCTCATATGATGACACCACTGCGGTATGCTAAACCTTATGGAAGTTGTCACTAATATAAAAGTGGTTAGTTTAAAGGGTTTGACTTTCATGGCATGTGCATGTATTTATACAAGTATATTTTGCTTTCATATTATGTTGATGTACTACGTATATACTGCCATTGTATCTTTATGACGCACAATGCACATTGAATACTTAAATACTATAAACTTATCCTGTGGTAATGCCAGTCCCCAGGAAATATAAGAATTCAAAGTGTCGAGAGCAAGTATGTGAAAAACAGTTTGTTTTAAAAACTCATATTGAAGGCCTTTCTTGAGGTTATACTGTGCTCGTGAACTGCACCCTCTTTCCAGAGCTAATATGAAAGTAGACATGATGAAAGACACCAAACCTTTCTCTCAGGGTCATTGACTCTATTAAAAACGCAGGAAACGCCTTACAAAAGTCATTTCAGAAATGCTGCTGCCTCTTGTGGGAAAAATTGAAGCGCCATGTGTTTCGGCAGCGTGAATTTTTGTTTCCTTCTCGGACGTGACTAGAAAATTTTGGCTTTGGCACCCATCGTTCACAATATTCTCTCCAATACCCAAAACAATCTGTGAAGTTCCTTTTATTTCCTTCTGGCCATGGAGTGTCCTCGTGTCATAGCCCCCTCTTTTGATGGTATTTGTAAATGTAGTCGCCACATGAAGTACACACCTTGATTTATGGACTCCCAGTAATCAAAGTTTTGCCCTTTTTCAATACCATGAATTATATTGTCAGTGAAATGTGTTCTTCTATTAAACTTTAACATGTTCCTTTATCTCATTTGACAAAGATAATCAAGTGGTAATTTACAGATGACAGAATCTAATCTGTAATGCTATCATGGTCAATGCTTGTTCGGTCTATTACCCCCTCTATTGCCAATATGTATCCTACATTACTCACCCAATCAAACCCTGCAGACGCACCCATGATTCGCTGGTTCACTTCATGCTCGTCATCATCTCGATGCGATCATTAACTGAATTAGGGCCTTTCCAGGTAACAGGGATATTGCGTAGGCCAGGTAACCAGTTTAATGACATTACTAGAATTCATTTACCTGGAATTTCTTGCCCGTCACATTAGGCGTAATGAGATAAACCCTTGTGGCATGAACAGGCAACCAGCAAACTGACCACCTGTCAAGTCAGGTTCATGTCATATTTTAATTTCAAATCTAGATGTTGTGCTTTTATGATGCATAACAAACAAACATTCCTAATTATCACTCTTTGGTGAATTTTTCCAGATAATCCCAATTATCTGTCCTAATAAGGAATTATTGTCATTTTGTATGTAGAACTTTATTGACACCCATGTGATTTACACATTTAATCATATTCCTAGATAGGATGCCCTCAAAGACATAAATTATTTTAAATGTCCTTTTATGATATAAAAAACAAACATCCCAAATTATCACTGCTTGGTTAATTTTTCGAGATAATCCCAATAATCTATCCTTATATGGAATTATTCTTTGGTTCGTAGAACTTTATTAACACCCATGTGATTCAAACATTGAATCATATTCCTAAGTTAAAGGGAATATGCTGTACTGAGAAGACAAAAATGCCTTCAAAAGATGATCATGAGCAATTTTCTTGCCAATGGTCTTAAATTCATGTATTGACCATTTTAGAAACTTGCTGAAAGTTATTTGCCATAGAATTATCCACATTTGTAGTAATTAGTGATTATAATATCACAAATCTTCAAATTGTTCGGGCCGAACATTTCGAGGATTTGTGATTTAATCACTAATTACTCCGCATGTGGATCATATGAAGGCAAGTAACTTTCAGCAAGTTTCTAAAATGGACAATATATGAATTTAACACCATTGGCAAGAAGATTGCTCGCGATCAACTTTTGAAGGCATTTTTGTCTTCCCAGTACAGTATACTACCTTTAAGATGCCCTCAATGACAATCCAGCGACAGTCAGAGTTTGTCCTGTAGGTGGTGCACCTACCCAGTCCCAGATATCAAACCATGTCACTGTCGAAGATGAGTTGATAGATAGACCAGTTAAACTTCTCTAGTAATTGGAAAAAATAGGGTAAGATAAATCAATGTGTGTACTTCATGTGGTTGACTAATACCTAAATACTTTGAAATGCCTTTGAATGGTAAATTATTTAGGGCTTTAAACTTGTACGGATTGTAACCTATTTATCTGGAGTTGAAGTATACTTTTTGCCCAAGAAATGGATTGTTCAAGTGGTTATGCATCTCTTTACGATACATATCCTAATACTGTGTTGTAACCATACCAAGATGTTCATCTTCCTTTCGCTGTAGTTGTGTACATGTATTTGTCTTTATGTGTGCAATTGCAATATTTCTGACACACTCTGCACTCTTTTGGTCTCGTTTGCCCTATCTTTGTCTCACTACAGGCATTGCCAGTGCTGACAGCCAGTGTTCGAGACATGCTCATTAAGTACCATTTGTTCAGTTGGGAATTGTGATTCAGTTTTGAAATCCACACTTCACCCCCTTTGTATTACCCCTTTCCCTCTCTATAAACCTGTTCCCTGTCTTTAACCCCCCCCCCCCCTCTCCCACTTCATCTTCCAATTGATTTCTTAGTAAAGAGTTGAGGATGGGGGGAGGGGGCAGGACAGATATGGATCTACTCTTCCTGTCCTCACAGATATGAGTGCAAATGTGCAGGGGCATCTATGGGCTACCCCCCCCCCCTCCCCCCTCCCCAACCCCACCCCCTCCCCCACCCTATGCACATACAGGCTCTTAGCATTGCATCACTGCGTTGGGGGAATCAGAGAAATTTGGCACACCTTTCAAGATAATGTGTCCTTTTCACAATATTCATTAAACTTGGCCTGGATCAGCAGTGTAACCTTATGAGCTATAAATGAGAAAGTTGTAATGAGAATCAAAGCGTCCAATGTTGCTACCAAAATGTTGTTCATGTGCTGCCAACAATCAAAGGAACCTGACATTTCAATGCCATTTCCCTTTTTCTTAAATTCTTATTCTGGAGAATAAAGTCTTGACAAAAAGTATTGATTTGTGATGGTAATCAACAATTAAAACTCTCTTGTCAAAAAAAAAAGAGAAGTCGATACCACTTAACCACATTTTACCTGGAATATGAAAGAGTCCTGAGATTCAGAAAAGGAACCAAGGTGCAATCTTGGTGTGTCTGAAGAGGTCATACAAGGTATGATTAAACTCCCCCACATGATGTGTCTGTCTGGCTTTGTACCAAATTTAGGACAATGTTTTGCTTCATGTCTCTAGATGGTTGTCAAGGATACTGTGAGTCACACTTCGGATATGAATGGAAACTTGGGTGAGTTGTCCAAGACAAAAAGAAAGTGAAAGACAAAAACGTAGTTTGTGAAATGTTGGCTGCTCTCTTTAGACGGTTTTCCAGGAAGCTGGGTTTTTCTAGTACATGTATACTGGGTGTCACACCTCGGATATCAATGGCAATTCTGTGATTTGTGAAAGACAAAAAGAAAGTAAAAGACAAAAACATGTCTGTGAAATGTTGACTGCTCTCTTAAGACGTTTTTCTAGGATACTGGGGTTTGAAGGATACTAGAAGTCACACTTCAAACATGAATGGCAACTCTGTGAGTTGTGAAAGACAAAATGAAAGTGAAAGAAATAAACAAAGTCTGTGAAATGTTGACTGCTCTCTGGGGTATTGTGGGTAGTTTTGTTAGTTCATTTAATGCATTTAAAGGGAAACCTCAGTCCCTTATCTTGTATTCTTCTTTTTTTCCAAGCACATTGCTAGTTATGAATTTCTCCCAATATTCTGATTCAAAGCATCACTTTGTATGCTACTACTACTTCATCTATTACTGTTGAATTACTTGCGCTATACATGACTACAACATGCATTGCGTGGTTTTATTATGATCTTGCTTTCATTGTTACTGATATAATTTGTTATGAATATTCTATATATTTGTTTATTATTAGAAGTACTAGTGGTACTCTACTTCACAAAGTAGTAACAGAAAATGCTATTTACACTTGCATATGTATGTTTACTGTACAGACTCATGAACTGTATATATCTCCTTATTTCTTTTATTCATTTGTTATTATGTTGATTACTCAGCTGAATATACTACACATACACTCAGTATGTGTCCTGTATGTGTCCCGCATTCCAAACATGTCTGTAATCAGATTTCCAGCCCACACCATCAACTAATTGCCTATCTTCATTCCAGCTGTATCTGTCTATGACATTAGTACTTACATTTGACATGTTATTTATTTGATATGGTAAACAATTTACCCAGTATCACTGTGATTTTACCCTCACAGCGTATGTTGTATACATGTAACTATTTCAACATGCTTATTTCTAAAGATATTGTTGGTACACAGTAGGATTCTAAGCCACACTGCATAACATATCTATGATTATTGTAACTTAATGGTAACTACCATGGCACCAGCTGCAATGCGCACAGCCCATTGGTTGTTTCCACGACAGTTACCATAGAGAGTGCATTGTCATATTTCAGAAGCTTGATGCAACATGACCCAATTGTATGAATATTGTGAACAAACTGAATGTCCCCATTATGGTATTGTCTGAAGGAACATTAAACCTTGATGAAACATGGAATTTGATAAAAGCAGACAAATTAGTAAATAGACTGGTAAAAGTTTGAAAGAAATCAGAGATATTATAAGGATAAGGGCAGTTTATGTTTAAACATTTGAATCACTAAACCTGAAACCCTGCTCTGTATGTATATCCAAGGTAGAGAAGACTAGTGATCTGCCCTACTCTGACAAAAGGAAGCAAGTGACAAATCACTCAAATCTGGGTTATTGGTATTCTTATATTGTACCCAGCATTCCCTACATATGGCCAAAATCTGGACAAGAAATATTCATCTTGCTGCGAGATATTTGATCTGACATGATGTGGTGTTGCACTGATACCAATGCAAGTGACAGACACATTTTGCTCATTTAAAAGAAAAGACTCTTTTGTTAGTTGCTTCCTTTTGTCAGAGTAGGGCAGTGATGTTCTGTGTATTATCTTGTTCATGGATGGTAGACAAGAACTCTGACCATCCCACTGCACAGTTCATTATTACGCAACAATTATGTTGACCACGAAGGAAGCTTGGTAGATGATCAGAATTCAGTGGTAACAACCACACTTTTATAAGTACAAACTTGAGGTATGTCTCTGTTTTCTCAAAATCATTGCCAATATGTTTCTCTTCATTTTCTGCTTTTTATTTAATTCATCTTATCAAGGTTTCCTTTTCATTTTAGTTTGGTTTGTATGTTTTATGTTATTGTATATTCTCATGAATCTATTGTTTCACTTCTGTCATGTCATATGTATTGTTTCACTGTATTATATGAACTATGTTATGAATGACTTCAGATGGATGTACTTATTTATTATTATCAGTAAAAAAAAAAAAGCAAAATACCATGGTAAAGCAACATTCTATTTCAATATAATGTGTGAATGCTATTGGTATGTTTCCGTTTATGTGCAATTATAGATCTAAGAAGTATAAGAGAACTTCACCTTAAGATGTCACTGGAAATGTACATAGTGTATATGGTCTTGTATAGCATACTGTAAAGAAATATCTAAGGTACTACTAATTATTGGGATTAACTATTGCCTTGTAATAACGCAAGCCAGAAATTATATAGTTTAGGTAATAATCAAATTAAATGCTTTAAATGCTAAATGATTCAATGATAGCGTGCAAATGCACTGGTAATCTATCGGATATTCATTTGCTGTATAAAGCATCAAACTGATAATGATACATAGTATTTCACAATGCAGATATATTATTTTCTTGGTCACATTAGTCTTAGATTAAACTATCTGACTGTGATAAAGCAGGCTTATTGTGTATTGTTTTTGTTATAGTTGCTGTTGTGGATGATGGTGGTGTTGATGATGAGGATATTGATGACCACAATGATGATGATGTTGATGATGATGTTGATTGTGATGACGACGACGAAGAGGATGACGATGAGAACGGGTGACAATGACGATGAGGTTGGTTATGATGACTACGATGAGGATCATGAGGATGGATTACAACGATTGAGATGATGGCGATAATGATGACGATTATGATAACGATGCGGTTGATTATTATGATCGATCCGTGGAATTACGTTTAAAAAAGTATTTGTATATTATTATGAGGTAGGAAGTAAGAAAAAAGGTAGATAAATAAATGTCATGAAAGTTCTCGCGTTCTTTTCTCCGAGTGATTGGCAGCTCCCGGGTGGGCGATTATCATTGCTTCATCGATCACCCAGATCAAAACACTTTGCTCTATCGATCAGCGATCAAACACATTGTAGCCAATGTAGGCTCATGGCTGAATCACAAGTAGTGACGGATAATCCCGAGGCCATTCTGTGATACGGCTAATCACTCTTGAAGAAAATGCGACTGTGTGCTTCAGTTACCATAATGCGTCAGTATCTTAAAACTCAAACACGCAATTTAAAGTAGAGATGATCATAATTGTCATTCTATTTATTCTGTTTTATTCTATCACAGTCATGTTAAATAATTGGCACGTCTGATGTTCGTAAAGTAGTGGCGTTGTTTAAGGAAACAGACTCAAGGGTCGTCTTCCTCTTCAATCTGATTTTCATTCTTCTAATTTCTCATTTTTTTAAATTTTTTTTCTTTTTCTTAAACGTTCCCTTATTTTCATTCATCTTCTTCTTTTGTATCACACCTGACGAAGTGTTGCAGCGGCACACGAAACGTCGTGATCTTTTCGATTCTGTTTACCTTACATTGCGAGACAAACGATTATCAGTAGCCATCTTCTTCTTTATTGAATATTTCTTTTTAATTTCCCTATTTTTCTCCAAAAACCCATTCTCCTCATACCTCATTTCTTCTAATCTTCGTTATCCTAAACAACTTCATCTGCGTGTACAAGATATATCTTGTAATCCATATAATAGTCAGTCTACAATGATCAGTGTGCATAAAGACCACCTGTCTGTAAAGACCACTTAACTTCACTCCTTCTGAGCAGTTAGAATGTTACTCTGCATGCCTATAGATACCAGTTGGGACCCGTCTTGTAAAGAGTTACGATTGATCTGAATCAATCGCAACTCCAAATTCCTATTTATAATGTACGTAGCTACGATTTAGATCAATCGCAAGTCAAATTGCGATCAATCGTAATTCTTTTTGAGACGGGGCCCTGATGTAATCGTGAGACCACCTTTTCTGTTTCACATCCAAAACTACACATTAGCTTTAACGTCTTAATGATTGTACAAATGGGAGCTAAAAACAATCGCTCCGATAGAGCGTTACACCCGGCCCGAGCGTGATCCCTCGTGTGATCGATCGCCTATTCAAGCAATCTTCCTAACTGGGATGAAGGCTCCCATAGTAACTTTTCAATAGTTTCCCGGCTTTTCATTTATTGATTTTGGTATCACATGACGGTCAATATTGTCTTTATTATTCATCGTGGTATGACGACTGACGAATCCAGCGTTGTATAAAGCCCGTTGCTCTTTCTTTCACCTTCTGGGCCTAATTCCAATGGGAAGGCCCAACGCCAAAACGAATGATAATACCAGAACCAGTCGTAGTCATATAATTTCATGTTCACAGAACTGTCATCTGCAGATTATTCGATTATGTAATAGTGATAAAATACAAGCTTTGAATTAAAAAAAAGTAAGAGTCGTTTTTACCGTGATAAAAATAATGCTATGAATACCTAGGTTCTAGAAAAAAAGCACTCTAGAATCTATCCATATAGGATTACTTAGGCTTTTATCTCGGTAAACACGACTCTTATTTTGTAAAGGTCATAGCTTGTATGTTTTCACTATGGGCTTAATTTGTGCTGTTTTGTTTTAAAAGAGCTGGATCTAATAATACGTAGCTTATTGATATGTTCACGTATGATTGACCTTTTTAATGTGATATTGATATCCTGTGACTTTGCGGTATCGAGTATGATGTTTTGAATATTTCAACATGCTTTGAATTGATTATTTTTCCCCAGATCCCAATGAGAGACCAGCTCATGTTGAATTAACATCCATGGTAAAACACAGTAAAAACAAAACAAAGTAAAAACAAACGCGCAAGATCTTTGATAGCAGAACGGAATAAAACTCGGGTTCATTTTTGCGCAATAAAGACAACAGCGAAGTGCATAGGGATGTCCTCTGTCATGCGTATGATGTCTTCGGAAATTTCCCGCCATTGTCTCAACCGGCCTTGCGTGTTTTTACACGTGCGTGTCCACAGATTGCGTGCCAACTCCTGCGAGTCCTCATGTTTCGACATGGTTGTAGCAAGAATACGGATGGATACCTTGCAGGCAACGTACGTCCTTCGTACGGGCACTCACGGGCGTCTTACACTCTCCTTACGAAATGAACCCCCTCCTACTTGCGATGAACGCCAGGAGAAGGTGCAATTCCTGATGATGTGCAGCTGCTGTAAATCTAAAATAAGATCCCATTTACAATTTACACCAAGCTTTTAGGCCGGCCTAAAGCTTGGTGTAAAATGCAAAGGAGGCCCGAGGCCGGCCCCGATTTGGGACCACCTCTGGAGGTAGTCTCGGGCCGGCCTTTTGGTGTAAATCGGGCCTAAGGTACGGGTCCGCCTTCATGCGTGCTTGTGCGTTCCTCTGAAAGGGCTGCTTTTCCTCCTCCTCACTCCTCACACCGCCGAACTCATATTGCCGTTGATTAACCATATTTCCCGAGTTCCCAACATCAGTAAAAAAAAAAAACACTCTTTTTATCTGTAGAAACAATGTGCTCAGTCATGTGACATCGGTGATGTAAGAAGAATACTAACTGAAAGCTGAAGAGTCCTTTCATGTATAATCTTTGCTCTATATAAATTGGTCAACTATATCATATTGAAATGATTCACCTTTGAACTTTGAACACCTTGCTTAGCATACAAGAGCACCCTATATCTTAGAACTTGTTCATATGCTAAAATTGATGGTAACATCATCTCCCAGACATTTCTTTTCCTTAAAGATAGCAATCCCTTTCTTATTCAGGCCACATACATTGCAGAAATGTCTCTCTTGCGGAGGTGAGTGTGCCTCATTAGGCGATGATAAAACGCCCCTCCAGGACATAACCATTTCTTCTCGCTTATTTAGCTCGCTTGCGAACATCATGTGAGGTACACCAATCGAGAACGGGTAAACAAACTTCTCTATAAAGTATGTATTATACGCATATGTATCGTGTTTTTCATATCGGCACAGTTGCTTGGGCTACCCCCCCCCCCCCCGCACCCCCCCCCCCCTGCATATTTTGAAAAGCTGGCTACGTTAATGAAACGTGAATGATCACTGCCACAATGCTGTTCAGATTATTGATGACCCCCTTCTACTGCCTGCATGACAAGGATTGGAGTTTGCTGAACTCATGTCCCGAGTATAAACCATGCCTGGCGTTGCCAAGTTTGTACATGTACCCTATCTTTTGCAACATTCAAACATTCATGCACGTCTCCATGGAGCTGCCGACCCGTATCAAAGTAACTTTAGGCACCCACTGTATGCTCCAATTATATCCAATACTACGAACGTTATACCATTCCATTTAAAAATGTGTCATGTATCCGTAGAGCGACTGACCCACATCAGGGACCTGAAATGGTAGCTCACACCCACATCGTGTGCGCTCCAATTCCAAACACGACTTCTACAATCATGACAATGAATGTCATCCCTTCTCATTTCCCCATCTCTTGGGTGTCTCGTGACCCTCCCCTTACCCTCTCGACCCACATCCTCCACCCTCACCCCCCCCCCCCCCCCCCCCTCCTATCCTCTTCAAACCACAATGTCTCCATCCTCGTCGTTCTCTCCGTTTTGCCGTTAGGCTTTGAAAATATCGTCTCTCTTGAACTTCCGGTCGAGACGACGCGCAGTCAAGGAACTTTTCCATCTTGATCCTGATCTTGATGATGTGAAGAAAGAGCGATACGAAGGGAAACAGAATCAAACATTTAACAAGGTATCTTGCGCCTAACGCTCCACAAGAGAAAGAGAGGGAAGGACAGGGGGTGACAGATGGTAGAGTATAATTATAAACGGGGAAATACATCGATTAAGCTTACCTTATCTGTTTATTGATTCCCTATGTTGTTGTTTTCTGAGATTGTCCGAAAAAAAAACCACAAGGGCATTATTACAGCAAGAACAATCTCAAGAACTCTCACGGTCTAATGCTCTACCACTTAGTTCGTACATCAAGTTAGTTCTTTTACCGTTTCGCTTATGATTATGATTGTATTTATTAATATGATTTACATCACACTTCTATCAAACATATTTATTATTTGTATTAACTATAATTATTACTCTACAGGAGCCGAAATCTTGACAAGCTGTGCTTTTTATTTAGGTTCCTCAAACGCTTCATTCTTATTTCTCTTGTCATTTCTATATCCTGCAAAAATTACTCCTCTTTTACTGTTAATTGTGATTGATTTGATTCGTATACTCGTTTTATTTGTAAACAATCTATACGAAACAAAATCCTGTTTTGATGTAAATGTGGAATCTGGAATAAAATAAACTTCAAACTTCAAACACAGCTAGCGATGGAGGAATGACCTGGTGAGTCTTCAACGGGGTCTAGATTTCGTTATTGCCAACGATTTGCATCATTTTGCGAAGATACAGGTCTTCCTCGTGTCCTCGTTTCCATGCATCCCATGGTCATGATAGAATGAAACTCAGTTGATTAAGGGTTCGGTAGTTATTACAAAAAAGGAGAAAGTTATGACCACGTTAAAAGGCTAGAAAACTTGGAGTTGTGATAACAATCACATGCGAAGAGGCAGAAAAGGAGTATTCATTTAACTGGACTCGATCTGCATGATTTTCTTCGAGTGGCATTTGTTAATATTGGTCAATATATGATAGTGTATGGTCACGACGCTGTCATACAAATGTGCAGAACTTGTTATTTAAACGATATTTTCTAAAGGGAACGAACAATTTGATTTAAAAATAATGATGTATCATGTATTTTTTAAATATCGATTTTGATGGGAAAAAATTGGCAAATCGTCTTTTAAAATCGTTCTTAACAAATCTCTTTTAAACACGTCGTAAAAACGCACTAAACAGAAATATTACAAATGTAAAACAAACAAACAAACACATAACAAATGACAGAGGTGAAACGTGTGGTGTGTATCTTCCCGTGTTAGCCATACATGCAACAAGTAGTAGGTAGGATGCTCTGACATAAAAAGACACACGAGAGAGGGAGGGCCGGAGGGGGGTGGGGGTGATAGATGGTAAGGGTATAATTATATACGGGGAAAACATCGATCAAGCTTTGCTTATCTGTTTATTGATTCCCCGATGTTGTTTTTTTTTTCTAGAGATTATCCAAACAAAAACAAGGACATTATTACGAGAACAATCCAAAATGACGCATCTTGTGAATCAATACCAGTAATACTTCAACAAGCATAACAAGTACTACATGCAAAAAAAATATTTGTGTGTTTCTATTATTCTCGGAAAGTGGGTATATTATACGGAAAATTTGTTGTTCTTTTTCTGATATTTCTGTTCATATTGAACATGTTTAAGGCAAATTACTTTTGGACAGGAATTCTCATTTTCAAGGCATACACGGGTTGTTGTTTTTATTGCGATGAGGGCAAACCTTAGCTGGATCTCCGCGGGGGGTATACTCCCAAGGGAGCCGCTTCCCTAATGTGGACCTTGACACGTCACATGGGCTTTCGTGGGTGGGGGGGGGGGGGGGCTATACAATATAGCGACCAACCCCCTCTTCAGACCAATGGTAATTGGTGGTGAACTGAACTTTGAAACTTTAAAACGTCGTTGTGAATTTGGTATCATTTTAATAATCCAATCATGTCTAATTTGTGTCGATCTGCCCCCCCCCCTGCTTCCCCTACTCACCAACCACCTCCGTCTTCTATCCTCCCCCCCCCCCTTTCCCTCTCTCTCTTCTCTCTCTCTCTCTCTCTCTCTCTCTCCCCCCTCTCTCTCTCTCTCTTGCCCTTTCTTTCTCTTTCTCTCTCTCTCTCTATCTCTCCCTCTCTCTCCCTTTCTCTTGCTCTTTCACTCTATCTCTCTCCCCATGGCTTGTTCTTTTTTCTCTGTTTCTCTTGCTCTTTCTCTCTTTTTGTTTTGCCCCCCCCCCCCCTCCTCTCTCTCTCTCTCTCTCTCTCTCTCTCTCTTTCTTTCTTTCGTTTTCCATCACTCCATTCTCGCAGAAAGTCGTTCTTAGCACATCAAGGTGAATGGTGCCTCGGAATTCATCCTACAAATTGAATTTGGATGACTATGGATTATTCAGACCTCCACGTGTATGGTCATGTGTATGGTGACGTGACGCCTAGGTCATAAATACCCCCAAACACATCTGTAACTTGGCTTGAAAAGTTTTGACCGTCAATAAATTGACTTCTCGAGTTCCAGTTGACTGGGGATGGTGTTTCCCACGTACTTCCAATGAGACCCCCCCCCCCCGCCCCTTCCCCTCCTCCCCCCCCCCCCCCCCCCACACACATAACCCACCCCTCCACCCCACGTTGTACCCATGAAATGCCATTACTCATTGTGTACATACCAACACGAAATCTTCGATATGTAAGAAGAATTTGTTTATTGTTTCTCCTATACTTACGCGGACATTATGGTGAACGTTCATTTGCCCATGCTGCTCCAGTTTTATGGAATAACCTCCCTGACACTCTTAGAAATATCAGCACCAAAGATAAGTTTATGTCTGCCCTTAAAACACACTTATTCCAAATGTCAAGATGATTTAAGGAACTCAGTAACCTAATTTCTCTTTTTCTTTGCTCTTTAAAGCGCATAGAGCCTTTCTTATGTATATGTGTTATGCGCTATATAAAATGGTTTATTATTATTATTATAATTATTATTATTATTATTAATAGTAGTAGTAGTAGTAGTAGTAGTAGTAGTAGTAGTAGTAGTAGTAGTAGTAGTAGTACAGAGTACCGGAATGTGGCGTCATAATGAGCATGTTGTCAAGACCACTGGTTCTAAACTATGTGGGTAGAGCAAATAACAGCGATGATCAAAGCAGCTAGATCTCTCCGACACTAGCCCGCTAGACAATGTGGACCAGTGAAACGCTCATTTGAGTGACGTTTGTTTAGAACCAGAAACTTACATAACATTCCTTATGAGGACAGCACTTCGGAAGTCTAATATAAGACAAAGGAGTTTTATTGACACCGAGGATCGCCCACGATGGCACGGGTGTCAGTGAATGGTATGGATTATTAAAACAACAACAAGGTCTTTAAAGGGAATATACTGTACTGGAAAGACAACAAGCCTTCAAAAATGTGATCGTGATGAATCTTCTTGCCGTTGGTCTGAAATTCATGTATTGTCCATTTTAGAAACTTGCTGAAAATTATTTGACCTCAAATGATCCACTCATGGAGTCATTAGTGATTAAATGACAATCCTCAAACTGTTCGCGCCGAACATTTTGAGGATTTGTTTATTTAATCACTGATTTCTCCAAATGTGGATCATTTGAGGTCAAATAATTTTCAGCAAGTTTCTAAAATGGACAATACATGAATTTCAGACCAATGACAAGAAGATTGGTCACGATCACATTTTTGAAGGCTTTTTGTCTTCCCACTACAGTATATTCCCTTTAATTAGAAGAGACCCCCCTGCTTCCTCCCAGCCATGCCACTGATTGAATATCGCATGCTAGATCTGGTAAATAAATAGAATCTTGGAACTAGCGAGATTTGAACCTGTCATCTACTGCTTGCCGGACAAGGACTCGAGCACCAAGCTAGTGCTGGTCCGTGGTAGATTTGTAATGAGCCTGGAACAAAATAATATACCACCCTGGGTATTATAATGAGGATGAGAGAAGGAAAAGATAAGTTAAGCGAAGACTGTAAAGGAGCATGCAGTTGTGGGGAATTCGAATGTAAAGCGCCTTGCTCCCAGTGATTAAAGATTGAGTAAAATAATTAGAAAATTAAAATCAGAACAATCTTGCGATACATAACCGTCAAGCTCTTTGTTTTAAAGCGAAGTGGAACTTTTGTTCATTTAAGTCTATAATGGTCTGTAGTTTGCTTAATTCTGAGTTGAACTTGAAGGAGGAATCATGGACTCGAGGTACATTACGTTGTAGTACATTTAATATTCAAACAACTCTGATGAATAACTCCCTGATGATGAATCTATCTGATGAATCTCAAACACTGAATCTATCTGTATCTGATGAAACTCCTGACATAACTCGAGAACTAACTGCTGAAATAACTGCTTCGAACGCTCTGAGCTCTCTAAATATATATACTCTTTCTGTCTCAAGTTTGAAGTAAACAATTACAGTGAAATTCATACAGAAGGTCAGTTTCTTGGATGCATGATGATCTCACAGAAACTGGACTTTACCTATACGTCATCCTAAATTCCAGTGTATGTTATTCAGGGACTAGCCTCATAAACCCGAGGGTCAGCTGTAACCTTGAGGGTAATACGGCTTCTGGAAAGTGGTCATTAACGTGAAAACATTATTTGGGCGGGGGAGTGATAAAAGGACTTAAATCACATAACAGTATTGTAAATTTGCAACCTTTTGTTTACAATGGCCTAGGTGTACAATATCCGGATGGCAAGGCTATTGCGGTCTCTGCCACAAACGAGATGTTGAGAGGTCCGTCTACCATGTCTACAGAGTGTAACAATGACTGTCAAGGTCTGCGAACATTATAGAAAAGAGCTTTGAAAGGAGCGTTTAACGTCATTATAACGTCCTGGTCTAAGCATTCTAAGTGTGGATCATCTGTTCGGGTAGAGAGGTGTATGTCTTCTCAGACTCATCATTATCTGTCGAGACAGCTTTATAAAGTCAAGTGATTAGTAGTGTGGATGTGGATAATCCCACGCACAGGTCCAGACAACACCGATACACCCTCATTAATCCCCAAACATTCGTCAAACATGCAAAGGAAGACCATGAAGATGCGAAATGCAAGGATGGATGCGTGACATCTCACAAACATCAGCTTTCTGTAATCGGTTTGATTCGGAGAAGAGGCGATTATTTATCATGTTTACCTCTTATGATCTCTCTCGAAGATGATCGTAACTCCGTACCAAGGTGCAGTGAAGTCTCGACTTCTTTTATGTTCCTAACAACACATTCAAAACATTTCTAACAACACAAGGGATCCAGTTGACAAGCCTTCTTTCTTTGGGCCTCGCCACATTCTCAATCTATTATATCATTTAAACATGCCACAGTATGGCAACATCGATTTGGTGTATGTTTGTCAATTTGTGTATGTATTATTGTATGAGATGTGGAAACAATACATTACAAACATTGCCAAATTATATAGGCCTCCTGTGTGATCGATCTTCACGATAAAAAAAAGAGAACGATAATCACGGTTGCAAAACACTTAAGTTAACGACGGTGAGGCCGGGTCGGGGATCTCGTATTCTTATCCCCAATTATTTCCGATTATAAGTTTGAATAACCATTATCATGGTTACGACAGTGGAATATGTTGAGATCAAATATGAAAATGACGTATCCTGCGACCTATGCTGTTCAAAACACTTAACTTTGGCAACACTCATTTGCGCAATATTTGACTTTTTAAAAAATTAATTATTCATGGTACCCTCAGAATGTAAAATCTTACGAGTTTCGAATAATGGGTTCTGTCTTTCTTTTACAGAAGAAGTGCATATATGAGATATTTCATTCAGTACTGTCCTGTCTTGGACTTAAAAATAAAAGGATAGAACAGCTTTACATTTCAAACACCATGTAGAGTTGAGGCCAAAAGTTTACATACGCCCATGGAATTCAGTGAAATTTGTTCGCATGCCAAACATGGTATAATCTACTATATCTTCAGAAATATAAATACTTTCATGACAAATTTGGTATCAAATGAAAGAGTGTATCAAGTTTTTTTCCACATGATTGGAATGCCTTCGGGAATAAATTACACTTCAGTTGGAATTTTCTTTGAAGAAAAAAAGAAATATACGTGCCAAATGTATTATATTGTTATTATATTTTCAAACATAAATGTCAAATATATGATTTTCTATTATGATATGTCACCACTGAACCAAAAAGTGTAATCTGAAATGTTTGTGTTGAGAAGTCACTAGCACAAATATGAAATGTTCTTGTCAAGTTTTAATTTTTAATTTGTCTAAAATATGAAGATTTTCTGGGGAAAATGACACATAAATATTTTTCAGCTCCTGAAAACAAATCGATGTGATGAAGGGGCATGACATACTCATTTGTTTCATATGAAATTATTTATGTTATCACAAATATATTATAAGATACAGGAAATTTTATGACATTTGGCAAGTGTCAACTTTTCCTTGAATTTCCTGGGTGTATGTAACCTTCTGACCTAAACTGTATACAGTCGCTTGTATTCATCAACTTAAACAACGATTAAAATGGAAATTGATGTTTCCATGTTCTACACAAGAGTAGCGAAAGTGTAAATATAAAAATTACGGAGAAGTCAAACCTGATGTACATGTTGTTACAAGGGGATGTAGCATCCATATGCTTTACATTTACCGGGGCGAAGTTTGGGGATGTTGAGTTCACGAGAGTTACGATCTTGATTAAGACACGGTGTCAGGTTCGAAATGAACCTCCTCTTTAGTGAAAACATACTGACAGGTCAGCGGAATTAGCGGCATGCTGAAATATCACGAGGTTGTTTCTGTGACGCTTGACATTCAAGCAGTCTGGCTATTCATCCGTTTTTGTGGAATATCCTAAAAAGCCTTTTATTTTTGTTTATTAGTGTTCAAATAATGTTGCTGTCTCCATCTCTACGAGCACACACACACACACACACACATACATACATGCATTTACACACACACATACTATACACACATATACATACACACATACATACATATACACACACTCTCTCTCCCTCTCTTCCCCTTCTCCTCATCCCACTTTCTATTACTTCTTTGTCCCCGCATTCTACCTGCCCTTTGTTTTTATCTCCCTCTTCCATCTTTTTGTTTTTTGTCTCTCTCTGTCTCTTCCTCTCTGTATCCCTCTCTCCATCCATACACACACAGGCACACACACATATACACACGCAAATATGTATATGATCCTCTCTCTCCCTCTCTCTCTCTGTCTATGTCTCTGAACTATATATTTCCCTCTTCACCGTCTGTCACATAGATCCCCTGAATATCAATATCTTTTTATCTGTAACCCCTCTGCTTTCTCATCCCCATCTTAGCTGCCATTTAACGTCTTACCTGTACAACATCATTATGATAATCAAAATGTTCATTCCCTGTCTTGCTAACAGGATCATAACCCCTCCAACAAACATCATAATCAATTTCATCCGGCCGGCTGATTATCGTCCATACAACCACGCTGTTTGTAAAGGCCACTTCTACCCGCATCCGACATGACACTCCAAGACGGTGCTAGAAAGTACAAGACAATCATCGACATAATAGACTTCCAATAATGGAGTCTGAACTCATTACAAGACGCCTGAAAAGCTTTATTATGTGGGTGATTATGAGCGGAGATAGCCGGATTAGACAGCGTGATTAACCGGATTAAGGAAGCCCTTTGAAAACTGGGGTAAACAAAACCGGTTAATCTGACCGGTGTCTGCCAAGTAGCGGGTCTCAGGAGTATACATGTACCTTACAGAGGGGTACAGTCAGAAATCCATTGTTATCGGACCGCAGTTCTCTTCTTACGATACGATCAACGGTTTTTTTTTACATAGACAAGAGAAAACAATCCATTAATGAGACTAGCAGAAACGAGATTACTGTAGCTGCAAAATGGAACTTATCGGGGCATTATACCTCAAAAATACGCTTATCTCCTTATGGTTTCCTTCATCGGTTTCTTGCAAAGTAAATTGCATTAAAAATGTTGTTAGAAAAGTTATCATAAAATATATGTATCATGCATTACCGTATCTTCATTGATGTCACAAGGAAGCCTTCTCAGTATACTTTTTGCAACATCGTCCAAGGGACACATTTCCACACATAATCACGCAAACATTATTTCATTCTGGGACGATGATGAGATTGATTGGATTTAGTTTATTTTCACTTAAAGGGCCTGCAAGCACGACAAAACGACATTCAAAGTCACTTTTGCGTTGTTATATTACAAGGAATGTCCTTAACCAAACAAATTATGTTTTTTCCATTTACCATCGACGGAACACATCACTGTATTGTTTGGACTTGCAAGAAGGACATATTACCTTTTATTAAATAATGTGCTATACCTATATCATGTTTGTATGTTATCATAATCATAATAATGATGATAATAATAATAATTATTATTATAATGCTTATGATAGAAGGAGAAGAAGAAGGAGGAGGAGGAGAAGAAGAAGAAGAAGAAGAAGAAGAAGAAGAAGAAGAAGAAGAAGAAGAAGAAGAAGAAGAAGAAGAAGAAGAAGAAGAAGAAGAAGCTTTGGCTTTTATAAAGAGCTTTTCTCGTATGAAGTACTATCCAAAGCGTTCGATCATTACCCTGGCTTTAGCCAAGCAGCCAAATATGTAGCGCTAGAAGCTAGTTGATCTACTTAGATCAGGAATACTCTACACCTGCCAGGTACCCATTTACTACACCTAGGTTGAGAGGGACAAACATAAGCAAAACACCTTGTCCATGGGTGTACACGCTGATGAGGGTTCGAACCCAGGATCTCTCTGCAGGAGCCATAAGCTGTCACCACGTTGCCACAGAGCCCTCACATTATACTCAAACACATCCAACAGAAGATGGCTTTGTCTGACTCAGAAAGACTTAACCCTCTCGTTACTACTATCATGGAAATTTGTAGTAATTCAATTACGCTTTCACTGCTTGGTAATATGAGGGTGAATCATGATAGTAGAAGCCGATGACGTCACTTGCACTTGTCTACCTACGTGTAACCGATAATTATGATAACAAGGATGTAAGGACATACTGTACTCGTTTCCACACGTCTTCTCACTTTCAGACCTGCCACAGGCAATAAACATGTAATTTAGTTTTCACTTTCACTCATTCAAACCATAATTGGATATGAAAAGCGACGGACGGACAAGCTGGCATAGGTTTGGAAACTTTCCCTCTGTGTGTCGTGTAACCGCCTGGGGATGGTCCAAGTTGTTCAAAGAACACATACTACACGTGTACCTGATCCCTGTAACCCGTAGCAAGGATAATTATAAGTATACACAAGAGAGAGAGAGAGAGAGAGAGAGAGAGAGAGAGAGAGAGAGAGAGAGAGAGAGAGAGGGGGGGGGGGAGGGAGGGGGGGGGGACAAGAGAACAAGAGAACATAGCCTGCATTAGGGATTTCCGCTAGCTTGAAGAAGGTTATAGGATATTATGCCTACCTCGATTAACGCATGACTGTATTGAAGCATCTTATCTAGCTAATAAACAGATTGCATTGAACATACCTCTCAATGAGATAGACCAAGGATAGGATGATACGTAATGAGAGAGAAAGATGGACCTAGGTATTTCAAGAGAAAGGCTAATCTTCTCCGATCATATCGATAGGAAAGAAATGAATGTAACTGAAATTGAATCAGAAAACAAATCTAATTTATCATTTGATGACCATACAATAGGATCAGTGCTCGATTTTGACGGGAGCCACAAGATCAGCCAACTCGGCCTATGGGTACTGGTGTGGTTGTGTTGGGGTGAGGTGGGTTGGGGTGGGGGTCGGTTGGGTTGGGCTGGGGTGGGCATGGGTAGGTAGGGGTGGGGGTCGGGTGGGTGATCTGCAAAAGGGCTACCCTGTCTAT
Organism: Arbacia lixula; assembly: GCA_963669155.1. Taxonomy (NCBI): domain Eukaryota; kingdom Metazoa; phylum Echinodermata; class Echinoidea; order Arbacioida; family Arbaciidae; genus Arbacia; species Arbacia lixula. The sequence goes on along the minus strand of OZ022579.1, from coordinate 27,901,457 downwards.
AAACTGATTGACGTTGTAGTGATGTTCGAAATGAAGGTGCATGTATCAGTGTTGTAGTCAAGACCAGACCATCCGAGACCAAGATCAAGACCAAGACCAAACACCCCGAGACCAAGATCAAGAACCAAAAAATTGGTTCAAGATCAAGAACAGAGGTCCGAGACCAAGAACACCAAATTACGAGATCAAGACCAAGACCAAGACCACTCACCAGTATTTAAATTTCTACTAGTTTTGAGGAAACACGCGTTATTTGTGGACTATGGTTATGAGTACAAACTGTCTAATACTTGCACAACTTGCACAACATGAGCAGTCTTTAATATTCTTCTATATGGCTGAATTAAATGAAAAAATTGTTTTAAACAAGTTATACTTTCAATGTGCTTTTTCAGTCACTCCACAGGCATGCTCAAAGTTAAATGCACAATAAAAGTCAGTAGCTAGTAGTTTAGCAACAAACTGCACAAAGGATCCAGGATCGTGATAATATGTATGATGGGGGAAAATACTTCTTTATTTCTGCATGAACATATTTGCCTGAGCTCCTGAAAAACATCAAATACTGTGAAGTTTTTTTTATAATAATGCCAAAGACACAAGGCATACAAAATAAACACAACTTCATCTCAAGAATGATGATTGTTTTCCGAAACAGATTCGGAAAACATTCGTTTTTCTCTACAAACACATACACATGACTTGAGTTACTTATATATTCTTCTTATATACTTCTTTATTTCTGCATGAACATATTTGCCTGAGCTCCTGACAAACGTATCAAATACTGTGGAGTTTTTTTTTTAATAATGCCAAAGACAAAAGGCATACAAAATATATTCGTCATTCGTTTTTCTCTATAAACACATACACATGACTTGAGTTACTTATATATTCTTCTTATATACTTCTTTATTTCTGCATGAACATATTTGCCTCAGCTCCTGACAAACGTATCAAATACTGTGGAGTTTTTTTTAATAATGCCAAAGACAAAAGGCATACAAAATAAACACAACTTCATTTCAAGAATGATGATTGTTTTCCGAAACAGATTCGGAAAACATTCGTTTTTCTCTACAAACACATACACGTTACTTATATATGTAGGTCAGGCAAATTGAGTATTGGTCAAACTTTTTAGTAACCAAAACCTGCACCATTATGATATAAATGAATAATTCTAACTCCACCATTTTCGAGATGTATACAACTATACACTAATACAATGTAAAAACCCTGTCATCATTCAAAAAGACCTGTGACAACTCGAGCGCATTCTCTATAGACTTATTAGTTTTAGCAATTTTTCATACAAAATTGTGCAATTCCTATTTTGTTAAAATAATTACTGAATAGGGATATTATCAAGAACTATTCAAAAACTTACTCTGATTTCTGTCTGTACAACTGAAGACAGCTATCTATCAGTATCAGTACTTTAATTTAGCATGAGTTTTTCTTCTTCCGGTAGAAACAAGTGAAGACACTGCCACAATTACATTTTAGCATGATTATTGTTTTGTTTTTTGTATGGTAAAACTTGTAAAACTTTTTAGTCGTCCCAGCGGCACACATTTTGGAATTATTTCAACATAATTTAGTAATTTTTGCAGCTCCATGTCGTCTTTTCATTTGGCGTAATTAAGACATAATGTTGGCTCCTCTAGTAATTTTTTCTTTACGCTATTCGCACTAGCGAGCTTCGTGCCAAAAACATAAACAATACTCTATCTCGGCCGGGAGAGGGGACTCTCATACTCTTTCAGTCTCACACGTGTATTGTATGCGATCACGCGTGCAGCATGGCACAGCTTGAGAGCTGGCTTGGAGAGTTTTACTACATCTCATACATCTACACACCATCGATCCAACTCGCAACACTGACCTCTTGGCTCGCATAAAGACGCACGTATCACCCAGTGTGATGCGCTTTGCATGTGTGATGTTGGCACATATATTGCATGCTCGCTAATCTGCATCTCACGCTTCGCGTGCTATGCAGTGATCGGGCAGGGCCGCAGGGGCCGGGCCGGGTCAGCGGCAGGCTTGCCCAGTATAGTAGGGATGATTGTAACTCCAAATTGTATGCGCTCCGACCAAGGAGAGTGATGTATCGTATCTCCTTTCTCCGACATGCATTATCAATATGATTTATGTGTAATATCGTAATTTTAGTAGCTGGTCTCGGGCTGGTCTTGACGTAAAATCCGAGACCAGAAAGGCTCAAGACCAAGAACAAGACCAAGACCAGAGGGTTCGAGACCGAGATCAAGACCAAGAAAAAAAATCCTGATCTCGAGACTGGTCTCGAGACCAAGACCAGTCTCGAGAACTACAACACTGGCATGTATGAGGGTCTGTATATATAGACTTTAATTCCAGATAACCCAATGATAATGTGAAATGAAAAGGTAAATATAATTCCACGTAATGTAAGTTTTTTAGCTCCCTTATTTCTGAAGCAAGACATTCGACGTGTTTTTCTTCAATTATGAAAATCATTCCGGATCTCTTCAAGGGATACGCTGTCATTATGGCGTGTGTCGTATAAGGAAAATGGCAAAAACGTAGAAAACAATCGGTGAAGGATGCTCAGACTACTGTCCATATCCTAGATTCCTATGTCGGAAATCATTAGTGAATTTGATACAATTTCCGAAAAATATTTTTACATACTTTGGCCTCTGGCCTTTCATGAATGCGTCCCTTTTAACGACATGTCACAATGATGGTTACTAATGCTTTGAGCTAAAAACGTTGACTGATCCATCTTCTTTTGATCTCCGATCTTTTTGTTAAAAAAAACCCAAACATTTTCCACCAGGGCGAACGTCCTTTTAACGTGTGTAACTGATTTTGGCGCTGACCCATAGAGCAATACGGTGTCTGGAACTCAATGTGTTAACTCTTAATGTGTCACTGGCAGCTAATGTCACCATTAATACACACAAATCCCATAGAGCAGCATTTTAAGAGGCACAAAGGGTTAAAAGCGCGCCAAAAGAGCGGGGGAGTACGCTTGCCATCAACGTCACGTGGAAAATACGTTTTATCTTTCGAGACTCGAATTTTGTCTCAATAACACCAGATGTTCTCATCCTTTGGGATTTGGTGAGATCATCCTCCCTCCTCACACCAGCAACACGATGCCCATCTCCTCACAGAGAGGACAATTGCTGCAGTTGCCATGGCAACAGAGTAACTACAGAAACGCTTTTCCCATAACCTTGCTCCCTTTTTCCCTTCCATGGTCAGTAGCCCACGTTTGATACTAAAAGTGATTTACTCATTCGTTTCTTTCTCTCTCCTTCATTCCCATGTCAGTTATGTTTGTGAGTCTTCGTATTTTCCAATGGCATCCTCCGCACAAACATCGTTTACAAATCATATATATTGTGTTGATATACCTGAAGCTTCTCACTACCCCCCCCCCCCCCCCATACCTGACACTTAACTTAAACTATACAAATGATTATCTGGTGTAATACATTGATACATTAAAGATTGTCCGTCCCTTTTGCAAGCTTAAAATTTGAAATCGTCTATCACGATCGTAAATTGAAGAAAGTGTGATTCAAGACCATTTCTAAAAATATAGCATGTTGAAGCTTTCTGTATATTTAAAAAATTTCAGCCGTTAAATTTCAAACCGACATTTTTCGTACCACGAAAAAAGTATTAGTCTTTCTTATAGTATCTATGTGGTTATTATGCGTGTGTGAAATCCTAATTTTATGAGTAACTACCAAACTTTGGAGATGATTCCTTCCATAGAACAATTTTTTTTTCATAATGCGTTTTATAATTTAATAAACAGATTAATCAATAAAGCAGATATTTCAACACAAACTGCTAAGAGCCTGAGGTAAAGACTATTAATCAGACGTTGTTTACGTGCATTATTTGAATTTTACACTACGTATCAGTTTCAAATTGTGAATATAGAGCTTCCTAACAGTTCTCTATATGTTTTGCCAATGTTTCGATGGTTTTGTGGTGATCTGAAAAAGAGACTGGCTGTCTTTAAGTGCATGATATATGCAAGTTTAACTATTAGTATTATGCATTGGTATGATTGTTGCAATGCATGTTTATACTTTGATGTATGATTGTAATACTGTACATAGAGTGGACAAACAAAACATTGAAATCAATACAAAGAGAACATACAACTTTATCTTGTTAGTGCATATTATATGGAATCAGAAAGAAATGATCACATTTAATTACTTAAAGCGCAATTATATTTTTTGCGTATGTTTCTTGTTTCTTCTGTTTGTTTGTTTGTTTGAGTATGTATATATTGTACCGTCTTTATTTAATATTCTTGTAAATCAAATGAAATCAAACAAGAATTATCAGTTGAGTTTTGGACGGTTCACCCAGTTGATGTATAGCCTCGAGATCTAATACTGTTGTAGCACACATTAAAGGGCATATACTGTACTGGGAAGGAAAAAAAGCCTTCAAAATGTAATTGTTAACAATCTTCTTGCCAATGGTCTTAAAGTCATGTATTGCCCATTTTAGAAGCTTGCTGAAAGTTATTTGCCCTCAAATGATCCACATATGGAGTAATTAATGATTAATGATTAAATCCTCAAAATGTTCGGGCCGAATATTTTGAGGATTTGTGATTTAATCACTCATTACTCCAAATGTAGATCATTTGAGGGCAAATAACTTTCAGCAAGCTTCTAAAATGGACAATACATGAATTTAAGACCATTCGCAAAAAGATTGCAAACGATTACATTTTGAAGGCTTTTTTGCCTTCCCAGTACAGTACATGCCCTTTAAGCCTCCCCGCACCGCAGTGAAGCGTCGAGGCGATCAGAACACTACTGGCCGGGTTCGCACTGATCCGCACAGTATCAGACTTACCATGGATCCTAACTGATGTCAGGCGTTGTTGAGCTGCAGGAATAGCTCATCCTGAAATTAACTTGGTTTTGATATACGCATAAACATGAAAGACACATAATTAGTGAAGATTTCATGAAAATCCCTTAAAGGATAAGAAAGATAATAGCATTGTTTGAAGTGTTGGTTTTGTGAAGACACGTGCGAGATGCTCTCCCATTATGTTATGTACTATATGATGATTTTCTCAAAAGAATGTGCATCGTTTTACCTGTGCTTTTGGTACATCATTACGAACACGTTTTACACACATACTTCTATGAAAAAAAAAATGCCTTCATAAAAAAAACAGGAAAGGAGCACTTTATGGGATTATACAGTGCCCAAATTATGGGAGAGCACCTTGCACGAGACGTCACAAAATTAAAATTTAAAAACATCATAACTTTCTTTTCCTTTGACGGACTTTCGTCGACTTTCTTTCATGTTTCCGCTCTTATGGAAACCAACTTAATTTCAGGGTGGACTATCCCTTTAGGTGTAACCTACCTCTAAAGTGTAACTAGCAGCTCAACAGGCATTATTACAGGCTGACAAAACCAGGAAACATACCCACTCCTTTTTCATGAGTTAAGATTGAGTACCAAATTAGGAGACAATATGACACATTTTGTTGTTCTCGAGTGGATGAACTCTCCGTGCTCATACAAAGTTGTTCACTATCTTTGAACGACCTGTCACGTCCATAAACGGAATACATTGTTTGGGAGAAATAAATCATTCCCCTGCAGACAAAAAAAAAGCGAAACGAATTTCACAAAACAAATCATGGTTGTGCAGGGCAAGCCCTTTTGACGAAAACATTTACAAAGATTGTCAAGACGTTCAATTATAATGCACACACAAACCTAGACAAGAAAATCGTATTCTGCTGAAAGAACTCAACTATTTCAAAGCTGTCATTCACGGAGAAAATTGAATCGAAACATGCAGAGTCATTATGAATGCACAATCCACGTAAACAGGTGGCTAATTTGATTTATTCAAATAAATACAATAACTATCTAGCAATATAAACTTATGAACAAAGACAGTAACCCACGTGCGGTGAGATATCACAAGTTTCTCACTAGTTTTCGTGGAGAGAATGAAACTGATAAACACTGAGTGTGGTTTATTGGTAACACGGAACAGGAATGAGAAAAAAATAGAGAAGAGAATATGGAAGCATAGATGATGACATGATTCCGTTAAGAAAGGAAAACGCGATTATATCAATGATCAACAAGGGGCAATGAGAGCGAGAGAGATGGGGTGGGGGGGGGGGGGGGTGGGGGTGCAGAGAGAGGCGCCGGAGGTGGGTTCGAGAGAAGGAGTAGAAAGACAATAGGGGAAATGGAAAAGGTGGAACATAAGTGGAAAGAGAGAGAGTACGAAGAAGAGAGATATATAGTCTATTGATAGAGCGAGGGAGAACGAGAGAGAGAGAGGGAGAGAGAGAGAGAGAGAGAGAGAGGGGTGAGTGAGAAGAGAGTGGATGGGTATGGGGGGGGGGTATGACGGGAGAAAGAGGGGGCACAGGCGACGTGGAGAGAGAAATAGGGACAAATAAATGGATGGTGAGAGAGAGCGGGAGGATGGGGAATGGAAAGGGATAGACAAACAGAAAGGGAAAGGGGTGGGGAGGGAGAGAAGGAGTGGAAGAAGAAAGAAAGAAAGAAAGAAAGAAAGAAAGAAGAATAAGGTAGAAGAGGGGGTAGGGGGAGATAAATTGTTTGAAAGCTAGTAAGACAGAGAGGGAGAGGGGTGGGGGGAGGAGTGGAGAGGGAGGGAGAGGGGGGAAAGGTGAGGGGGGGAGGAGAAGAGGGAGGGAGAGGGAGGGTGGAGGGGTGAGGGAGGGGGAAAGAAAAGAAGAGAACGAGTTCCATTGCACGATCACGATAGAAAACCGTGAGCAACATGAACAAAAAATAGATCAATATGTTTACCACCCCGATGACTCACGCTGCCAACACAATAGACGTCGTACACGAACAAGAAACAAGAAAAGGAAAAATAAAGGTCGGAGCAGGAAAAATCTAGGAGCATGACCATGATGATGTGAGAAAATCTCGCCCAACTTAGACTGGCTTCCAGGCTGTGTTCGGAACATTTCTGCCCTAATCTGACAAAAGGAAGCAACTAACAAAAGAGACCTTTCTTGTAAATGAGCAAAATGTGTCTATCACTTCCATTGTCATCAGTGCAACACCACACCATGAATATCTCGCAGCAAGGTGAATATCTCTTGTCCAGATTTTGGCTGTATGTGGGGAATGCTGGATACAATCTAAGAATAGCAATAACCCAGATTTTAGTGATATGCCACTTGCTTCCTTTCATCAGATTAGGGCAGATTTCTCACCCAAACTGAAAAATAGTAGTCATACGAGTATTAATTTTTATCAAAATCCTTTTTATCTCAGTTGGGGCGAGCCGGAGAAGAAGCCGAGAATGATTAGTCTATGTGATTGTGATTTTGCACACTTCAATTCTGATACATGTATTTCACTAAAACTAAACTTAGTATCAAAATAGAGATTGATAGATATGTACTTATTTGATATTAATATCGCTACATCAAGTCATGTGTCAAAGCAAATTACAATTACATGTACGTCACATTGAGTTGGTGTGATTGTATAATGTTAACCCTGTTATCTTCTTTTCTAGATCATGCTTTTGATACAGAAAGTTAAGTACGAGCTGTTCTGCTCCTCTTTCCATTACTTGAATGCTAATGCGAGCCTTATATTATGTGAATGATATATCTAATTATCAAATTGGATATGATTGTCTATGTTATGTTTGTTGTTTGATGTACCCAGGGCTCCGGGGTCAACGTTGCTTTCCTCACGCGACGAGGGTGCCCTGGTAAACGAAGACGGGATATATGAACAAAATAGTCTACTGTTGCCAGAGTAGTTTGGCTTATAAATACCCAAACGCCTGAAAGCTAAGCTAACCCATTAAGACTCCTCATCGATTGATGGACAGGTGACTTAGGAAGGTCGAAGCTGGGTCGAGAGGGAACTAGCGAATGTGCACGTACATGAATACACGACTTTCAGCACGATTAGACACCCATATAACATTCGAGGGCATTCATGAGTATAAATCGATAATAGATAGACACGTTTTGATTGATTTCATCTTATTTAACCGCGGCAATTTGCGTCTGCATAAGCTGTTTTTTTCCGCAAGTCCTTATTAATGTTCAGAAGGATAAAATATTAATATACAACATACTATTATATGAAATAAATTAACATGAAATATAACAACTGAACAGGAAACGAAAGATCAAATGAGTCCATATCAACTTGAGAAAAGATCAACAATCAAAATTTAGTAAGTAAATAAGTAAAGTACCAAATAAACTTTAAAGAATAACGCATGAATCATAACTATTAACAAGAAACAGAGACATGATGATGCTTATGATGATGATAATGCTGATGATAGCAATGGTGGTGGCAGGGGCGGTGGTAGAGGGATAAGGAAGAGTAGGGAAAAGGCGGAATTTTGGTGGAATTTGTAGGAATGAGTGCGATGTCAATGACAAGGAGGGCGACCACGACTATGATGATGACGATGAGTAGCGGAATGAGTATGCATAAGATGGAGATTATGAACATCGGGGTGACCGTGATCAAGATGACGTGATTCGTCATCATCATCATCATCATCATCATCATCATCATCATAGTAGTCCTACTCTTCATCCCCATTTTCATCTACTTCGGCCCCTTTCTCATTCACAACCATTCCCCCTCCCCCGTTTTTTAGCCCTCACCCTAGATAGCGCCGTGCACTCTAAATAGCCGCCAATATCATTACCACATCTCGCTTTGCCCGCATAATCATGGAGAACCATGGACCCGACGGTAGAACGATGTTGTCATGACAGCATGCTCATGTGACGTCACGATTTAGCCTTCCACTCACCTCGCTCCGGAAAGAACCAGTCACGGAGTAAACAACGGATAAGCCAGAATGTCAAAGTCATAAAAGCGGACGTAGACAAAAGAAACATTAAGTATGTTTAAACACTGGTAGCTCGCTTCCGTAACTTCATTACCCCACTAATTAACTGCCCTGTACCCACCTCCGGAGTTTATTAGACTCGCTTGCAAAATAACTCAATTTGCAGATTATACTAAATCGTTGACAAGCGAGCGCAAACAACTACACACTTTCCTGCCCTTCTGCTCATTCTAACTCCTATGCATACCATTCTCTTTTTTTATCCGGCGAGTAAACATCGTGGTAAAAGTCTCCTAATGCTGGTGGTAGTGCGAGGGCTCTCTACAACTTTGGTATCAGCCTTTCAGCGGCCCAGAGAGCTGAGATTATCTGTCGAGATCAAACATTGAGCATGTCACTGAAAGCATTTTAGCTCTTCACGTTCTGTTGGCGGTCTCATGCGCGAATTTGCAAACAAATTAAAGCATCGGTTATGAAAAGGCCACGTATTGAATCGTTTAGGAGAGGAAATGGTTGTCAAGATATTTACATCAATCAGAGCCAATGTCACCACATTTTCTCAGTTGAGATGTCCTGTTTAGCACATTTGCCTTAATCCATTCTAATCCGTTGTTAATTTCCTCTCGCTAATGAACAAGACCTCCTAGTAAGTGATGAATCTCTTGTTGGTCAAATTTCTTTAATTAGTACGAACCTGCTCCTAGTTGAGATCATTAATTTGATAATGTCAATCACTATCTGGAAATAAGTTTAGAGGAACATGACTTCAAAGAATCAGGATTTAATGAAACTATTTAGATTTTAGGAAGCTCATAAATCATTTTACACGAATGTTAAGTTGTATGCATGGATGTGTAATACTTTGTACTTGTGTTTGAAATGACTATGTAGATATATTGGTCACAATTTCTCGTTCTTTCGTTTTTTCCCCGAGCTTATGTACAAGGCTGCTGCGTTAAGTATCCACATCCCAAGTCTACCAATATACACTTCCGTTATATATAATTCCAATATATAATTGCGTTCATAATGACTTATGATATATAAAGAGAAACTTATTTCACTACTACAGACGAAGAAAAGTATTCTCAGTAATGTATGAATCTTGCAGGCTTAGATATAAAGATTGCATAAATATAGCATTATTGAAGAATTTTTTAAGAACTTCATTCCGAAATTAATTCCAAAAGTTATATTGGCCTTGACATTTCTTAAAATGTAGTGACCTTTGGGACATCAACATTACATTAAACATCACAGTCTAAGTCAGTTGTGAGATATGAAATCATCATGTAGAAACATGAACGATTGCGTTGATAACGCCAACTTCCGTACTACCGACACTACTGCCACCACCCCTGCTATCGGTACCATTATCATCACCATTCATTTTTTTTTTCTCTCAGATATTTGTGAGTCATCTTATTGTGATATTTCATCTGGTTCGATACAGTGTCTTTAAGTAATATTACATGATGTATAGGCTTATAATGTATAAGAGTTTAAGTAATTTATTCGAATTATTATTTTTTTTACAATTGTTACTGTGTGAATTGTATTGTATGAATTTAATTTGAGATAAAACAATAAACATCTTTAAAAAAAAAATCATTACAAGGCTAATGTTTCTTGTTCAACAGTTATGATTAACGTGTTATCCTTTCCAGTTTATTTGGTAATTTACTCATTTGCATATTTTATTGTTGGTATGAGCTCATTTCAATATTTTTTTTGTGTTCAGTTGTTATATTTCATGATATATTTTATTACATGTATAAAGACTTCTCAGAGATGTATGGTTAAATCTATAAGCACTATTTGTGATCTCAAAACAATATTACCGCAAGGCCTTAAAGACGCACACGACAATTGAGTAAGTTGGCCATGCTGTATTTGCATACTTCATAATTGTTGAGTTCCATAGGAAAGTTACAAACCAGATCTCGGATGAACTGTAGACCTTACTGACAACATTACGTTTAACTTCACAATCTGAACGATTCGGTGTCAGCTGGAATATATTTGCTAGATTGGTAACAAGTTTTGCTTTCGTAGAAACATTGCAGATGACACGGATACCTCCAATTTCACCTCGTATGTGAAAAGGAAACCGAGTCTGAGAGGCAAACCGCACAGTCGTGTTCATACTTTTTTTTTCGAATTCTACGTCACTGTTACGTTCCATATTTCACAAACTGGACCTATCATGTTGGTAATGTAATGATTTGACTTGTGTCTGCAAAACGACAACACACAGGTCGCATTATATGCAAATTTATTGTTTTTTTTCCCCTTGAAACTTAATAAAGATATTCATGAATTAAGGTACCTGTGTACTCACAGACCACTGGACCATACATAATGTATGTCACCTGTATAAATAGAGAAAAAAATCACGCCTGCATATTCTATGTGCACATCCTACTTTTTCATACGTGCAAATCGTGATGGAATGCCAGCTTAGTGTATGTCATTTATCAATGCAATGGGTAAACATTGTGATAGTCTGGTATGTATTACTGTTGATAAGGCCACTACAGTTTATTATTGACATGGCTAATAATTCATATGACTCACGCAAAGTGAATTCGGTATGATTGATATTGATAAAGGTGACGTAGTCACTTTCATGTATGTTCGATGAATCGTTATCCATCATACAATCAAAGCGATAGTAGTTAAGTGACTTGGACTGAAGGGACTATAAACCTAAGTTGTAGGTTTAGAGTATGTCTAGTATGTGGACCAGGCCCCCGGCTTATAAAGACTTGCGATTAATCCAAATTGATCGCAAGTCCAATCCCACATCTCTAATGTACAGAGGTACGATTGATATCAATCGTAAATCAAGTTGCAATTCTTTATAAGACACGGCCCTGGTTGTAGTCTCCCTAGTGTGCAAATGTCGGCATATTTTGCAACATGTTACCAAAACTTGGTATCAAAGATAGTTAGTTACCCTTAGAATACCTATATTACCAAATACCGAAGAGAATTATCGAATACACGCCGCCTTGCATCTACCTTTTAATAATGTATTAATGTAGGTACGTGTAAATTATTTGGGGTGCTACGCATACCTTGAAATACCACTCTTAAGAGCCGGCTGCATGAAAGGCGAGACAAACATCTCTATAAAGTGTACATTCATGTTCCAGAGACCGGCAAACAACACGTGTTCCAATACAGTCTTCTGAGAAAAGCTCAAGACCTATCAAAGAAACGCCCTATGGCTTAATACTGTCTGCGCCCCTTGATAAAGCGCTATTCTTCGCTATTGAGCGCTTCAAAAAAAGGGGCGTTCTCTTTTATTCCCACCCCTCTCCAAACGTCTGGTAAGCAAACAGGTCGAAGAATCGAACCTCGCGACAGCTAAATAACAGCCCAATGATTATGTATGGGCTCTCCAATTTCCCTTGCCTTTCTTCAGACGTCTTTCCTATTATGTCTGCAGTACTCCGGAGTGTTAAAATGACCGGCTGGGTAGCGTGTCTGACGATATACAATAGTTTCGTGGCGTAAATAAAGCTTTGTCAAGTTTGTGACTTTCGTCAAAAGTAGAGAGCCGGCTAAACGGTGGAAGCTTTCTTTAATCGTGTACTAATCGTGTAAGATACTGCACAATGAAATGAATAGTCTTGGTCTAGACTATTGTATTGTGGTCTTGTGATCCTCGTGTTATATAATGTATATGTACAAGGATAAAACACCAAGACTCTCTCTCTCTAGGAACATCTTATTTACACCTGCATTTTCTTAGTACTGTAGCTAATTTCATGACAGTTACTAGTACATTCAAACCAAGATACAAATTATGAAAGTGAAATATTTGATAGGCCTACTAGAATGGTTTGGAACTGTATAAATTTATATTAAACTGCACGGCAGAACAATTCTGTGTATAACATATAAACAAAAACGTCTAAACGTCGGAAAGCACGAGGTGCTTTTGGCATATACTTCCCATGATATCCGGCTCAGCGATTCTTACTTATGCAGCTTCAACTTTTACAGAAGGTCTACAATATCACCTGCCTATTCATTAGTTCGCAAGCACAGATCCGTGTCAGTCAGTCATGCAATTAGCGAGTCGGAAAATGCATAGACCAGCTCCAGAAAAATAACCTAGCTACCACGATCTAGTCGGGTCTGTAGTTAAACACAGTCATGGTCCCACTGCATAAATATTATCATGATAACTCTGACATCAATGGTAACTACCATGGAAATATCATGTAACAGCCGATCAAATTCAAGGTTTCCATAGAAGTTGCCATTGGTAGCAAAGTTACCATCAATGGTACGTGTTATACACCGGAGTCATGGTTTCAGACATGTGTGACGAGAACTAACTCATTAAGTGAAGATATGAAGGCAAATAGGCTTTCAAAATAATTTTAGACGCTTGTTATTACTGCAAGGCGACATTAAAACACACATTGTTTCAAGAGGTCTGTAAACTAGCTGTACTAGTAATACGCCGAACATAATATTAAAAGTAAAACAAGAGAACACGAATAGAACGACAATGAAAACACGCGTGGGTGCACGTGTGCGAGTGAGTGAGTGTGTGTGTGTGTGTGTGTGTGTGTGTGTGTGTGAGGGGGGTGGCTATGAGTAACATAGAACAAAAGAAAAAGCAAAACAATGCTACCGTATATGCATCGTTGCATTTAGCTTCTTTAAAGGTAGACATATAAAGCTCTCGCCCCACAATAAGCAGTTTTTTTTTTATTCACGGATTAAAAGCCCCCACCAGCCAAAATGGCTGCTGGGCCAATCTTATATCATGATTTTACAATGTAAATCAATGGAAAACAAAAACATAGGCCCTACTACAATTATTATGATGAAACACTTGATCGTTTTCTTTTTATTTGATTACGTCCGTTTTGATAGTGTTCTACAACGATCATTATGGGAAATCCTTTCACAAAACTGTCTTATTACTTGTCGCCGCCCCCCCCCCCCCTCCCCCGCCCCGTATTTCAAACACGTGCACTATCTAAATACATGGGATAGTTGCGGTAGGAAATATTACGGGACACGGGTAACACGATCTCGGCAGAGCCATTTCCTTATCGTCATATAGTTCTCTGTCTTGTTTGATTTCAACGAATAAATATATACAGTTTTTAAGGCATAACGCTTTTGTCATTATAGGCCAACGAGGCCTCTATATTTTCGACATCTATTCATCATGAAACGTATACTGTATTCGAATTACATTTATAAGTTACGAAACTGCTAGAATGAAACGCTGCACTATAATAGAGGGGTCTGTATCTTGTTGTTCGTGGTTGTCCACGTGGCTTCGTGCGTTTCAAGCTCTGAACAATGCTGTTTACGACTTGCATCAAAAGTCTTTTTCATTCGGGAACCTGGGGAAGATCTCTCTGCCAAAACATAACACCGAAACCATACAACAACAGAGGACACACCCCCACCATACCCCCCATCTTCTCACGATCCCCGCTGAAACTCCCCCGAGGCCAACCGAGGGGGAAAAAACACATTTAGACTGACAGCCACGTTGACCAATAGAATCTCGCGATGTGACGTCGACCATGGATCGCTTGACGCTGATTGGTTGATGCGCCTGAGTGACGTCGAGCTCTACCCAGGTCCTTGACTCGGGGCCGAGCAAACAATTATTTGTTTTCATTTTTACATGCGAACCCTGAACGCTGGTCCTATCCGGACGACTCGTCATCCACTCAGCAGCGTATAAATACCTCCGAACTCTAAACACAAGAGTATTCGCTCTGCAAGCTCTCCCCCAACGCAGAACCAGCTCGAACGCAACTCTACTTTCTGCAAATTGATATTCTCAGAGAAGTTCACAAGTTTTCATTACTAAGCCAAGCGCTCTGCCCTTGCATTGTCGTCATACTTATCTGGATTTTCTACAGTGCTCATTCCAAGAGTTTTTTTTTTTTTTCTGATGAGAGCCTGATTTATATTTTGCCAAGATGAATTTCTTCAGCACCCATCTTCTTGTGGCCGAGTTCCTCCTCGTCTTCATCTCCTGTGCCCTCGCAAGTAAGTGTCTGCTCACAAGACTAGTATTTTACTTAGTCTTCATTTTTTCTCATCATGTTATCATATATCCTGAGTTTAATCTCCATTATTTTGACATAAAAACACTCTGAAATGATTTCATGTTTTTAGGTTGATATATCCGAAACCCACGTGGCTTCCGTGCCAACAGATTTGTGTGAGAATTCTTAATGTACGGTCTTATCAGCTGTGTCGTGACTTGCATAACTTGGCCAGTCATTTCTGCGGATGTTAATCGTATCTAAGGAGCCTTGCCCCATTTGTTATACCAACTTTTATTGTGAACCTTTGATCAGATCCGATGTCTAACGATAATGTAATGGGCGACCTTTGCACAGATCCGATGTCTAACGATAATGCGAGATTTGATTGACACAGTTTCCTCTCCAACGAACTATGTTGATATCATTTCTCCTTGATCATTTGGTAGAGAATTTGATCTACATAAATATATATTCTCACTGGAAATAAAGGGTATCATTGTCGTCGTTTGTACTCTTGGTCCGTAATGGTTTTATGTTGAACTAGAGAGTTGGCCATACGTATGTAAATGTTCATTTTATAAGAGTTTGTTTGAATTGAATGTGATACGATCTTTGGAATATGCGTACCAACTGTGTGTGAGGTAAAAGTGGGCGAAAGAGTTACTTCTACTTGTCTCGTTTATATAAACTTAAATGTGAATCATCACTATGAGAGAGGAACCAGCGACGAACACAAGCTACGTAACCTATGACGTATGTTCGGAAGGTTTCCTATATAGTCATAATTATGTTGACATTCTACGATTTGCTATATGATGCGAGATAGGTGTAACATTTGTTAATCAGATAAACTTCCGCCGGTTTGTTATATCGGAATTCTCGAGTTCTTTGTCGTATGAACTGCTTATTGTTGAGGACAAACTTCATTTTCAACCCATGTATAGTCACTTCGTCCGTCTTCTCCTATTTAATTAGCTTTATCTCTCCCTCTCTTATAAGTAGAAATGAGGTTGCTGCGTTGTTTTTGGTAGGCTAGGCTCCTAAATTAAGAAGGTTCTTAATGAATCTCTTGCTAGATATTCGTGAGTGAAGATCAAAACACGATGTCCAGTTCTTACAAAGAAAACATTACGTATCCACAAACAACATAGAGGGGAATATGAATGGGTGGAACTAATATGATGGGAACATTGCAGATCAGTGGGTACTACACTTTAATTCATACTGGGAGATTGAATTTCCTTTAAAATAATAATCATGTGAATTTGACCCTTGGATGCAAATTAGAGCAGCGCTCTCTCAAATTTCCACTTGAATGTTGGTTTTGTTTGACGTCTGCCTGACATCTCAATCGATTACCACCCTTTTGTTACCTAAACAACTTGACAATTCTTGACAGATACGCGCAACGTGTTATTTGATAGATTTCTTTCCAGTATCTCCTCTTACCTGTTTTTCTCTTGGAGAACTGGACTTGTTGTTGTGTATGTGCTGGGAACGGGATTGTGTAAACACTCGTTCCGTCTCGTGTTTGATTTCCCAGGCGACCTCTGGACCTGTTTACACTGACCATGTTTTGATTAAGTGAAGAGATAGCAGAGTTATGTGACGGGATGCACGTCAAACACGTCATAACGATCTTAGGCCAGTGTGGGGGTGTCAAAAGCGAATCGAGATATCCATCCATATTTGAGTTTATATCAGCCTCATTTCCAGACTTTGGAGTGCGGGTTCTTTCTGATGCACTGTCACAACCACATCCAAGTCTGGATAATTAGACTAATCTCACCCTTCCTCCTTCCCTCCTCGAGAAAAATGAAATATGGAAGAAGTCTTCCAGACTTATTCGCGGTTGCTTCCATGCATCAGCAAGTGAAAAACAAAACAGAATGTGATTCTTCTTGGAGTAGAACTAAACAGCATACCTTGAGGTTTATCAGGGCATTTCTTTCTGGGGCAAGATCAACACCACGACCAATATCTAGGTCTTCTAGAATGTATTGTTATCAATGTTCTGGGCGATTTGCGATTGGTATGCGCTAGTTTATTGACTATAGTTAGATTTTATTTTTCGAGCATGACGAGAACTTCCATAAGTAGTTTTGGGGGTTTGATGTTCATACATGTTAACACTCACCCTACATGAAGCTTAGTTCTCCAGCCAACAGTACCTTATCTCGATTCAGCACTTGAGTCAGTTTGCAATGATCGGTGCAGAATCGTTTTCGTCCTCCCTCTTTGCCTTCGAATATCCAGGGGTTTCGAAGCTTGTCAGTGGAGGTAGAAAGTGTGCTTTCTGAAAGCATAGGGTCCATGGTGAAAGTCATCTTGAGACCCGCTGTGGCCCGCTGTAAACAACATACCTGGTGCGCATGACCTCTTAGCCAATCAACGGCCGTCTCGCTTCCATCCAGGGGCGTATTAGGCTTCCCAGGGGCCTGGTAATTATGAGCTCACCCCGAGAGAGGGATTCTATCCTGCCTCCTAACAACGTGCTTACTGGGCGTGCCAAGGAAGTTTTATAGCGTCACAATACCCTTTGATGCAAAACATTTAGGAGAGATTGAGGTGTCTGGTTTATTACATGAGCGAGCTTTCGTTCTGAGGACGGACGGGCTCCAGTACGGTAATCCGACACCAAGATCGATCTGCGCATGCGCCACCGCCCGCTCTGGAATCCGCGCGGGGAATCGAGAACGTGAATTCTGAGATTTCTCGTCCTCGACGAGTAGAGGACAGCAGCCAATCAGCGCCCGTACAGATGATGTAATGCAAATCGCACGTGCGACCGGCTGTTTTGTAGACAAGCTCGGTAGGGGGTGTGCCAGATGACGTCACACGCACCGTCGTTCGCGTTCTCTGTCTTTTAGCGAAACTGCGTGTGAATTGCCGAGGACGGACGGCGAGAACAGATTGCTCACTGATCTCGTTTCCGTCCGCGGGGCTATAACGAAAGCTCCCTATTGACCGACCGCAGAAGGAAATTGGCTTTAAGTAGGGACTTCCTTCAACTATCTAACCGTTACACTTGGAGACAAACTTATTTTACTGAGCAGAAGACGTCAGAACGAAGAGAGAGATAGAGAGATATGAGAGGAGAGGTTAAAAAAAACTGCGGTAAGGAAAGGAGAAAGGAAAATCGAGAGGGAAAGGTCAAAGGGGAGGTACAGTACATGAACATGTCGAAAACAATGAAGTGAGAGAGAAAGAGAGAGAGAGAGAGAGAGAGGGGGGGGGGGCACAAGAGAGGGGTGACGCGTCGTGTATATTTGTGTGTGTGTGTGTGTGTGTGTGTGTTCGCTGGGAGGGGGAAGTTGTGTTGTCGGCAAGGAACGGTGTCGTAATGGCTTCTCAAGGCATATCACTTCTATCACCATGTGTTGTGTTGTAGTCGACCTTGTCCTCAGCGGGGTGAGCTCCGGGTCGTAAGTTCCTCACACCAGCCAGTGTATAACACCGTGTACACGTGGCCCTGCAATGCAATGCTCTGTAATAGCACTGATGTTTGGCTGTAATCTATTTTCATGTCAAACTGTTTGTGCCACAGTTACATTACACATGTATTAAGTAAAGCAAAACAAGGGGTATTATTAATCATTACTTATTACAAGGACACCACCATCAGAAGCGAAGGGAAAGACAGCCTAAGGGATGGCCGAGATGTAATCTCTGATTTCATAGGGAGACATGTAAACAACTATCAAGAAACCCAAAAGCATAAAAAGTTAGTGGAGAGGCCTCCATCCAGCTGTGGATTGAATTAATCTAATGATGCTCACTATACACAAATGATTTTGTCACGTTTTTGCTCCTACAATGATCTATTGTGCCTAAGGTCAATCATGAAAATCAATAAAACAAAGGAAACAAGTACTTTATTAACCCCGCCTCTTTCTCTGTTTGCCTCTTTTTCTCTGTAGTTGCTCCGCAGCCCCGATGGCCCTTCGAGGACCTACTGGATGTCCCCGTCCCGGAGGAGACGGTTCCCTCCTCCACCGCGGTGGACCACGCCCAGCAACAGCTCCCTCAGGATGCGCGGGAAATCCTCGAAGCCATTGAGAGGGAGACGTTCCAGGAGATCACTGAGCACCGCATGCTGACGTCTGACAAGAGGCAGTACACACCGCACAAATGCTGCAAGATCGGCAAGAAGGTGGCCGACAAGGGACTGCACTGCGCTATTGACCTCATGCAGGTAAGGATAGAATCTTTATGACGTTAACCCGCACGATGTTAAGGGCGCTGTTGCATAAAACCTACCATTGATGGTAACCATGGTAACTTTTCTTCCAATGACAACTTCTATAAAAACCTTGAATTTGATTGGCTGTCGAGTGGTGCTTTTATGATAGTTACCTTTAATGGCAGAGGTTTATGTAACGGTTATAGTTTGATGTCAACGATTTTATCACATGGACATAAATCATTCGTGTCATCCTGAAATCAAACAACAGTCATGAGATCTGTGATAAGTCCGGATTTTGTTTGATTACAGTTCACTTTTTTTTACATTCACGTGATTCCATTCTTTGATTCTGAAATTCAACACTAATTATGGGATGTATGGTCAGAGCAGAACGGTTCTGGATAATTATAGATCCTGTAGTTGTGACAACTACTATCCCTAGCTATCAGCCCATTGGAAGGTGTAGGTACCTTGTTTGCTGTGAAGGGGCTATTATTGCCAATCCAAGGGCTTGAGTGATTGTAGCGTGTGAAGTGATGTATTTTTAGAAGCCATTATTTACCCGTTGATCAATCCTTTCTCTATATCAACCGCATCAATGAGTCAAAGTAAACACATGATACCTGGATGCTCTTTGTGATAAAAACCCACTTGATTCTAAATTTAGGGTGTCATTATTGTGTATTTCTAATGCACGACTGAGTAAAGTGCGTTTAGGAGCTGTCTTCCAATAGTACTTACTGAAGCTTGGAAACCATGCTGATAACAATCTTGAAACAGAAAATATCCCTTGTATTCA
Source organism: Arbacia lixula (assembly GCA_963669155.1). NCBI lineage: Eukaryota > Metazoa > Echinodermata > Echinoidea > Arbacioida > Arbaciidae > Arbacia > Arbacia lixula. The sequence goes on along the minus strand of OZ022579.1, from coordinate 27,881,536 downwards.
AAGAGAATTGCCATCCGTGTTGGAATAATTAATGTCGGTATCATTACGTGGACCAGCTCAATACCATTTCGCTTTTTCTGTCTGATTACAGCACTTGCAACAGAAGAATGTTGTTTGTTTTTTCATGCAAGAACGAGTTACAAAACAATTGTACTGCTCTTCACAAAAATCCGTCTAAACACAGGCCTACGCGTCTTTTTCGTGGCAACAAACTGTATGGTACCACATATTTTAACCAGATTTTTTTTACAAACTTATCTGTAACACAATTCCAACCTCTTCTGTGAGGAAAGCAATCCTTTAAATTAGCCTTGGTCCAAGGCTGTACCTCACAGCCGAGAACCAAGACCAGCCCCTAAACAAATGTCTTGTTAACAACAGAACGTTGTTGTGGTTAACTGAGTATTGATCGTCATATTTCTCTGTCTCCCGCCTCCCTCCTCCAGGTGGAGAAGATGAACAACAACGTATATCGCCGCAAGATGAAGTTCCAGGGAGCAGCGATGGAGACGTCTCCTGCCGTCTCCCTGGGTTACAAGTCGCTCCTGCTCCGTGTAGAGAAGTGCTACCCCAACAAGGCCGCCCGCTCCATGTTCCTCAAGTGCTGCGAGTGGCAGCTCCAGCTGAGCACGGAGATGGAGAACTGCAGGTTCCTTGCATCCAAGGAGGCGAGAAGAGAGTGCAAAGAGAGGGTGCGGGCGAGAGAGGCATAGGGGGACTCGAACCTCTATCCCTCCACCCCATCAGACACTGACTGTGAACTGACAGCAAAAAAACAAAGACTTCTCACCGCCGTGAAGAAGACCTGTCGTGTAAATTGTATATACCTACAAAGGCGCTGACGGCGTGCAAGGACATGACTCTTGATAGACACTCTGTGACGTGGTATCTTCTTGCTGCACTAGCAGAGGCATTTTGGTAGATTTGGACTTGTTGTCGTTGTCGTTGCTGTAGTTGTCATCTGAATGCTGGTACATTGTAAGATACACTTCTTCCCCGACTCTGGTTATTTCAAGTCTATTGAACTCTGAAGTTGTTGCAGTTTTCCGCTGGTTCTTTAACCCATATGATTGGGGAACCAGCTGACCTGTTTGTGTTATGTCATTTAAGACTATACGGAGGGATAAAGGGTTCAAAGCAGTTGTCATCAATGACAAATCTTAAACATTGGTCTTGCTAATATGAAAGCAATTTAAATTAGGAAAAACAAATTATATAACTTGTGGTGTCTAAGACAGGGAACGATCTTACACAGGATACCAAGTGTGCAATTGAGTGTTCAAAAAGTTCAAATTGACTGATATGTATCATTGACATGTTTCACAAATCTCTACAAATCAGCTCAGTTTTACTAGTTTGAGCTCTACCGCTGTCATTTAGTTATTAAGTGAATCATGAAACAGTTCGAGAGGCTGCCATCTCACATTAAAAGGCTACCATGGGGTAGACATTGGCGAATAACATGAGAGTGACATTTTAATACTTGTTTTTATTTGACGAATCCATAATTGAAATTGTTGAAATGACCAAATTCTTTGTAAGGGGACGTCAACATTTTGCAAAATGGTTGTATGTGACGGGCATTGGTTTGTCATGTTTCAGGCATGACATTTTATGATAGCCTCTGGTAATACTATTATCTAACAGCATCTCCATCACTCTGACATCAAAATGAGGGATAGTACGAGACACAAATCATTCAGACTATCTCAGTGAGGATCTGATGGGCCTATTGCTTTTGGTAATAGCTCCCCTTACTTTACTTGAGGGTTGGGGTCTACAAATATTGTGTATAATATATTTATATGACTGTCTTCCTGTATATAATACGTTATACAATGTAGTGTGCGTGGGTTTTTAGCTGATGCAATGTGATAACACTACATCCGTCACTGCCAGTATTTCAAGAAGTTTTAGTGCCTTCGTAAAGATAAGTAAATGACGTTATTTAAAGTTGTACAGACGAGCCCGCGATCGACTTCACACCTGACGATATTTTGTTGCTATTCATTGCAGTCGATAATAACTGTGCAAGTGCATGGGCTGAATGCATTTGCTTGCGATCGATTGCAATCAAGCTGGGAGTGGATCGTCGGCTCCGTCCTGTACGTGTATTGTCATCAACATAATTCATCTATTTCTCTGTTCTCTTTTGCTTACTGGCATTTTTTACTGAAAATTTACTGGAATCGTGATATGTGTTACAATTCCAGACAAAAAGTTCATGTAAGAGCGGAGCATGGTCGTCCCGTTAAATGGGCTGTTATCAACATAATATTTATTGTGGTACGTGAATACTTGTCATGAAGGTTAATGTAGGAATCCTTTTCAAGCTCAAAATGTGTACTTCCTCGCGTGTTTGTTGACCCTGTTCATTGTCCGTCTGTCCGTCCCTATTGACCCCTTACCCTTATAAAGCTCACTCGGGCCATTCGACCATCGTACAAACAACAGACTCTGGTCAACAATACGGAGTTTCCTTTTAACAAGCGTTATTCTTTTGATATCATTTCACGAAATGTTTGTACATTTACTTTTGTTGCGAGCTCAATAGGTTGGTTCGGTCCAGAGGCCGAGTCTCGTTGCATAATGTGTTTCCCCACGTTATATCATGCGTATTGTCATGCTTGTATTGCCTCTGTTGACCGACCCATTGTGCGCGTCATAAGTGGAGTTGCGCAGAACTGCACAAAAAACATCCCCAGGTACGCAGGTCAATCTGGATTTCAGGAAAACTATTATGCATGATTGTTTTGATATAATCCTTCGCCCTTTGGGTCTTTTTTTTTGTCTCTCGAGCTGCGGTCTCACACAAATGGCTATGGTAGATCTATGGTAGATGGAATAATACGAATATGGTGGTTACGATTTGGAAATTAATATTATCTTTCTTCTTGCATTCTTCGTCCTGCCTTCACCCCCTAAAGGTTTAAAACTAGTGATGTAACTACAGACTGACCTGCGTCAAAATCAGTGGAGGTCCACTTAACCAGTTATTATAGGAAGTCCAGCTTTCACACGTGTATGCCACATATGCCTTATCACACAATACTTAATACACACAAATTCCATATAGAGCAGCATTCTCTGTAACACACAGGGTTAACTCTCAGTGTACCAGATACAAATCCTGCGTATGGGATTTGCGTGTATTACTCGTTTAAAAAACGCCCCAGTGGCAGATAAGGAGTTACACGCAAGTGACGCGACGCCGGTAGCAGTTCAATCCAGTTCAATCCAGTTCAATCCAGTTCTACCCAGTTCAATCCCAAATTGGCACACGTAACCGAAACCAACTGGATTGAGCCGATACCAGTCGTCTTATACCTGTTTAGTTCCTTTATTGTGGCACATGTCTTCCGTAAAATGTGACTCAGTATTTATATGTCTTTATTTAATATTTCCTGAATTGTTGCTGAAATGTTTACGTTGGTCGTGTACAGCAATGGATAAGGTACCACTGTCTTGCTATGCGAAATGTACTGTGTACAGTGATTAAATATGTGTATTCAATGCAATAACTTGAACGTGATGTCAGTTTCACCGTGTGTATTGTGAATCTACTGCGTGCATTGAGAAGTTTGAAGGGATCTGATTCAAATGAGAGAGAGAGAGAGAGAGAGAGAGAGAGAGAGAGAGAATGGGAGAGAGAGAGAGAGAGAGAATGAGAGAGAGAGAGAATGAGAGAGAAAGAGAAGGAGAATGAGAGAGAGAAGGAGATATATATATACATGTATATATATATATAGAGAGAGAGAGAGAGAGAGAGAGAGAGAGAGAGAGAGAAGCAGAGATGGCATATATTTATATAGAGAGAGTAAGCGTGTTTGTGTATGTGTGGAGAGAATAATAATGACTTAATATTAATATAATAATGCGTCCTTGTTTGTCACATGATATGAGGAATGGTTTCCTCTGACACACGCACACTCAAGAACTTTTCGCGGAAAAAAAAAGGTTTTGATTATGAAGGATTTAAAAACGTATCCTTTGGCTATTCCTGTTTTACATATTACAAATGTTTATCCAATCAGGCTCCAAAATAACCACGCGCTCAGGTGCGCGAAGTCCCGAATTTACTTCAAATTCGTAAAACTAGAATGACACCGAGTCACCTGGCGGTTTATTTGTGATGGACGAAACATGGAGGATAAATCGCAATAAAATCACAAATGTTTACCAGAACCCTAAGTCTAGTACACTGTATACTTTATACAGGACCATAACCCTAACCTTAGGCCTAATAAGATATGAATTCATTAAGGGAACCGTCAACATGAGCAAAATCGTTGTCTGATGTACGAAACAAAAAATGATCCATAATATTGTGACATGAGATGTGTAGAATTAAATCTGAGGTGCCATCCTCCATTATAAAATCTTAGAAGGAATGTTTTAAGAACTGTGGCGGCATCATTAACAGTGCCCCACACCTAAATCCACACGCACGGTGCGATGAGTGTGATGTGATGTGATGCGATGTGATGCGAGGTGATGCGATGCGATGAGATGCGACGTGATACGATGCGATGCGATGCGTTGAGACGCGATGAGATGCGATACGATGCGATGAGATGTGATGCGATGTGATGCGATGAGATGCGACGTGACACGATGCGATGCGATGCGTTGAGACGCGATGAGATGCGATACGATGCGATGAGATGTGATGCGATGTGATGCGATGAGATGCGACGTGACACGATGCGATGCGATGCGTTGAGACGCGATGAGATGCGATACGATGCGATGTAATGCGACGCGATCGGAAGTGTCTGATGGTCGCTCTTCATACATCTCTGTCCTGCAGGAGATAACGTCATCCCGCGTATTGCCCTTGTCGGTAAGAAGATAACAGACACATACAGGGCCCGATAAACATGTGATGACCAAGTGACATGATTGATATCAGAACATGTTCGAAAAGGAGGGAAGGGGGGGTGAAACATGGATGAGTCACGTCTCAAAAAAGGGGGCCTACAAGTCATTGGCCTTCAAATTATTGTCAGAGAGAGCGAGAAAAGAATAGAATGAATGAATATCGAATGGAAGGAGGGAGGGAAAGCGGGAAACGGCTGGTATACGTCGATTACCCCTCGTCATTTTCGAAGAACCTATTGATTCGAAGAGAAGGGGTCGATAAGGAACAATATCTCTAACGCTGTTGTCTTTCACAGATCACAAAACACATCGTTTTAATCGCTTTTGTTCGTTTGTTAGACCCCACCTTCCCTAGCCCGCTTCCTGTGCTAACCAACCAATCATCAGGCACATCACGGTCATGTGATCCCCCTCCCCTTTCAAGGGATACTAAAATAGCCACCCTGTTTACGCGGACGTTCCAGAAGGATATTGCTTGGGTGGCGCCTCTGGTATCAAGCAAGGATGACATTTGTCGTTCATCAGTCATTCTTTAAAGAGAAAGAGTATCTTTGACATCGCGCTGGTTTCGCTTTGAGAAGCGACAAGCAAATCAATAGCGTTATAAATAAGTTGAGTATAATAGAGACGAGCTATAATAGCTTGATTGTGTGTATGGCTTTACATCGCAGGAAACCATACAGTGATCATCACAGTCCAAAACAGCAAACAAATTAATGTCATGTGTATCACTCTTCTGATAGAACTGCAGGTGTATAAAGGTCCACCAGCTTAATGCAATCCCATCTCGCCCCCCCCCCCCCCCTCTCTATTGCCCCACATATCCAGGTCTCTACATATGTCCCTGTCCCTGTCCTCACTCCTCCCCTCTCCCCCTTTAAGATATCCCACATCCTCTCCCCCTCCTCCCCCTCTTCCCCTCCCCCCTTCCCCCCTCTCCCCTCCCTCCCTCTCTTTTTCTATCTTTCTCTCTCTCCCTCCATTTAATACTTCTTTATCTTTTTTCCCGATCTCAAGCAAAACAGCTGAGCACCCCTCTCACTCTCCCCCTTCTCTTCCTCCCCCTATCTTTCCCTCCCTCTCTCCTCCCCTCCCCCCTCTCCCTCTCCATCCATCTTTTTCTCTCTCTCTCCTATCCATCTCTCTCGCTCACTCACTCTCCCCCCCCCCCCCATCTCTCCACCTATATCCACCCTCTCTCTCTCTCTCTCTCTCTCTCTCTCTCTCTCTCTCTCTTCCTAGCAGTAACGTTAATCATAAACAGAATATAAAATGATGCAGGCCATTGCGTCACGATAATGGTTTCCTTTGTCCTCGCAGTTGTTTTGATCAGTCCCTTCCATCATGACAATTGTTCCTCATTTCTTTTGACCTCCTCTACAACCAAAGGTACAAGAAGTATTCAACAATGCATCGATACAGCTGATTACCTATCCCATCGTTCTATCTATCATACCCCTGTACAAGTTCACTGATGCTGCAGGACAAAACAACACATTACACTGTAGAAATAGTCATGGTGTAATACAGCGGGTGATCGGGTAGCTTTTGCCTCATCATGTTAATCGAGGTCATCGGCCCTGTCGTGCAGGTTGTCGTCACTAGCAACACGCAACAACACTTCACAACACTCCACAGTTTGACGCCAGCGTTTTACCACCGCGGTAAAGCAAGGGAGTCGTATTGTTCAGCAATTAGAATGATGATGCCTATAGTTACCTCATTCGGGACCAATCTCCAAATTCATGTTTGGGCTGTCACTTTTAATATGTTTGATTCCGAATAATAAATGCATCACATGAAACAGCACATTTTCTGCTCAAAATGCATCAATTTTTGTCGCTCAGTAATATATACATATCACTATTTTAAAATCGAAATAGATGTGAAATAATATTAACAATCTTAACATTGGCAACACGCTTAAATCTTTTTAACTCAACCTTTTGCTCTCCAAATTGGCACAATTATTGTTCCAAATTGCATTTGTTGTTATTGTATAGTCATTTCCACTCACTATGTTCTAGATTAGAAATCTGAAATTTTACAAAATTCTGTTGCCAATTTAGAAAACAAAATAACGATAGGTTGTGCTCTAAATGGGCACTTCGTGAATGCGCTAATACCATGGCGACACTCTGCTTCGCTCGACAGGAGAATCCGTTCGGGCGTTCCATACTCACGACAGGACTGACATAGCAAGACAATTTACGTAGGCCTACACTTCACCTTCCTTTACATTCTTCAAAAGTTGCGACAAATGATGCGGAGGTTATCAAACACGTAATCTCAAATACACTATACTTAACAGAACTTATCTTCGGAATTTTGTAAATGTTTTCAAAATTGTGACCCAATTCTCCCTGTTCCTCGGTTGGTTTGCATAAATCAAGAAAGTAAGTGGACACTTGCTACATTTCTTTATTCTTTTATTTGGTCATATTACATGCATGGTGATGTTCACCAGCTGCCCATGTAAATATTTGATCGAAACAATAACCTAATTCTTGCTTGGAATGATGGGACAGAGATAAACCTATTCTGTCTTTTAAAGAAGAGTTTAGTCCTTTCTACGGTCACAGTGGCATACATTTCCAAACAATACATTTCATAACTTAAGTGAGAATCATGCAAACAAACGTTTATAATTGTGTCATATTCTTTTAAATACATTCGTCTCCTTATCTACAACAATGCGTGTCTTGCGTGACTACCAATCTTTTTTGTTCTTCTCCTTTTCGTCTTCTACTTGCTGTTTTCTTCATCTCCTTCTCATCTTTCTGCAACAAAGTGTTAAATGTTAAATTGAATGTTAATTCATCGTCATCGAATATGGAAAAAGAAAACATAACGGATAAAAAGAAGAATGATGGGAAGAAAATAAAGAATAGGACGAAGGAGAAGAAGCATACAGACTAGAATGGGATGGAGGGGAGAAAAGAACCAGAACTGAAAACACAATGAAGGAGGAAGGGGTGAGAAAGGGAAATCAAAGAAGAATTAAGGAGCGTATGGTGACTTAAACTGCTCTCAAACCCTTCTCTGAATATGATTATCTACGCCACATGGCAATAATCATCGATTTCTGATAACACGAAGGGCGGGGAAGGGGGGACAGAGAGATAAAGAAAGATAGAGAGGGGGGGGGGGGGAGAGAGAGAGAGAGAGAGAGAGTAGAAAGAGAGGGATGGGCGGGCTGGGCAGAGGGGGGGGGGCGGAGAGAGATGGGGGAGTAGAGAGAGAGAGAGAGAGAGAGAGAGAGAGACGGGGAGGGGCAGATGGAGGGGGAGAAGCGGGGGAAGGGTGAGGGGACAGAGATGATGCAAATGTAGAAGGGTGCTGAGGATACTGACAAAGACTTAATTGTGGCTACCAATTTTGCGGAAGTGATGCGTTACGCTGTACATTAGCAGATAACAATATATTACATCACCTTATTGAGCATATTATTGAATAACGTTTCCATGGACACCACAGTTACCTGCTCATGTCATATGTCCTTGAACCGCCCGTGTTTAGGACACATAGTTAATATCACCGTGGAGGAACGCCTTGTGCATTCTGAATTAACTGATCATAACATGACTAAAAGAGCTATTTTGGGTACGATCTGCCAACTAAGCGAAACAATAGCTTTTCGCCCTGCGTAGACGAATGAAAAAATGAAAATGAAACGTGGACAGAAATGACACATATGTTAAACAGAAACCAAGAAGTAGGTCGAAGATCCATCCTGAATTATCCGATCTTCCGTCTCCAAACGGACTCGAGATCGAGGTAGCATATAACCAGTGCACAAAACCATTGTCTTAATTGTTCATTATTTGTTAATGTGTATTTTTGTTGTGTGTGTGTTTTGTGTTGGTATGAGTTCTTCTTTGATTTAGTTTTGATATACTTGTAAAAATGTAATTTGTGTACATTGATTCTTCTTACTGCAAGTCGTTTGTATTATAAAAAAAAGTGTGTATTGAACCGTATTTAAAGGTCGTCATGCTTTACAAGCCATCGGCTTTCTGCGGATATCTTGAATTCATTGTTCATGAATGTTGTTTATTTTGTGAGTTAAATGAATAATCAATTGAATTGATTTAAACTGAAAATACATCAGTGGAATATAATTTCACACCGACGTAAGGACTTTAGGACGTTTTCAATCTCGTAAATACAAATTAACTGCTATAACAATTTGTTCTTATTTTTCTTCCACTATCTTTTCTTTTTGTGCTAGCCTGCTCGATATGCTAATGGTAAAAACTCTCTAAAATGGAGTATACTGCACTAGGAAGACACAAAGGCCTTCAAACCAAATTGTTCGGGCCGAACATTTCGAGGATTTGTGATTTAATCACTTATTACCCCAAATGTGGATCACATGAGGGCAAATAGCTTTAAGCATGAATTTCAGACCATTCGGCATGATCACCTTTTGAAGGCCTTTTTGTCTTCCCAATACAGTATATTCTTTTCAAGTTGCTTGAGGACACATCGTGTACATTTTTCTCTCACCGAATGCAATATAATGCATCTGGGTAGTTGGATATCTACACGTACTTCCAATTGATGTTGCTGTCAAATCACATTGTGATTAGCGGTTTTTTATTTAAAAAAAAACACACCCAAAACTCATTCCACCTACGAGTACGTGACAAATGTGTTTGTGTAGAGACGGGAAAAACAGAAGTTGGAACACGGGGAAAGAGCGAGGAAGTGGGGAACAACAAAGTCGGAAGATATGTGAGAATGTTGATCACAATTTGTGACCATGAGGAGATGGTTCTTTAATAACATGCTTTGAAGTTGGAAAATTACATTTGTATAAAGGCCCTTTATTTCACCTCAAAGTGTTTAGGGAAGTCTCGCGATAGTTGGGGTAAACAGCGCGGGACCCTTCACCAACGGAGTGGTCCTCTCAGGAGACAAGGAAGAAAAATCTTGAAAACTTTACGAAATCCGAACCCCTTTACACGACGTTATGTCACGATTATTTAAAGCGTTTATATAGTACCGAAGTGTGGCGTCATATGAACATGTAGTCAAGACAACTGTTTCTAAACTATGTGTTTAGCAAACAGCAGTGGCCATAATAGTGCAGGGATTCTCTTTGGGGGTGCCCGACACTGGGCCGCTAGACACCGTCAGAACAGTAAATCTCTCTCTTGGGGGTGTTGTTCAGATCTAGCAGCCTGTACAACAATGGATATGACGACACCACTTCAGTACTCTCAGTCTCTATACATGTCCACTTCTACCTCATAGTGCCTAAAACAAAGGCTTAGCACTTTCGATCTTTTCTGAATAATACTTTCAGGACAATTCCTGAAAGTCACTTTCAGGTCGATACAGCGTATCAACTGGCTGTCACTCAAACGCGGGGGTTTCAACTCTATTGATTTCACAGTCGTCGCCTTTGCACTTTTAGAACTAATCATTGCGTGGGCAATTGACAATTCAGTTTACTGCTTCATAAAAACATCTGATCTGATCATCAATATTAATCACGCGGACAAGAAGAGCCTTCTCAAAAATCTCCGCAGATTAGTCAAGTACTTCCTTATTTGATTTAATGATATTTATAGATGTAAAAGAAATATACTAATTGTCACGAGTGCTGTGCTACTTTACAGAGTGTGCTATTTGAGTTCACAGTATAGCCCACGACTCGATAGACCCGTTTATTGGTTTAAAGTCCTACGTAAAATGCAACTGGCTATGACCGTGGCCTTGATGACTGGACTTAATTGGAAAAAATATGGCAAGAGCAAAATGTCCTTGATTGGTAAACTCATCACAAATCTATATATAGACCTACATGCGGTATAATATGGCAAAGTTCCAAGCACTTCTGAAAATAGTTTGTTTGAGGGGAGGCAATTTCAATCCACTTCAAATAAAAGCACAAACAACAATACTCGTAGGTGTTTGTGGGTGATACTCAACACCGATACAATTGGTTCTAGTAGTATAACCGGTAACAAAAGCGGTGGTCATAATTATCTGATCTGTTTTTATACGACAGGCCTATGCGTTTGTTCCTTTAGGATCCATCGCCTTATTAACAAAGACATTTAACAATTTACAGTTTTGATAATATTTGCTGTAATGTATATGGATCTACCCCACCCAGAGCGATTCGCTGGTTTGTCACAATGGCGAGATGTGCTCACGGGATACGCAAAAATAGTCCTGTGCATGGTAATGTGCACTGTCTCCTTTGGGAAATTTTTTTTTTTTTTTTGATTCCCTGGTGCCAGAACAGGCATAATACTGTGGGTCGTGCATGAGTTTCAAGTATGAGGGTGAGGACGGGGAAGGGGTAATGGGGAATAGGAGGGAACGGGGAGGTTTCGGTGGGGCAGAAAGAAGGGATGCGTGAAAAGTGGGTCACGGCGAGAAGGGAAGCAATGAAACAAACGCACGGAAATATGAAATTAATTTTTCCACGTGTTTTTGAAAACATCATTATTGGAGGAGGCACTCTTCACCCAAAAAACAGAGCACTCTGGTTAGCGACAGAGGGGGTGGAGAAACATCCCCGGGTAAAAATTAGGCCCCCACCTTCCCGCTTCATTTACCACCTGTACATTGAGAAGTCAATGTCCTACAAGGCGGTGCTTTACATCTCCCAGTCAAGCAAATGTAGATGTGTGATTGTTCTTCTGTTTTCGCAAGCAGCCAACCATTACCCTTTGCCTGTTCATGACATGATCCAAGGCCTTCTCCTACATTTTTTTTGCAAAAACAAAAACACCCCAGGGAGTAATTCTTTTCAAGAAAAAGCGAGGAAACCCTCACCTCGGCGAGTTGTCGATCATGTGACCATGGTGACATGGGCATATTGTGATCGAGAAATCAACGTGTGAATCTACAAAACTGTTTTCGAGTTGAAACTGTTTGTTAGCTTTACAATATCAAGCCATATTTAGTCTATTGTTGATGCTTGAACGTTAGGTGCGGTGATATCATGTCATCTGGAGATATCATAACATTGACATGTGTCATTTAGAGCTTTCCCATGCATGTACCGGGTGAAATGAAAAATACAAGATACTTTCTTTCTACTTGATAACCGCGGTTCTCCGGTAATCAAACAGAAGGTGTTAAACGGTTTGACATGTCTGAAGGTCTGAATCAACACCATACTGTCACTCTTTCTACAGAACATGTTTGCCGTCGTGTAAAACTACAGTGCTATAACCGATGTAGATATATAAATTTTATATAGTTATATATTATTGGCTTGTGTGAACAACAGCAGAGGCTGTCTTTTGTTGTATACTTAGAAAGACTATAAAGTATTTCTTAGAAATGCGATTGCCGTAAATTAATGTTGATGCTTGTACTTTGCGTGAAATACGATACTTTATGTTTATACATTTTGCCTCGACCTCTCTCCTTTAATCCCTACATTACCGGGCATTAGACATCACATTGACTAACCACACATATTCTTGCCAATGGTAATGAGGGGGTTAAACATGCAATAGTCTTTCTGTACTTCATGGGACTCGACATAGTTTAGTTTGATCTTTCCAGACACCAATGCTATGATGTTTTTATATACATGTAAAAGAACATTATGTGAGGTTGCGATGGCGCTGAAATTATAATTGTCAATACAAAGAAATTAATAAAGACGCCGGAGAAGAAAAGTATCGATATTTCGCTCATTCACACACACACACACACCACACACACACACACACACACACACACACACACACACACACACACACACGCACACACACACACACACACACACACACACATACACACACACACACACACACACACACATTCACACACACACATTCACACACACATACACACACACCCACACACACACACACACACACACACATACACACATACACACACACCCACACACACACACACGCACACACACACACACACACACACACACACACATTCACACACACACACATTCACACACACATACACACACACCCACACACACACACACACACACACACACACACACACACACACACTCGCCCGCACAGACAGACAAACAGACACGAACAAGAAACGAACAAGAAAACAGGCGAGGAACGAGTTCACATTATAGCCTACTTTAGATTCAAACAGGAAGAAGAGAAGGCACGGAGAGATAAAAAAAGAGTGAAGGAATAAGTGGGAATGCTACAGCGCGAAAGAAAGACACAACGGAGGGACGGAGAGACATGAGAAGGAAGGTAATACTGGATGATAGAGGAATGGAAATATAATAGCAAACAATAAAAGCACAAATTATAGCAAATAGAAAGACGAAAAGAGTTCATGAAGGTCGGGTAAGAAATAAAGAGAGGCAACAATGTATGATAGGGAAAACAAGATTAGAGGAAGGGGGCGTGCACAACATATGAAATATCGAGAAAAAAAGAGGGGATATAAACAGGAGAAGAGAGAAATGAAGAGACAAAATGGTGAGAAACAAAACCTGTCAAATAATCCATCAAAACCCGTCGAGCAGAACCAATCACGCGTGCGATGAATGTAATAAATTTGAACAAAGAATTTGCCAACAATAGTTTCTCATTCGTATTCAGCAGCTTAAACCATCCCGGCCCAACAATTATGTGGCCTTGAGCAGCCGAGTACTTGGTTTGTCGTCATATCGTGTCACAGCATTTTGGAAAACACCATTGTTTGTTCTCCTTAACAGTGGCGCAACATACAAGAAAAACAGTTTCATTTAAAGGTAGTGTAGAACTTATGCAGACAAAATCAAGGAGCAACATTCCAGTCCAGTTTGTAAGATATGAAACATGATGGTGGAGCAGTTTAAGTAATGATGATAGCAATGATGTGCTCAATGGCGGAAAATCATTATTATATCACTTAATGTATGGATAATGTTTAAATTGCAATGGCGGATCCAATCTGGGTGCAAGAGGCATGCGCCCCCTATGGGAACAACACATAATGTTCCTATTGATTACTGTGCTTAATTTTATTGTCTTTTATTGTATTTTTAGAATTAAACATTTAAGTGGTGATATGGAATATCATTCAAAATGGAGGGGGGAGGCAGGGGGGAAATGACCCCCCCCCCCCCTCTACAATTTTCCAAGCCTACGCAAATGTCCCTCTCACGGAGGTGTCCCCTCTTTGTGTGATCAATTAGCCCCCTTGAAATGAAACACGTGTGCCCCCTCGAAAGGGCAACGTGAAAATAAAAGTGCCCATTACTTCACTCCTATTCAATGCGCCCTCTTTTGGGATAAGCAGGTTTGTCCACTAAAAGGCACAATCTAGTTGTGATTTGAATTCAACGCAAGGGATCGTTTACATCAGGAACCAAGCGCTGTCACTCGAGATGAAAAACAGCCACAAGAAAGCCCCCACCCCCCCCCCCCGCCCCCCCCCCCCCTCTAGTAGTTGTAGCATCAGTAGTTTAGTAGTCGTCGTAGGATATTATTCTTTTAATAATGGCAAAATGGTATCCCAAAAACTGTATTGCAAGTTTTACATAAATGACGTCAAGGGTCTGGATTAAACAGGTCAAACACATTATAGTGGGTACATGTACATTTGAGACCTGTACATGCAGTGTCTGTTAGGAAGAAATATCACACAAGAGCAGCAAAACATTGTGTATGATCTTCTACAGATGTTGAGTAATCAATTACTTCCATCTGATTAGCCCAATTAATGAAGGCCTGAAAGTTACGAATAGAAATGAATCTGATCATCTGGACTTACTGTTTTGAAACGGAGAACGGTTTCACGTCCGATCCGGGACGCTTCTTCAGCTCGTCTGAATTGGCGGGAATTCGTCGTTGCCACTTGGTGGCGACGTACAATCGATGTTATTGTCTTTGAGACGTCGAGGAATCTTTCGGATTACTGGGTTATAAATTCAGACGAGCTGAAGAAGCGTCCCGGATCGGACGTGAAACCGTTCTCCGTTTCAAAACAGTAAGTCCAGATGATCAGATTCATTTCTATTCGTAATTTGTAATTCTTCCTGGATGAATCAAAACTTACATCAGTTTATCAAGGCCTGAAAGGAAAACACGTCAAGACATCCTCTCAAATCAATCTATGAATGGATTGTTGATGGTTCCTTGACCGCCATTACCATGGTGATTTTAATAACATGTCCATATCTAGACCGGGAAGTCAGTCTCTGTAGGACGTTGGATCCGCTGAGATTGCATCAGGCTCCTCTTAACGCCCCACTTAGATTCGGGGGTTTGTCCAAAAATGTAATTTCGCCTGCCCGAATGAGACGGTTATTTCTGTCTATTCTACATCACGCAGCGAAGAGCAGCCCTCCGCCTCAAGTTTTCGTTGAGCTAAATTTGCTTCACAGAATAAAATGGAAACTTAGGTGTAATTTCTGACTATATTACAAATAAATTTAAATAGAAAATGTATTGAATATCTCACAAAAGTAAGGAATATCACAAAGGACAGAACGCAGAAGGGAGACGGGGAAAATGAGGAGGAGAAGAAGGAGAAGAAGGAGGAGGAGGAGGAGGAGAAGAAGAAGAGGAAGAAGAAGAAGAAGAAGAAGAAGAAGAAGAAGATGATGAAAAAAAAGACGAAGGAGAAGAAAAAGGAGAAGGAGAAGATGTCTGAAAAGACCTAAATATTTGTATATCATAATTTATCATTAATTTATTTTTTGCTTACATTGGGGTCTAAAGTTAAAAATTGAGGTCAAATGAAAGCCAAATTATCCTCGTAGAATATTAAGATATGAAATGGCGCTATTTTGTTTTATAACTGTTTGTGAAAGAAAATTGAGTTTAAAAGTTCAAATGCGTTGCTGTCTTCCAAGTTGTTTGTCTGTGGATGCGATCACACTCATGTAATCGGAAAAAGGGGTGAATGGTGAGGCTGGTTAGTAGGAATCACATGAACTTTGGATGACACTAGACGTTAGAAAAACGTCATTGCTGTTGTTTGTGTAAACCGCAGTCTGCCTAGACTTACGAAGCATGTGACTCACAGCATATTTGAAGGAATAGTTCACACTGAAGGTGAGTTGGTTTCAATAAAAAACAGAAACATGAAAGAAACATATAAGTGAAGGTTTGATGATAATCCGTCAAAGGATAAGAAAGTTATGATCTTTTGAAATGTTGTGATGTCACGTGCGAGGTGCTCCTCCCATATGTTGTGTACAATATAATTACATAAATTGCTCTTGTTCTGTTTTTGAGAACGAAATGATTTTTGTTGATACAGGTATGTGTGTAAAAACATATTTCTAATGATGTATCAAATGCCCAGGTAAATGGATGCGTATTTTTTTTTAGAGAGAGAGAGAGCACCTCGGACGTGACGTCAAAAAATCAAATTTTAAAAGATCATAGCTTTCTTATCCTTTGAAAGATTTTCATCAAACCTTCACTAATATGTTTCTTTCATGTGTCTGCTTTTATTGAAACCAATTTAGTTTCAGGGTGGACAATTCCTTTTAGAAGCACGTGACTCACAGCTATGTAGTCATTAATGAGAATAAGTACGACCTATTTCATCGTGTCAACTTAAAAGGTGTGAGATTGTGATGGTATAGAACATCAATCATACATTATCAATAAATCATGATTCAAATTTGATCATGTTTAGATGAATAGAGTGGTGCATTTCTTTTGGAGAAAAGCCTACGGGCATAGACTCCACAAGGACGGTGATAAATTGAGTTGGGCGTCGTCATGTAGGTTTGTTTAACACAAAAGGAAAATGAAAGAAAACATAAATCACCATGTCATGTAATGAATTGCTGGTAGTCCAGATGCTAATTATGACATCTGAACTTTAAAGGGATCAATTTTGAAGAAAAAAAAACCCATAGGAAACACACACACATAAACACACACATGCATACAAACACACACATCCATACACACAAAACATACACACACGCAAATAGCTACCCACCTACACACACATACACACATACACACGCACACATGCATACAAACGCACACATCTATATACACAAACCATACACACAAAAAAATACCTACCCACACCTACACACACACACACACACACACACACACACACACACACATAGACATACATGTACCCATAAACCAACACACACATATATACATACACACACACACACACACATACACACATATCGCAGTCTCCAGACCTATCTATTGCATAGTATACAAATAGAGACTGCCATGGTACTTAAAACTATAGGCCCAATTTGATCTCTATACAGTACAAAAAGCATTGTGACGTCATGTTGAACAGCTTGCTTGGCAGATCTTTGCAAAAATAAAATCCACGACTCGGCACATTAATCATGTTAATGCACTGAAGTCTATGGGCTTTTCAGCATTGGTCGCGCAAATGAGTTTGCACGCAAAGTCCCATAGAGACTCGAGCACAAGCTGGCTGCCACTCATTATGCATATTTATGCAAATAGAAGTACTATTGCCCGCTGGAGTATGTTAATGAGTTCTTTTGATAGCATGGTTAGATCTAGTTCATGCCTGTCAACCAATCAGGTAACAGGATTCTACGGATGAGGTACAGTTGAGGCCAAAAGTTTACATACACCCATGGAATTCAGTGAAATTTGTTCGCGTGCCAAACATGGTAAAATCTACTGTATCTTCAGAAATATAAATAATTCCATGACGAATTTGGTATCAAATGAAAGAGCGTATCAAGTTTTTTCACATGATTGGAATGCCGTTAGGATTAAATTATATTTCAGTTGGAATTTTCTTTGAAGACAAATTTTAACATTCGTGCCAAATGTATTGTATTGTTTAGTATCATATTTTCAAACATCGTTTCATAAAAATTTATAAATGTCAAATACATTATATATACTACATTTTCTATCATGATATGTCCCCACTGAACAAAAAAGGGTAATCTGAAATGCTTGTGTTGACAAGAAACCATGGTAACTAGCACAAATATGAAATGTTTTTCTCAAGTTTTGATTTTTAATTTATCTAAAATATGAAGATTTTCTGGGGAAAAATAACACCTAAATCTTTTTCAGTTCCTGATAACAAATCCATGTGATGAAGGGGCATGACATACTCATTTCTTTGATATCAAATTCGTCATGATAGCACAAAGATACAGAAAATTTTATGACGTTTGGCAAGTGTCAACTTTTGCTTGAATTTCCTGGGTGTATGTAAACTTCTGGCCTCAACTGTATATAACTCAGATTATGCTCGACAACCTTGTCACACCAATACGCACACTGGCCGATGTGAAGTATGACATACATGACAGTGGCATCGTCATATTGTGACGTGAGTCAATATGATACGCTCTGAACGTCTTATCACTTCACACTTTGCCGAATCCCTGTTTATTTACATTCTATATAAAAGGTCAACACTCCGTATTGAAAAGTTTAACTTGGCGACAGTCCAGCAAGAATAATAATAGTGTTTGTGTTATAGCGGTTCTGGGAACACTTCTAAGGTCATTCGACACACCCCCTTTTTAGGCCACGCCCCCACTCCCCTTCCCGGGACCGATTAGGAGATTAAACAATAATATATAATTGATATCGACGGAACGTAGCCTGTAGGCATAGACTCACTTATGATACCGTCTTAGAAAAGAGTCTATGTCTGTAACATAAGACTAGCGCCTGACTTGTAAATTGCGACCCAATCGGGAGGTACGTACAACCATAATGCTAGATAGTCTCAACAGTTTCAGACGCATTTCTTTATATTCAATGATTGACCGATTGGCTAGCAAGAGTCTGTGCTTCAGACTACCCTTCACGCATGTTATCTATGGAACAGAGCCAATTACGAACATAATTGTTATCAGAACAGTGAAGAAAGGAAAGACGGAAGGGATACTCACCAATCGTTCGATACAATCAACCGGGGCTTATTATGAAGCAACTCCGCACATATATATGCCAGGACTTTAGACGCCCCTGCTTCAAACACAACACGTATCAAACCATAAACACAACACGTACCAAACCATAAACGCAACACGTATCAAACCATATACACAACACGTACCAAACCATAAACACAACACGTACCAAACCATAAACACAACACATACCAAACCATAAACACAACACGTACCAAACCATAAATACAATACGTACCAAACCATAAAACATACCATTATATTCCATAACATAAACCATGCTACAACATTATCATAAAATACGCCATAATACATGCAATAACATACACAATACCATTTGCCAAGACATACACCATAAGATAAGATAAGATAACAAACCACACAATATTATACCATACCACATGTATGATAGGCAAAGGGGGGGGGGGGGGGGGGGGAGCAGAGAAAAACCTGTTAAAACAAATATGTTCAATCGCTGTCTCCCTAGCGGTCTACTGCCATCTACGATGAATAACTTTTTAATGCCTCTTAAATCTTCGGTGAACAAGTCGTCAACACCGTCATCTATATGTCCATCATCACCGTCGATGTCGTTGTCGTCATTATTACGGCCACAAATGACATAAGCCCCCTGCTCAATATCTCTCTAATTGTCACCAGCACCGTCAGTTTATATCCATTGATATTTAAGAACATGTTCCACAACTGACGTCGATCGTTCACATTAAATCAAAATGCTGCCCGATGTCCTGTGGCATCCGTATCATGCAATCATTTTGAAGTCTTCAGATTAGTCATTTCGAGTATTTCATCTTTTCCTCCTCTTTTCAATCGCCATCCCGTTTTTATTGAAAGCAAAACGGCAACATACGTATACATGTATATAGTGTGATACGACATAACAATGTTTTATACAAATCACAAACTCGAACAAAAAGGAAAAACGGTCAATACATTATACAACAAATCATACAGAATCTCACAGGTGCATGCAGGTACGAAGATCATAGGCCTACATCGAATGAACATTTACAAAAATTTACAGGCAAACATAAAAGGCTCTGGTTGGCTTCAGAGCCTTTATACACAGAATATGGCGCGTGTTGCTTTACCGGGCAAGCATAAAACAAAACAAAGGAATATGCGCCATGTTCTCTCTTTTGAAAAAAAAAAATCTCGAACCGAGTTGATCAAAATCTGTATATAAAGAGCTCTGGTCGGCGAGTTGGTCTGCTGCCATCTCCGATGCAAAACTGCATAACCTTGTGCTTGCGACTCTGTCAGGATATTAGAGCATCTAATCACTCACCTACAACATAACTTCTTCACAACGATTCGAAATAATTCGATAATGATAGGAATTATCGGCTTTCATGTAGCACATTTCTCAGTAACAGCATGACCCTACTAGCCCAGATCCATCACCCAACGCGCTGAATTATCAGCGTATGCACTTAGTCGATCTAAACACAACAAAAAAATGTAAGCCCCCCCCCCCCCCCCCTAAGCAAAATAACATAACTTTTTATCAAAGAGGTTTTGGGCAAAATAATTTGGCAGGATTTTTTTTTTTAACTTATTGACTAACTTATGTGTGAAAATCATATTAATCCATGCATGAGTGGGCAAATTTTAAAGGCAAAAATGTCACTTTTCAAAAGTCACAAGGGTAATTTCGGGATTCTGTCATATTATTTTTTTTATGAATTCCATTTCTGGTGCATAATTTATGTCATTTCAATGTTAATTATCCATCTCTCGATGCACTAACACATATCCCGACACTTAATCCATTGTTCTGGTTGAATGAGTACCGTTTAACAAATACTCATCACTCTTGAGTTTGAAACTTTTAAAATCCCTTTATTCTGGTGAAAAAATAAAACTCTAGATATTTTGACAAAGATGTAACATGACCTGTTACCTAAACATGAGAAGTCATTTTCGTGTCATGGTTGAGTGAAAACACTTTAAAAATCGCAAAAGAAATGCCAAAATGTATTGTTAAAACGGCATAAACAATTACCCTTGTGACTTTTGAAAAGTAACATTTTTTCCTTTAAAATTTGCCCACTCATGTATGACTAATTGGATTAATGTGATTTTCACACAGAAGTTAGTCAATAAGTTAAGGAACAAACCTGCCAAATTATTTTGCCCAAAACTTCTTTGATAATGAGTTATACTATTTTGCTTAGAGGGGGGGGGGGCACTTACTCTTTTTGTTGTGTTTATGTGCATCATGAACAGTATTCCTGTCATGTACCATTCAATATGGACTTGAGTAATTGAGAAGTTTATAGATACCGAAGCGTGACGTCGCATGACCATGTTGTTAAACAACTGCTTCTAAACTATGTGAGAAGAACAATTATCAGTGATCATATCGTGGAGTGCCCGACACTGGCCAGCTAGACAATGTTAGACCAGTGAAAGTCCCATTTATGCGATGTTGTTTAGAAGCAACAACCCAAATAACAATGGATATGACGACGCCACTTAGGTACTCTTTAGAGAAAAACGTGTTAAAACACATTATCCAATGGCTCGCGAACCATCATCTCTGTAAACTAAAGATCTCTCACCACTTTGATAATAACAATCAATGATAATGACGATGGAATAAATAGCTTCGTTCAGCTTCATCATTAATATCTTTCTAAGAAGTAAGATGTCCTCGCGTCACTTTCACTCTTTCCCTACTAACCTCGATCCCGTATCCTCTCAAAGGCTAAACACATATTTCCTTCCATCTTCTTTCATCATGATCGTTTTCCTTCCCCTATCCGCTCTCGTTTATTCCATGCGACATGTCACGTCCACCTGTTTACATTGACAATGCCATATATGTCCCTGTATTTATCAGGTGATCTCAAAACACCGCATCACCTGATACTCGTACCATGGGAGGGCTTACACGGACAACAGCATCTTTCTCGATTTAGAGAGGGATTTCGGGGTCGGGTAAATTGTCCAAGGTCAGGTAAGGTCACGACAGCCACCACTTCTGTTGTCAACAAGCCATAACCCACCGATGCTATTGGCAAACCACTGCCCCCTGCCCTTCCATGCCCCTCTCTCTTCAACCACATCGTCATACCGAGAGGAATTAAAAGGAACAAAAACAAAGGAAAGTCATGTTTTATCATGACTCATCCCCCTCCGCAATTTCTCTCTTTGTATATACCGCTATATATCACTTTATCTATATATCGCATAAGCCAATCGATAACAAAGCAAAGGAAACATTTTCTTGTAGCCAATCTCCTTCCACATTTTCCCTCTTTATCAATTTATCTATATATCTCACAAGCCAATAGAGAACAAAGGAAAGTAAATATTTCATTATAGCCCATCCCTTCCATATTTCCTCTTTACCAATGTTTACATATATATTCACCGGTGTATCTATCTCTATCTCTATCTCTATCTTTAGCCTATTTCTCTCCACTACTGAAGGAAGGCCTCCTCATCATTTTTCCATCTTGATCTATCTTGTGCCGTTCGTTTCCATGTCACACTACCATATTCTTTAATATCGTCAATCCACCTCCTACTTTGCCTGCCTCTTCTTCTGGTGTTAGCCCTGGGGTCCAGATGGTTAGTTTATAAGTCCATCTATCATCTTTCCTCCTGGCCAGATGACCAGCCCACCTCCATTTCTTTGATTTAATTTCCTGTACTATGTCCCGTACTTTAGTTTTCTTTCTCAAATCCTGGTTTCTATCTTTGTCCCTCTTTGAAACACCAATCATAATTCTTTCCATAGCCCTTTCGGTTACTCTAAGTTTTCTCTCCAGTCTCTTAGTTGTGGTCCATGTTTCTGCTCCATAAGAGAGCACAGGTATGATGCATTGGTTGAAAATCTGTTTCTTGAGAGAAAGAGGGAGCTTCTCATCACGAAAGATAAAGTTGAGCTTGCCAAATTTTGCCCACTCCAACTGGATCCTTCTATTCACTTCCCCTGCTGTTTCATTTTCTATGGAGATCTTTTTGCCCAAATATATGTAGTTGTCTACCTTTTCTACGGTCCTCCCCCGAACTGTGATATTGTGTTCTTTGAATCTACTGCTCATCATTACCTTTGTCTTTATGATGTTCATTTTCAGACCAGCTTTTCTACTTTCTTCACTTAGTTCTCGGACCATTTTCTCCAGTTCCTGACGTGTATGGCTAAGTAGTAAAATGTCATCTGCAAATGTGAGATGTGTCAGGTGTTCGCCATCCACCACTATGCCCAATGATAAGGTGTATATATCACTCTATATATCTAATGATAAATTATATAAAGGAACAACATTTATAAGGGCGCAAAAAACAACAACAACACAGTCACAGAAGAGAAAAAGGTTACTGTGCAATGGGTATGAACTCAAACTCTTTAACAGTCATTTTGTTTATTTATTTATCGTATTTAGAAGTGCACCTGTCCAAGTGATTTAGATTATTTACAAGTCACGGAGAGGTCAACAGTGAGCAGATTTCCCTCCTGTTGCCGGGCATCAGTGGAGGGAGGACTTCGCGATAAAAAAAGTGCCGTTGGCACGTAGAATTCGATATGATCTGTGTATGATAAATTATGCGTTGTTACCAGTCTTGCTGAACGGATTTAGATTGTACTTGTTGTGATGATGAAAATCAAGTTGAGCGCAGTATGTGTGTTTAAGAAAGAGGAATATGCCACGCAATCAATATAGAAGTAAAAAAGTGTGGTCTTGCACATTTGTAGAACCTTGCACGAAATAAAGCATAAACATAAACGTCAGATCAAGGCTATCATTATGTTTGTCAGTCGTTGTCTTTCGTCTCCATATATCCGTCACCGACGCAGCCTTCTGGATTGTTGGAAGAATCTACGGATATTTACACAATAATGAAACAAATTAAACCCTCCTATGTCACGTGACTGATTCATACACGCATGACAATCAGATTATCATGAGATTCTGTATAATAATCGATAATACGATAAGGGCTTTCCCGGGCGAAATCGCGTGATTTTGGTAGAAGACCCCAGGGTGAGAACCCGGTGGAATTGCCAGAAAGCTTATGCTGGAAAACGGGTGAGAGATGCCACCCCTTCGCGGTTCACCCCAGAAGGTGGTATCAAACAGACATTAAGAGTACTAAATTACATAATAACAATGATAAGCCACAACCATGAAACTAATTTAACTCTCCTCTATTGTGTAACTGATTCAAACAGGGATGACAAGCAAGTTCTCCCTTGATTACAACATCTGTTTTCCTGCTTTACCGAGATTCGCATGACATTAAAGACAGACCGTCCCTTTTTCAGATCACCACAAATCCATCCAAACATTGGCAAAACATATAGAGAAGTGTTCACAAGCTGGTTATTCATAATTTGAAACTGATGCGTAGTGTAAAATTAAAATAATGCACGTAAACAACGTCTGATCAATAGTCTTTACCTCAGGCTCTTACCAGTTTATGTTGAAATATCTGCTTTATTAATCTGTTTATTAAATTATAAAACGTATTATAAACAATATTGTTCTATATAGAAGGACTCATCACCAAAGTTTGGTAATTACTCATAAAATTAGGATTTCACACACGCATAATACCCACATGGATACTATAACAAAGACTAATACCTTTTTCGTAGTACGAAAAAAGTCGGTTTGAAATTTAACGGCTGGAATTTCTTACATAATTATATACAGAAAGCTTCAACATGCTTTGTTCTTAGAAATGGTCTCGAATCACGATCGTGATAGACGATTTCAAATTTTAAGCTTGCAAAAGGGACGGACAATCTTTAAGAGTACCAAATTACATAATAACAATGATAAGCCACAATCATGAAACTAATTTAACTCTTCTCTATCACGTAACTGATTCAAACAGGGGTGACAAGAAGGTTCTCCCTTGATTACAACATCTGTTGTCCTGCTTTACCGAGATTGGCATGACATTAACAGGGTACTGGGCAATCAACAATTACGTATGTTCTTATCACCCTTTCCGTTCGATTCACGCAACAGTTCGAGTTTGGTTCCTCGCACTTTATTCACGATAATCATTCGAAATAGGTCTTTATCGTGCACAGCAATGGCTTTAGAGTTATCTTTTTGTTAAGGGAGACTTTTTTGGTTACATACAATATTCATGTAGTTACTTATTTAGTATAAGATGTTCTCTGTTTGTTTCCATGGTGATGTGGCATCATGATCTACACATTCGATAACACAATTGTGTTACCCTGTGCTGTGTAGTAAACGTAGTAGTAAACGAATGAAATTCACTCCAGAAAATGTGAAATTTACCTCCTATCAGCAAATCTTTCGTCATGGTGTTGATGGGAAAAACAGAGTCAGCACCAATATGAGCCAACGAACAAAACAACCAACCATACAAACATGAAATTGGCTTTCACATTAGCTAGCAAACCAACTGAATAACTAACTACCTACCAAACGAACTGACTAATTATCTAACCGCTTAAATCAATATATACAATTAAACTTACAAATCAACTTTTACGCTAAACCGATCAATAAGTAATCACTTAACATAATATATAGAATGAAATTGTTGATTTAGCAACAAAACAGATAAATTTCTATAAAAAAAATTCCGCTAATCCGCTAACTCATTCACTATATATCTTACCACTCAAAATAGTAAGTACGATGAATAACTATGAAATTATAAAGCGAACCCATTTGCTCACCCACTCACTGACAACTCAACTAAATAACTACAAAAAAAATCTTACTTACTAACTAGACTGAATAACTGGGGAATATAAATACGATAACGAGCAATCATTAGACTCCATTCGTGAGGAAAAACTTTGTGAACACACTGAATTGCACACTTTAATATGCAGTCCTAACTTTCAACTTTAAGCTTTGGGAACATCTAGTCAGCCTTGCACAATAATCTTTCTTGTATCGTTCAATCTTATCACCACATGTTTGTTCGTTAGATAGCCTGGATAGTGAGGCGCCAATACCTAACGACAGGGTGTCCCATTGTCAAAAGTCGTGACACTCGGCAGGAATCAACAGTAAACCTTACCAATAACATGTATGAAATCTCACAGTAATAGCTTCACAAACATTTTCAGGAAAAGTGAAAACTGTTCCTTTTTTACGTTTGAAGCAACTGGACCGTAGTCTACGTTCATATACCGTGTTGCAACATCAATTATGTCATCGTATCAACGTGCGGTGCGACAAGTCGCGATGTGCGCTATATTGCGTATTGCGCTCTCCGATATCTAGAGATCCAGCGATCGCGGTCATTCCGCTGAGAGTCAGTTTCCATTTTACGTGTTTTTTTTTTTTTTTTTTACACAAAGTAATATTTTCTGACCTGCAATAGGGCTACCCTGACTTTAATTATTTAAACGTGGTTTTTTTTTTAGCCTCGGGAATATCTCGTCAGCCTTGCACTACCCATGACATTCTTTTATCATCCATCATTTTATCAACTCATCAAACCATACCAGCCTACTCGTAATCTTCGTTCTCAATCAAAACATCTTCTTTCTGAAATTCGTGTAAAATCTAAGACATTCGGTGATAGAGCTTTTGCAAATACGGCACACAAATTATGGAATAACCTCCCCAAGGCATTAGATCATTGACAGACTTCGATCAATTCAAATCAAAACTAAAGACGCATCTGTTTGATAATTATTAGTTATTTTCAAATTTTCAAATTCTCACATAATAAATTTTTACTTTCACACGCATAGAGACTATTTGAATGGTATTATGCGTCTCTAAGAATTGAATATTATTATCATTATTATTATTATTATTCAATCGTATCACCTCAAAAAGTGTCACGTTCCATCGTTAGATAGCATGGATAACAAGACACCAGTGCTTGTCTTAAACATCGTCGTTATTATGAGAGCTATATTTAGTAGTTAAAACCAGAATCAAAGCATGGTTTCTCTATGACCAACAGCTTGAAAAACTTTGGTAAATCGCCAAAGAGCCATTCAAAGCTTGCTATGTGAAGCAAACTAATTTATCTCCACAAACATACAACACACTTTGCGATATATTGATGCTCAAAATGTAAATTATGTTTCATGTTTTGAACATGAACACACACGCTGTAGAAAAATCTGCTATCTGTTTGACAATACGTTCCATTTCTCACGGTGGTTGTATATCACCTGATCTCAAAGTCAATGGAAGAATGTACGGTGTGATTACGGCCTATCTCGCTTCTTTAAACGCGTTTCTTGTTTAAACGCGTTTAGGATCGTACAAATTTGCGTGTTTCAAAACAGCTTTCCAAACCCCATAATCAAAACACCTTTGCGTTTATCAACTCGTATAAACACGTTTGAAAAAAAAAATAAACGCGCTTGGAAACCTTAATTCTACCCAAAAAAAGAGTTGATAAACATGCCCTAAGACGGATACAAAGATTATATTTTGATGATGTGTCGCTTGCCTATAGCTACAACACTTTCTTAGATACGATTCTCATTGATATATTCCATAGAGTGTTCTGCTTTTCTTATAATAGCCTGACTTCAAGGCTGTTGGAAATTTCTGATCCCAGCTGATAAATAAAGTCAAGTACTCTAAGATTAGTCAATTGACAACTCTCCTCTTTTCTCAGTCCGAGTCGGAGATGGAATTGAGAATGATTAGTCTACTGCAGCCAGACCTGTTTATTGAATATTGTAGTTTGGATTGAAAATACCCAACAGCCTGGAAGCCAGGCTAAGAGTGATGCTGGGGTGGCTATCACAGAGCATCTGACGTAGTCTGCTTTTCAGACTGTATGACAACAAGTAAACGAGGGTCTAGTATTTACAAGACTAGTCACGCTCTCTTGTCATTTTGTTTTCAAATTGTGCGAGCCAGGGAAGATGGAGATGATAATTTTCCCTAACACTGCCAGATCTGCTCAGTGAACATGGTGAATAGTTTACATTTAAATATCCAACAGCTTGAGGCGAGCCTACATTTCACTTAAAACGGAAACGTTTTCCTCTAGGAAAAGGATGCCATCAATAAACGAAGAGAGATAGTCCATCCTGAAATTAAGTTGGTTTTAGTAAAAGCAGAAACATGAAAGAAACATATTAGTGAAGGTTTCATGAAAATCCGTCAAAGAATTAAGGAAGTTACAATTATTTAAAGTTTTGATTTTGTGACGCCACGCGCGAAATGCTCTCCCATTATGTTGTGTACTATTTAATTTTTGAAGAAGGATATGTAATATTTACTTTTTTTACACACATACCTCTTTGACAAAAACCTCCATCAAAAACAGAAAAAAACATTATATGATATCATTCAGCACACAACAGAGCACCTCGCACGTGACGTCACAAGATGAAAATTGTAAAAGATCATAACTTTCTTATCCTTAAGCCTCCACTGATATATTTCTTTCACGTTTCTGCTTATATGAAAACCAACTTAATTTCAGGGTTCAGTTCAGTTCAGTTAATTTTATTTTAGCACGGTGACCCACTACAGCCAAAGGCTGTTTATCAGGGGGTGGGGGGGGGGGGGGGGGCGTGCATGATAAAAACATAACACATCATACATTTGAACATAATACATTATCAAAAGAACATAACAAAATACATAACAATACAATCAAAATAAAAACAAAAACATGTATAAAAATGTACATACTTAATCATTTAAAAGAAAGAAAGAAGAAGAAGAAGAAGAAGAAGAAGAAGAAGAAGAAGAAGAAGAAGAAGAAGAAGAAGAAGAAGAAGAAGAAGAAAAAGAAGAAGAAGAAGAAGAAGAAGAAGAAGAAGAAGAAAGGTGGATTATTCCTTTACTATGATATAAAAATAATTCATTCTCGTCGCTCTCATCGTGTACAAAATGCCAGAGCTGTTTTCCTGTTCTTATATAATCCAATAAAACAATAACTTTCAGATATCATATGTTTCTGCTTGTCATCAAAGTTTTCTGCCAAACTTGTCCCAACCGATTACTAGTATTCTAGACATTTCTAAGAGCAAATTTGGGTCATTATCTGTCTGGAGGCATGGGTGCCAAAACATTTGTTGACCGGTTAGGTCAGTAAACCCACGTTGCTGCCAACAAAATTGGCGAGTTATGTTCCAGTCATGGAGAGTAAATACAGAATATTTCGCTGCACAAAAGGAGGTGGCACAGACTTTTTATTTATGCTAATCAACTCTTCATGCACTACCGTTGTAACTGTTTTATTGATCCCATTTAGTGTCCTTATTTATTGATTGTAGCCTACGATGTAAAGACAAATAAAAGTTTCTCTGGAGTACGTGGCCATGGGTGGAGTGGGGGAAATCCCGTCAAAGGCAATAGAAAAGAATGCATCGGACCAAGAATTCATGCATCCTTGATCCGACGATGGGGACAAAGCGGCCCGCACTATGCCTGAAATATTCTAGCTGAAACTTATCAGCGAGTAACCAGAGGGAGGATACTGAGGTCACGTGAATGCATAGATTGAAATGCGAGAATAAGAGGAGAACTGAGAGTTCGAGACACAAGCGAAGACAGAGCGAAGACAAAGTGAAAGTGTTACATACAAGGTATGGCTGAAACTTAAGGGCTAGCCTACCCTAAAATTAAGGTGGCTTTAATCAATTCAGAAACATGAAAGAAACATATTAGTGAAGGTTAATACTTGTATAAATTTTTGTTTGAGGTGCTCTCCCATATGCTATGTGCTGTTCCATAATTTACTCTTTTTCTGTTTTTGATGAAGGTATACATGTATGTTCTTCTCACAGAGGTATGTGTGTTATGACATGTTTGTAATGATGCATCTAATGCACAGGTAAAATGATGCATATCCTTTTGAGAAAATCGAAATATTCAAAATAAATTGTACACAACATAATGGGAGAGCACATCGCACGCGAGGTCACAAAATCAAAACTTTGACAATCGTAACTTTCTTATACCTTTGAAGTTTCGTTTGATTTTCGTCACCCCCCCCCCCCCTAGTTTATTTATTTTATGTTTCTGCTTTTTATTAAAACCGAATTAATTTCAGGGTAAACTATCCCTTTTAAGGAGCATGATACAAAGATACATGAAATGTGGATGCACACTACATATCATAACAACAATGTAGTTCGATACACTATAGTGCCCATGATAGCATAGATAGGTAATCAAACATACATCGTGAGAGTGACACTCCTAACGTCGTAAGCTACATAATATATTCCATATGCGGAACTTCGTCTGTCGCAGAGTGTAGTTAATTTAACCCGTTCACACAACGGTCGTTTAAAACTGCCTACTAAACGTAGGCTAACTTTATGTGGCGCAAAGTAAATTATCTTATGCTGTCACAAAATCATTGAATCACAGAATCACAAAAGTGGGCGATAATCATTGATAATAATAATTTGTTGTAATCCTTATAGGGATAACCTCATTATACAACCAAAGTGATTCCTAGAACAAAATGAACTATGTTGAATCAATAATAATGTTTCATGTTGTTTTATTTCGGGTCCCATAGATTTCGTCCAGGTAGAGTTCACTATTTATGTTAAACGTCTTCTGAATGCAGGCCACTGAAGATGCTGACGAGATGTATACGTGTTGAACATGTGGCCGCCGCCTGTGCACACGTTTCACCGTAACCGGAAACCACCTCTCTGGTTTCCAGTTCATCTCAATTATCTCCTGCACGATATGAAACCATGTTATCCAACTCTTCTCTTCTTTTTTTTTTAGAACGAGGCTTATCACGTTTATCATTATCACGTCTCCCTCGTCCGCCCTGAGTCAAGGTGTGGGTAGGAGGTAGTGGGGTAGATTACGCAGACACCACCAACGTCCGTGATCAGACAACTCAAATCGTGCCACAGGCTATCACATGTTATGTGCATGGGCACCGCCTTTCCCTACATGAAAACAATAAAATGAAGTGAATATCTTTCAAGAATATCTTCCTCATCACCCATATTAATAGCATACACACTGCATATCTAAAGATATATATCATACAAAATGATGGGGATCCCGGTCACTCCGGATATTATCGACAAAATTATGGAGCAAAATAATTACCTGATCAAGCTATATGTGACTTACTTCATACCTTGTTAACGAACTACTAAAACACATTGGTTCCACAATGCCTTCCAGTGCAGTTTAGATTGGTGTTGCTGAAGTCAGCGTACTTAATCTGTACGTATTTCTCTTTCCTCTGTTTGTCCACCTTCAGTGTCTTCGTTTCTCAGCACGTAGCAACATGATTCTGATTCTGATCATGAATATAATAATGCTTAATCACTAGAAGGTGCTACAATGGACATTGTCTCAATGTATGCTATCAATCGTTGTACGTATGTTCGAACTCATTTTTGTAAAACGAAAATAGTATTTTGTTAATGTTTTGAAATGAAACAATGAACGCGCTTTGGAGGGAGAAAGTGATTTGTTTTTTGTGATTGGCCTTAATGCGCTTTGCATACGCCGTTGTATGTTTGTTGATTTTTTTGGTAATGTTGTTGTTGTTATTGTTGGGTCTTAATGCGTTATTTTGATATTGGATGTGTTCAAACGTATTATGTGTATGTTTCTAATTTGCACGGCCCCCGATATGGCTGAAGTGGATCACCATGTTAAAATAAGATGAACTGAACTGAACTGAACCGAACTGTGGTAAACTGTGGCCGCCTTTCTTAAGGAAAATAGAAGACAACCGAACTGCTACGTGTATAACGTGCTCCCTCACCCGTCGCTTGGGATTTCCACAAACCACACACCAGACATTGTCATGACGACACGAAGAAGCGGGAGATACTGTCGTGATCTGACTAGGAAAAAAAAACACATTTCAATACATTTAAAGAGTACCAAGGTGATGTCATCATATCCATTGTTATGCGAGTTTCTGGTTTTAAACAACATCACTCAAGTGAAAGTACACTGGTACGACATTGTCTATCAGGCTAGTGTCAGGCACTCTCATTGACAGATCCTGCTATGCTAAACCCACAGAGTTTAGAACCAGTTGTCTTGACAACATACTCATATACGTCACGCTTCGGTATTCCATTTCAAAACAATGATTGTTTATCAAGTGTCTGGGGATCAGTATTGCATTAGGCATCTACCGTATACCGTGCATTAAGTAAATATTCTGAGATAGAACTGAATAGGGTATGACATCATGCGATAATAATTTATGTTTTGAAAAAGTGGAGGGGATGACAAAAACATCAGGACAAGCTTACAAGAAATACGTGGTATGATTCTTTGACTACAAGGATCTAAAAAGTTTCAACCAAATTGTA
This sequence comes from Arbacia lixula, assembly GCA_963669155.1. NCBI lineage: Eukaryota > Metazoa > Echinodermata > Echinoidea > Arbacioida > Arbaciidae > Arbacia > Arbacia lixula. The sequence continues at coordinate 27,849,509 of OZ022579.1, read as the reverse complement.
ACACGCTTACGGAATACATGTACATTGTATACGCATTATAGTCTGGCTTAAGGTTTGTGTGTCCGTCTGTTTATTTCAAATCGTTTTTCTCCGCGACTTTTCAATCAATGGGGATACAGTTTTGTCCAACCATGAGTACAAGCATGTCAATATGTTCATAAATGATTTGAAAAGCATAAGCGATGACAAAACACATCAGACCGAGGTTGTAAGACATCGTGAGAGATGTGTGGAATATGTTTGTAATTACAAGAATCGAAAAATTTTCAACCAAAAAAAGTAACACAAACAAACTAAAGAAATTGTTGCATTTCGCCGACGTCACCGCGGCATTCCCTATCGTCAACGTCGCCCACAGAGGTGCCATCGCAAGAAAAAAAGAAAGAAGAAAAGTTGGTTTCAATAAAAGCAGAAATGTCAAAGAAACATATACATGTAAGTAAAGGTTTGACGAAAATCCGTCAAAGGATAAGAAAGATAGGATCTTTTGACATTTCAATTTTGCGGTATAATTCCATAAATTGCTCTTTTTCCGCTTTTGATGAAAGAATATTTTTTTTTCATAGAAGTAGGATATGTGTGTAAAAACGTGAATTTTTGACGAATCATAATGATGCATATCTATTCGAGAAAATTGACATTTTCAAAAAAAGTGTACACGACATAATGGGAGAGCACCTCGCACCTGACGTCACAAAATCAAAAGTTTGAACAATCATAACTTTCTTATCCTCTGACGGATTTTCATCAAACCTTCACTAATATGTTTCTTTCTTGTTTCAAAACCCACTTATCTTCAGGGTTGACTATCCCTTTCAGTGACTTTGGGCTCCAACGATTATATCATGTCTAGATGATTTCTAAATGCCTAATATGATTCTTCAATAAAACAAGAGTAGAGTACCGAGGTGTGACGTCACATGAGGCAACTGGTTCAAAACTATGTGAGCAGAGCAAGCATGATCTTAGCGGGAACTCTCTTTGGGAGTACCCGAGACTAGCCCGCTAGATAGTGTGGGACCAGTGGAAGTCTCACCTGAGTGACGTTGTTTAGAACCAGAAACCTGCATAACAATGGACATGACGACACCATGCACTTCTGTACTTGATATTCAAACTTGCTCACAATGTCAACCCCTCCCATGCACAGCAGCTACACACGCGCAACAGTAATATTTTCTGTCACGAGACACTACTTTCCGATGAAAGTGCCTTTTTGTTCAAGGACATTTTGAAACAATCACGACAGTGGGCGTTAGAAACAAGCCGTCTCGCCGTATCATACTTAGCTTGGCTTTCACGCTGGTAAGCATTTTCTCCAAACTACAATATTCAATAAACAGTTCTGGCCGCAGTAGACTAATCATTCTCAATTCTTTCTCCACCTCACCCAAACAGACGGACTGAGAAAAGAGGAGAATGATACAGTGACTAGTCTTAGAATACCAGACTCTATTTGTCAGTTGGGATCCGAAATGTCGTAAAGCCTTTAAGTCAGGCTACATCAAGCCTCATGAATGGGCCTTTGCTCTATCTCTTCCTCGCAAGCTTGGGCGGGGACTTCCCGTTCGAGTGGTTGGTACCGGGTCGCTGGAAAACAGAGCTGGCGGCGATCGCCTCTGTACACCGTCCGGATTCTGCGGTTTGATTGAATTCACACGCCTAGATCCGAATTGCACACCGTGCTATGACGTTTACCGGTGTCCTTAAAACAATAGGGAACGAGCCGGGTTCAAGATCGGACGGAAGGTCGAAAAGATGAAGGTGATCGAGTAGTATTGCAGATATGTCCTATATCACCGTTATTATAGGCATATAGGCATACGGCATGGGTGGTACATGTACTAGTATATCGCTGTAAATCGAGTCGTGTCAAGACTACACAACCTGTCGCACATCTGCATAATGCTGAGTGATATTTGCACACAATAATCAACAGGTTCACAGTTAAAAGCGCTGCATAGAACAACATACACTTGACAGGCGATGTTGTTGTTGGAAAAGATCTTGATGGAAACCCCATTTCTTTTCTGAATATTCCGCTCAATCTAAGAAAAAACCACTTTCTCGTCCATTTTAAAATTATTAATCTATTGAGCTACTTATCAGCACTAGATGATATGACGATTAGCAAGGGCATTTTGCTGTATGAGAATATGCATATTAGGTAAACAATCTTGTCTTTAAATATGCTGTGTTGAAATAATTCAATTAATTCAAACATCGCCGACTAAAAAGTTGTTGAAACATTTAAAATACCAAGGTCTCAATGATATGAGTAAAGCATATCACATATGATTTAACGCTAGAAATGTGAGCCTAATACTACAAGCAAAACACGACTTCAGCTTCATTTTTGAATCGGTAGGATTATATTATTGGGGTATCAAATTCCATCTCCCTGAAATCTTCCAGATCACCCTGAAATTATTTCAGTTTCAATAAAAGGAGAAACATGTTAGTGAAGGTTTGACGAAAAGCGGTCAACGGAAAACAAAGTTATTTGAATTTGAAGTTTTGAATTTGTGACGTCACGTGCGATGTGCTCTCCTAATATATATATATGTTGTGTACATATTTTTTCGAAATCGTGTATTTTCTTAAAAAGATGTGCATCATTTTATCTGTGCATTTGATACATCATTGGAAATAAGTTTTACCTGTACGAAAAAAAAATGATTCCGTTGTCAAAAACAAAACAAAAAACAATTTATACGTCCCTCGTTTCCAGGTACAGATATTCTTGCGAGATACACCCCTTTCTTACAAAAAACAGACACCTTCCAGCGTTTATGACCATGACCATCTCAAGTAGGTAGGTCTGCGGGCATGATAACATGACGTGAAACTGAGTGAAAGTACGGCTTGGTACAAGGGTCACGGCAGGGATGCACAAGGCCTCTACTCTAGTATACAAATATTTCATGATCTTGAGGGATCTTGTGGAATCTATTTGCACCGAGGTTAAGTGGAGGGCGTGCGGTACTATTTTCCCGAGACCGCAGGTCGAGGGAAAATGGTACCGCACGCCCTCCACTTCACCGAGGGGACCAATAGATTCCACAAAGTTCCCGAATAAAGATCATGAAATATTTGTTTTATATCCTTCATTAATACATTCTTTGTCCATTAATTTAATCCTTACGATGGACCTTGTAATACAGTGCCCATGCCCTAAGCTCCGAACGCAGGAGCCCGATTCAGATGTTTTGTTATTTCCTGCGGCTTGAGCAAACCAACGGAAATTCAAGTTGCACCTCGGCCGCAACACCGCGGGAGTTGCGGCAGCGCGCCCAGTGATTTTCCGCTAAAGCGCCAAAAAAGCAGCTGGCAAGAAATGTATCGCGTAGATTTTGCGTGTCGCGCATTTACCTGGGATGAATCGATGAAAATTGTATCGATCACCGATAGCCCGGATATCGATGGTCTAGAGGGAAAAAAGGGACTATTTTTGACATGACGTCACAAAATAGTACTTTTTTTCCCTCTGACGTCACGAAATAGTACTTTTCTTCCCTCTGATCTCTCTTCCTTCTAATAGTTCAGCTATTTGTGGTCATGTGACACCCTTTCAACCAATCAACGAACTGGAATATATTAATGAGGGATATAATTTCCCCTAACTCGCCTCCGATTCCTGGATATGGGGCGATAATCAGGAATAATTTGGCAGGTTGCCAAATCGCCAAATAAGGCGAGAGAGTGAAACAAGTCGAGTGACCAATCCCGCTGTCAACTTGATTTTCCAAGACAAAGATGATGATAGTTTTGTCTTGATCGTATAAGAATTCGTGCGTTTGCTGTGGTAGTTGTGGGTTCTGTACTGGTTCCAGCAGCTTTGTGGTTCCAAGCCGCATAATCTTTTACATTAATCAAGTTTTGAACCTACATGCCAACAGGTAGACGACCATGTGCCCTAGATAGGAGCAATGTCAAAGGATTACTAAGGAAATCACCATAAATATTTATGAAATATGTTATGATACCAGGTAAACTGCTACGAAGAACACATTACCTTCACGAACTGCAGGTATAAACCAGCTAATCGGATTCGATGGTTGATGTTAGTCTAAACAAAATGATAAATGGCAAGCCGAGTATCTCTTTTTCCTAAATGGGGTCTGTTATACACTTTTCGTGCGAATCAACGCGACTGGCATGGTATTTCATTGAACTGAGTAATCCTACTCTCAATGCGGTGTTCTCATTCCCACAAAACATTAATATTCATTTGTCACATTTGAAGAACTCTTCTCATGTCTGAGAGTAAATGGCCTGGGCCCCGTCTTATGACGAGTTACGGTTGATACTAATCGTAAGTCGAGTTGTGAACAATCGCTTCAAGGTCTTTTTAAGACACTGGAGTGACTAACCTCGGAAGTGTGTGTGTGTGCGTGTATGTATGGGTGTGTGTATGTATGTGTGTAAGTGCATGCATGGGTGTGTGTGTGTGTGTATGTGTTTGTTTGTGTGTTTGTGTGTATGTGTGTGTGTGTATGTGTGTGTATGTGATGTGTGTGTATGTGTGTGTATGTGATCAAATATGTGATCAAATCTGTAACTTTTTGTTAATTTATAACCGCAATACCAAGTGGAATTTGCGGTTTATTTTTTGTCATGTATAATTTGAATTTAATTGAATAAAAATTTCTGAAAAAAAAGTGTGTGCGTGTGCGTGTGTGTGTGTGTGTGTGTGTGCGAATGTGCATTGGGGGCGGCTACGATTGTGATAATTCACGCGAAACTAAAAAAAAGTAGGCCAAATCGTACTCTTTGCTCTTTGAACTATATACATGATATAGGATACGCTACTAAACGGTGCCATCTTTGTTTTGGTCGGATGTCCCTCAATGAAATTACTGTCCCTGACATGTACAGGTAGGGAAGCTATCTGATTCAGCCATACAACAATCTAACAATCTAGGGGGGGGGGGTGGATATCTGGGCGGAACTTGTAAATTCCTGCGAAATTTATGGGAAAAAGCTCAAAGCAACCTGGTGAGTATGATTAAGCCGCTAACCAACGTTTGTACTTTCGATCAAAGCTCGTAGACGGTTCGTAAGTGTGCCAAAGTTGAACCCGACGTTCACGTTGAAAATGCTCTTCTTGATGTACTGGAGACAGGTATCCGGACGCAATGACTTTTTTATGCTTTTCACACTGGCAAAAATTTCCTTAGCCCCGTACTATAGGTGGGGCTAAGGGGGGCCTTAGCCCCACCTGTAGTACGGGGCTAAGCTTAGACCACTTTTATGCTTTTCACACTGGCAAAAATTAGCCCCGTACTATCCTTAGCCCCGTACTATCCCTAACCCCGTACTATTTTGTGAAGCTTTTCACACTGGCATTTCTTAGCCCCGTACTATTTCTTAAACCCGACTAGCTTTTCACACTGTTCTCACTCGAAATCGTTAGCCCCGGACTTTCTCGACAGCTTATGAATATTCATGAGTGTACGTCTTGCACATCGGCTCTTTACCACTCCGCATCAAGGTCACTCGCCCGTCGGGCCTTATCTGATTGGTCTCGGCGTCTCGGCCTTGCCAGCTGACACGGCATTCCCTTAGCCCCGTACTATTTTTCGTTTCTTTTCACACTGGCGCTCTTAGCCAGGGCCAAATAATCCCGGATTATTGGTGGGGCTAGCCGACTTTGGTTAAAACCAATGTGAACAGAAAGTGGTCTAAGCTTAGCCCCGTACTATAGGTGGGGCTAAGGGGGGGGGGGGGGGGGCCTTAGCCCCACCTATAGTACGGGGCTAAGGAAATTTTTGCCAGTGTGAAAAGCATATTTATGTTCACATTGGTTTTTACCAAAGTAGGCTAGCCCCACCAATAATCCGGGATTATTTGGCCCTGCAAAAAAGCAGGGCTAACACCGCAATTGCAGGGCCAAGCCAAATAGTCCGGGGCTAAGAGCGCCAGTGTGAAAAGAAACGAAAAATAGTACGGGGCTAAGGAAATGCGATGTCAGCTCTCAAGGCCGAAACGCCGAGACCAATCAGATAAGGCCCGACGGGCGAGTGACCTTGATGCGGAGTGGTAAAGAGCCGATGTGCAAGACGTGCTCTCATAAATATTCATAAGCTGTCGAGAATGTCCGGGGCTAACGATTTCGAGTGAGAACAGTGTGAAAAGCTAGTCGGGTTTAAGAAATGGTACGGGGCTAAGAAATGCCAGTGTGAAAAGCTTCTTTGAGTTCAATCCCATCATACCAACCTGCCTCTATTTGTCATCTTTACTCGTGAATATTGTGTTTATATCTTTGCAATATGTTATAGTCTGGAAAAGCTTGTAATGATGTTTTTGTGACCGTAATTTTCGTTTGTTTAGGATTGGAGTTGCTGTGTTGATATTAGCGGTGATAGCACATGTCAAAACAAACAGAGCGAGAGTAATATGATCAGCTGATTGGTAGAATGTTGATGGCATGTTTATGACGTTCCTTTCTTTCCCAAGAATCCTCAAGCGACGAGAACTGGTCGAAACACTATCAATAAATTATAATTTTTTCCCTCCTTCTTGCGTTCTGTTTACCTCATAAATCACTCGACCGCAAATATAAAAACATCCCGAGAGATTCAGCCAATGGCGTGCGAGGGGTGTGCATCCCGTAACCAGGCACTCCTCCGTTACGCACGATCCCCATTGGCTGGACACTCGCACCAATCGGTGAGTCAGACGAACGTCGCAGATAGTGGGCGGAGTTTGCAGGTTGTTATTGGCAAGGAAATAAAGTCACTTGCATGTGCGTGAAATCATCACAGTTTAAGGTTTCGCCCGTGAAGAATTCGCCTCAGCTCCCACGTGAACTGCCCTTGCACGTGGCTAGTCCTTGCCAAAACAACACACCAAGTCACTTACTTCTGTTTTCTTCAACGATTCAACGCAAATACAACAGAGCAGTGTTGATAAAAGCTCAGCTAAGTTTACTCGCAGAAGTAAAACATCAAGTATTAGAAATTCTTTCAAGAAAAGAATAACTTCAAATCGTCACCATGATGTCGGCAGTTATACAATTCATCGTCGTATTCGTGTCCTTCTGCTCCCTCAGTTCAGCGGTAAAATTCAGGGATCCGTTTGAAGGTATGTTTCTCTCACTTTCTTCTTCGAGAATGTAAAATTTGCTGATGTTTAATTACTTGTTTCTTTGCAGGTGTTCCACGAACATGCATTCAGATTACTTTTGCATAATTATTTCGCACAATGTTCCTTGCAAATGGATAAACTTAGGGGAGGAGGAAGAGGATGAGGAGGCAACAAAGAAAAGTAACTTACAGAAACAACAAGAAGAAAAGAACATGAATCAAAGATATTGGAGAACAAATAGAACTTAACGAAGAATGAAGTGATGTGATGATATCAAAGCGTGAAGAAGATATATAAAGGTAAATGTACACGTTTATAATTCAATTATAAGGCAATATTGGTGACTGATTATGTGCGTGCGTGTGTGTGTGTGTGTGTGTGTGTGTGTGTGTGTGTGGAAGAGAGTGAGAGGGGGGAGGGGGATTAAGAACTTACCATATCGAAATACATGTATTTGGGAAATGGTTACACCACTCATCGACAATCCTCTCCTATAAAATGGCACACGATTTCTTCAATACATTGCCAAGTTAGTTATTCGTACACCGAAAATCAATCTCTGTACAGTAGGACATTTGATCTGCTGAGATTGTATCTGGCCTCTCTGAACGTCCTTAGAAAGTAAAGTTCGGGGGCATGTCCAAAAATGTAATTTTGATTACAGAATGCCCCGAATGAAACGTTAAGTCCTGTCTACTTATAATTCGTAGGGTTTGCCATGTCCTACTGATGGTACGCCTCCTACGGGACTGCACTGATGTACGCCTCCTACGGGATTGCACTTGACTATACTAGTTGTCGATAACTCACAACATTTGACGAGTTCGCGTTCCTTCCGGTGGTGGTTAGGAAGTAAAAACAAGCACAGAATGAATGTTGTTAAGGCGTGGTCTCGTGTATAGGGTTGAAAGGAAAGTTAATACAGGAAACTGCGATGGCCTTTGTTTTGATGGACACACCTATATACCTATAGTATACAAATACGATAATACAACCTGTAGTAAAAGAAAAGTTTACCGAACTAACCACCTCTGACTATAATGTTTGATACGATACAACATCTGGTGAGAATTTCCTCGATATGGTTACAGTACTCTATGATTATACTTTTCCGATCACAGGGATGAATCACAATGTGGCTTTGATGAAGCACAATGTGGCTTTTTGGAGGACAAATGAAATATCTTTAAACTCAACAGCGCATACGATAAAAAAGAGCCTACAGTAATGTTTCTCTGTTCGAAAGTGAATTTTCAAACTAATTTGTTTAACGCATTGGGAATGTAAACACCGTGTGGACATACCATTGTATTCCGTACTACGAAACAAGTTAATTGAATTGAATAACTGAATTGAAGTGTATTACAGGCTAACAAACAGAACTTCGATCCTGGTCACGACCTCTCCGAAAAAAAAAACACACCGTATTGTCCAATCTCGGGATCCCGTGAATAAATAAAATGAAATGAAAAAAAAAAGTGTTTACAAAGCCAGCAAAGATTATGTTCAAAATGTGACGAAAGAGGACTTTGCCGTTCTAGCAAGATATCGTTAACACTCGTCTCCATCTTCATCACATCATGGTCGTCGTCATCATCACCGTCATTACCATGTTATAAATTAGTTGAACTTCTAGTACAGTACTGAAGTCGATCACTGGAGGTCGTGAATTGAAGAAGACTTATTGTTCACCATAATGTGTTTACAAACTCCACGACCATAACAATTCTCTCGTGAAGTCTTGAGGTCACACGCCATACTTGATACCATGTGGCACGACCGAAGCTAGCCTAATTTCTGGGCTGAGAGTTGCATATCTCTTGTACACTACACCGAAATTAACGAAGGGCACATATGCTAACTGTTTGCTCTTTCGTGTTTGGTAGGTACGAATGACGGATACTTAATCTATCCGTCCAGACTTAGTTGTGATGATAACATTAGATGGGAGCAAAGCAGATCAGGAACCTCAGCCTCATACTAAGGCTAGGCCCAAACTGCTCGCTGACAAGATGGTGGCGCGTTGGTCAGCTGTTCAAGTTTAAAGGGACCGACGATTTTCCACCGAAATCAATTGAATTCAATTAAAGAATGACTCATGAGAAGAAGTCATGGCATACATATAGATGACTACGGATGAACGTGAAAGAAAAACATTCAAGACCGATACGGGGAGTGACAACAGGTTGAAACAAAGAAATACTATTTATTTCTCGAAGTTTCTCTGTGTAAATATTTCTTTGTCTAAGCATGCTTGCCGCTTAACTACTTTCTGTAGAATTGAAATGAGATGTAATATGAGTACCATAAACGGAGCTAGTGGAAACAAGGAGGTAGTAGGTATAGAGCAAAGGATATATGAGACTGAGAGTGAGAGTCGTACATCCTTGGTGGAGTTCATATGAATGCGTTTGCCTGTCTTATTCAAAACTTAAGTTCTTCCTTCAAAATATCTGCAAACGTTTTCGAATGTTGATGATTCTTCCAGTAAAACTACAAAATAAAAGTTTCGGTGTTGTTCCTAATGCTCATCACACGGGCAAGCTCAGAAGGTTATAGCAGAGAAGTTAAGATGTATGAAGTCAAGAACTCTGTTGACGCTCCACCATGCCCGTCTTTAATATTGCGTCCACCTTTCATGAAACACAGAAAACTTGTTTTGATTGTTTGGACAGAATCTCCTAACTAATCACATCCTCATAGCTGCCCCTAATCCCCACTGACAGGCCGACCGCATCCTTCCGAACTACGTCACGGCGAGAGAAATATTTGTAGGGGGAAATGTTGAACGAATGGAAAGATGAAGGTCGTAGAAATTAATTCGGTTACTCGGTAAGGTATTTTTGCTGCTAGGAGAAATACAAATAAAGGTCACTCGAGTAGAAGAAAAGTAACAGTTTACGACGCAGGAATTATTTATCTTGGCGCCCCGAACAACGTTGTTATTGCTTGGGGTGCGTCGTGTAAAGAAGTTCATGTCAACGAACCGATCGAGAAAGGAGAAAAAGGAGGTTTCGTTCTCGCAGTGGGACTTGTTGATTTTCACCCACGCTCTCTCGTTCTTTCCCCCATCTCGTTTCCACCTATAATTCAATTTACCCTGTATCAGGTTTGATGCGAGTAGCTTGGACAGGTTGCCCAGAATTCTAATTGTGTCGACCAATGAGGGGCTGTTGTTATTCATGTACCTGTGCGACGATGGAGTGTCTTTCGTCGTGGCGCTAAGCTGGCGGTCGGTAACCTCAAAGATGGAACCCCCCGTCATAATGTTCTCTCACCTTTTACCGGGAAAGCGCAGGGATGAGAAGTGGGTGTAAATTGTAAGTTTAAAACCCACTTTGACCGCATAAGCCTGTAACTCAATTTTGGCTGTCCCAGAGGGAGAGAGCGACATTTATATTTCACCAATCATGCCAAGGAAGAGGAGAGGAGGTGGAAGTTGAAGTGACACACAGCGAAGGAATTTCGCGTCAAAATTAATTTCTGACAAGATGACAGGATTTGACAGGATCCCTGTTACGATCTCTGTTGGAACTTTGACAAATTTTGCCCGACATTATAGTTATACATATAAATAGATTAACCATGTAAAAAAAAATCCTTGTAAACTGCGATATGTGCCACGACTTTTTCTCGTGTGCAGAAGGCCATAAGATTGGTTCTGCTTCATAATTCATGAATCATGTTGCCCAATATGACTACGCACTTTAACGCGAAATAACAGTTGATTTCCATCAGAAAGTAGACCTTATATGATGGGGTAACCGTTACCACTCCTATACCTTTATCGTGCTTACCTTCAAAAGGAGGGAACTGATCGATATATCGACACAAACCTCGATTCTTGATCTCCTTGAGTATTATATCTGAGACAGAAGCAGCGATCTGTCCCTGCTATCCCGTTAATGCAGGCGAATCCTTCCCATTATATTGCCACTCAGGGTCAACTTTTTGACGTCACGTGTCAGCATTTTTGTTATACTCGAGTCAAGAAATAACTTTCAGGCGCTCGGTAAATCTTGCAGAACAACATTATATAACTCCACCAGAAGATGACAAGGCGACACAGTTCACGCCACTAGTTTGTGCCTCGTGCTAACAGTTTTGTTTTGTTTACACGATATGCAGCTAGACTGGCTTCTAGACTGTTGGATATTTCTAATCAAAACTGAAAAATAGAGTCTAGTTCTTATAAGACTACAACACAGAAGACTACTTACTTGATCAATCTCCTCTCTTCTCAGTCGAGTCGGGGAAGAAATAACGATGATTAGTGTTCTGCAGCTAGGGCTCTTTATTTAAATGTTTGCATTAGAAATGCTTAAAAGCCTCATTTTTTTTCAAACCGGGGTAAGGGCTAGGACTCGTGACCTGTTTCAAGAAGGGGTTCATGGGAGCACGTCTAAGCCTTTCGAATGAAGGAGCACGATGCATCCCATTTGGAACTGGAAAATTACTTTTATGGGTATATATAGATAAAGACTTCTGCATTTTAAGTGATATTTTGGGATCGTCTAAAATAAACTTTCAGTTTGCTGACTTTCACGTAGGGTTACTGCTAACAGTGGCGGTGTGAATTTAAGCATTCGATCGACTCAATGTCAGATTAATGTTTTACCCGTGGATATTACTTGTCTACGTCATGATAATATATCATTTTAATGCAATTTTGAATTTGAAAAAGATAAAGAACATAATATATCGGCACAGTACAAAAAAGGACGTTTTCACGAAATTGTTGAGTTTCATGATTTACAAACTTGGTCAGTTTGTGTGGTTCATGCGCTATTTTAAAGAATGTCTACTTGTCTAAAAAAAGTATTTGCAACTACCTACAAAAGACAAGCAACTGGTTCTACAGCTGGATGAACCAGGCTTTCTGAACGAACTGAAGCAGATGGAAATGGGTTCGGTTGAGAAGATAGGACAGGATGGTAAGAGCTGATAGGATCCACGGGAAATGGTTGTATAAAAACACTCGTTTCCTTCCCAGGGACCCATATTTGGTTGAAGAGATTCCGGCGTCCGCCGGTGAGATGAGGTATAGTCCTAGACAGAAAGAATGATTGAAATGAAGGAAGAAAGAGAGAGAGAGAGAGAGAGAGAGAGAGAGAGACAGACAGAGAGGGAGAAAGAAAGAGAGAGAAAGAGAGAGAGAAAGCAGAGAAGATGTCTGTGCCACCATGGACGCTACCACGTGGTGCCACCGAGCATCTTGAATGTTTGTCACGTGGTGCTGGTGCTGTTCTTTTCTGGCGCCCTCATTTGTATACTTTTTTAATCGAAAGACTGACGCCATGACCCCCCCCCCCCCCCCCCCCGTCTCCCTGGAGAAAGAACATAAAGACGATGAGAGGGAGAAACGAAAAAAAAGGGGGGGGGGGAGGGGAATCATCGCCAGACCCGGGGTAGACGGTGGTTCGATTATTTACGACGAATTAGCGCAGTAATTTCACATTCATGACTGTGTTTAACCGTCTCGATCATACTGTACGTACTAGTACATGGTCCCTTTATACACTTGAACTGCTGATATACAAATGTATAGGAAACAAGGGCCAAACCTTGAGATAGGGATGACGGTTAAGTGTGGCGGGAAAAGGAGATAGAGGGGCGGCATAAAAACAAGAGTGAAAGAAACACAATCGATTCCTATCCATTGAAGCAAAAATGAATTCATAATTGGGAAACCTTCCGTGCAATGGGGGGGGGGGGGGGGGGTAATACCCAAAGACCCCGGATGGATCATTTTGAATACATGTAGTCCAGGCCAAATGTATAGCCCCTTTCCGCTCAAAATCCCGTGCCGCCCCACAAAGCTATTCCGCCACCTGTTGATCCCATTGCGCGGCCAACGATGTATACGTTTGGTGCGGCGACTTGAAATCTTGAAAAACAAGGAAACTTAATTCCTTCGCTCGCGTGATGCTGAAGGCCTACTTCAAGTTATGATTTATTTATGTCGAGTTCGAAGGCGTTGAGAGCTCTTTGCTTCTAAGCACTTGAAAAGGCTGATTTGTGTTTTTATTTCTGGGCATCTCTCGGAGCAAAACGACTGCACCATCAATCATCGGTGACGGATCTGTGTACCTGTCGTATATTTAATGGATATCTTCCCTTCATGATAAATGTCGATAAAAACAAGTGTTAAAGCAGTTTGGACGTGGTTTTAGTTTGTTAGCATCGATCCTCCTTTAGCCAATGCTCGGTCTCATTCGATGTAATATTCAGGATCGCCTTCTTTGCGTTCTGTTTGACCAGGATGTTTGTGGGATTATAATTTGAATTTAACAAAATCAGTTCGAAGCACCAACTAATTATCATCTTTATGACTTTACAAAGTGGCCTTTAGGGAAGAACCACCGTTTCCTTACGAAGGGTAGGGACCCAGGTCAAAGATCCATTTGAAGCCAATTGATCGAGGAAAAATGTAATAATTGGTACCTTAAAATGGTCAGCAGTTTGTTTTCAGTTGACATCTAGAAACGGTTTATAGCGAGCTGGTTATATGAAAGAAATATAACATGAGTACTATCACTATGATTGAACCAAGGAGTTATAATCTTTCAGAATCAAAATCTAAATCTCGATTTTTAACTCGATTCTAGAACCAACTGGACTTAACTAGTACTAGATGTGAATTTCCAGACCGTTCAAAATCACTGGTTTCAACTAGTTTTTCGACCTGGGTCTCCTCGCTTAGTTACAACATGAAACATATCATGATATCTTGAATGTGTATTTTCTGAATTACTGGGTAAGCATTTTCCATCTATCATGATTTAAAGGATAATGTGAAAAGTTGCTCCGCCTGCATCGATCATGACAGTGCATGTGATTTGATCATGGACGTACTGCACGTCCCCTGCTGTTTTGAGGCCAAAAAAAAAGGTTTTGATAGTCACATCACTTAAAAGCACCCTGATGAAAATCTCACCAATTCTGCGAAAAACGTCAATGTAGTGGCGTGACACTTGGATCTCCAGTTTGAAGACCGCTCTGGGCATGTTGGGTGAGACCAAGTCCTTGGTAAGACACTCTTGAGGAAGCTCGCACGGTAGGGTCTAAATGATGGGACCGACCCCATCAAGTCAAGTATGCGAGTCCTTCATATTTTGATTTGAGATCAAAGTTCCCTTTTGCTGATCCCTCGTTGATGATGACACACGTGATGAAAGGTTACAAGGCTATCAGGTTGACACCGATTGATGCCAGACGGGAATGATGACGTGGGTGTTGACTTTCCCCCGCTTGCCTTTCTCCAACAAAACACCCGGGTATGTGGCTGTTGATACCCTGAAAGAATGGCGACAACTTGACATCAATTTGGACTACCACGTAGAAGATAATCGTTTTGAAAGAACACGTGATTTGTGTCTTATTTCCGTCAGAAACGATGACATCAAAGGCAAGGTGGATGGTGTGTATTCAGCGGGGTTATTTGTCGTTTTATGCATTCTCAATTATGTGAAGATTTCAAAATATTTAAATTATATTTTTATAAACTTCAGAAAATTAAGCATTAATCATCAACTGATTTGGTAAAGTGGACAGTAGTGATCTGGGTGGTGTGCGATTCAAAAATATTTCTAAAAAAGTAAAGATACCGAAGTTGTGAAATGGTACTGTCAAAAGAGAGAAAAGGGAAAAGGCATTGAATTAAGAGAGAGGGGATCCCCTACAGTGTCAGTGAGTTGCTTATTTTCATATTTAAAATTTTTGTTTATACCTGAAAGACAACCGAAGTGAACATGACGTCGTGCATCCCTACCCCTACTAGGGATAAAATTATATTTAGACATTGTTTTGTTCAAAGTCATGTGAACGTCACATTAATAACATCTGACATTTCAGAACCGAAAGAAAAATGCATTTCAATTTTCACCCTCAAAAAGTTCTTCACCCCGCGAGAAAAGAGAGGCCAAAACCAGACCCCTTCTCCGAGTCACTTAATCCCGAATGGGTTAAAAACAGCCCAGTGTTGTTCAGTCCCCATGGCAACAGAGTAAATCAAGGGAGTTCCTCGAGTCGTGAAAAGACAAAGGAGGGAGCATCATTCCTGTCACCGACGGACTGATAGGTTTCTGACAACTGTCATTATCTTCTGCGGAGCATAAAGAGATTAGGCACTTCCTTCATCCATCGCGAGCTGACATTATCGCGAGAGAGTTTGTCGAGGCCCTGTCAAAATGATGACCACGAGACACAGGGGTTAGGCTCTTGTGGAAACCCGCACTAAATCTCAGAATATCACGAATGTAGTGGAGAAAGGAAAATGTGTTATGTTCTTAATTATGCACTCATGTGCACAGCACGGAAGGTTTTGTGATCATGTGAATATTGGTATTTCCCTGTACTTCGCAAACAACGTGTGGTGTATGTATGAGGTACAAATAACAAACTGTTTAGGAACAGCATAACAAGGAGAAATTAAAGGTATACACCCAATTTTAAGGAAAGCGTTCTACATGAGCAAATGGAAAACAGTACATAAATAAGAATATAAATTCTTGAAACGAGAGGGATTCAAGTCTGATCATTCTTTTTCATAATTTACAGGATTGAGTACGCTTTCCTTGATTCTGGGTAATTGCAAAAAACATATATTTTCAAATTGACACTACCCCAGAATGCCCTCACTAAACACTGGATTTTGTTTTGAACCCCATCAATTGACTTGAAATGTACCAAAAATAAACTTTATACAGACAAAAAAAATATACATTTAGAGTGGTTATGACAGCCAAATTATAAAGATGCTTCAAGATCTATTGTCTGAAAGTTGATCCGATGTAAATTTCCAAGACTCTCAAAATAGATATGGCCATATAGTGAAAATGAAATTAATGTAACGAATAAGCGGTCAACTGATAGTTTCTGCGTCTCATAACGCAATCCAAGAGTACTTTTAGAGACACAGCTATTGCGGTTTTCAGTCTCTAGGCTATAGGTTTCGAACGACCCGTTGAAAACCCACTCGAAATCTAGCAGTCAGTATAATTCTGTTTAAAGGGCATATACTGTACTGGGAAGGCAAAAAAAGCCTTCAAAAGGTAATCGTGAGCAATCTTCTTGCCAATGGTCTGAAATTCATGTATTGACCATTTTAGAAGCTTGCTGAAAGTTATTTGCCCTCAAGTGACCCACATATGGAGTAATTAATGATTAATGATTAAATCCTTAAAATGTTCGGGCCGAACATTTTGAGGATTTGTGAGTTAATCACTCATTACTCCAAATGTAGATCATTTGAGGGCAAATAACTTTCAGCAAGCTTCTAAAATGGTCAAGACATGAATTTAAGACCATTGGCAAGAAGATTGCTAACATTTACCTTTTGAATGCTTTTTTGTCTTCCCAGTACAGTATATGCCCTTTAATGTCAGATTTCAGTTCGGATATTGTGAGGGAAGTTCCTATACATCATTTTCTTTTTCTTTCATTTTCCATGTTTTCTACTAAAGAAAAATTTGACCTGTCTTGAAATCGTTGATGGGCCCCATGCCGGGAAGTTCTCATTTCTCCTTGCAGTGTTTCTCGCTCACTTATCGAATGAATGTGAACTTCCCAGGGTCGCTCCTGGACTTTACCAGGGCATTGGTACCAATAATCACCGCAGGGGGCAGAGTTCATACCCAATTTGACTCCCAAGTTAACCCCTTAGAAACACCCTGCTGTGAGGTTCCCTGGGGTTTACCAATAAACTGATTGATGGGGATATCATGCAGGCATTCAGCTGATACCACATTTTTTTTTGCCGTTAACTATTCACAATAAACATGTACACCGATACAGAAGAAAATGTTCCGAAGTTGGAGGAAAACGAGGGAGTCGAATGGGTGTGGCTCCTTGAGCAACATGAAATTCATTACAGTTTGACCTTTGACATGTTCCCTGAGGAGCAAACACAAAAATCTCATGATCATAGCTTGTAACAATCTTCATACCACGAGTAACCATATAATACCTGGCGTAAATATTGAGAATGTAGCTGGATTCGTGAAACAATGATATTGATCTCAACGGTTGATTTTGTCCAAACACTCGACAGTAGATTATAATTCACACACATATGCACATTGATATTTATCTTTAAAATCCATTGTTTTTGTTTTCTTATATCCCATGTAGAATTCTTAAGGAGGGAAAATGAGTTAGAAAGACAGAACCAGTTTGTTCAACAACTGCAACAAGCGGAGGAAGCGTTGAATGTCGGCAGCGGCAGCGGAGAGACCTCATCTGACTTCCTGGCCACCGCCACAACCATGGACCCCAACGCCGCCGCCCTCGCCGTTGATCTCGCGACTTCGATGCAATCGAATGTCTACCCGACGCCGACGACGACAGTGCCGACACACCGTGAGACGCAGACGACGTGTTGTGTGCTGGGAGCGCGGGCCGCGCGGAGCGGGTTCCTCTGCAACCCCGAGAACTACCGACCGATGACGCTCATGAGGTAACTTCCATTCTAAATTTGAAATCCAGTCAAACAAGTATATGAAAACAACCTTATTAACACAGACATTGATCTGTATGGGCCGGGAGGAGGGGGGGGGGGGGGGGGGCTATATAATTTAGTGCATGTATGCAAACTTATAAGATAGATGGTGGTAGAATGTACGTTTGACTGTTTATGGTTTGCCCTGTGTGCTAGTTGGGTGTAGCTACAAACCGAGTTTGAGTAGGGTAGATACTCCTTCCCTTCTATCCTATACCAAACTCTACAGCATTGTCTAGTGATCTACATTTGGAGTAATGAGCGATTAAATCACAAATCCTCAAAATGTTCGGCCCGAGCATTTTGAGGATTTAATCATTAATCATTAAATACTCCATATGTGGATCATTTCAGGGCAAATAACTTTCAGCAAGCTTCTAAAATGGTCAATATATGAATTTAAGACCATTGGCAAGAAGATTGCTAACAATTACCTTTTGAAGGCTTTTTTTGCCTTCCCAGTACGGTATATGCCCTCCCCCTTCTCACCATAACTATTTCTCCACGACCTTGTTATGGAAAAATACGCAATCCTTTTCCCATGAATTGCTGACAATCCCATTTCAAAAAGCTCTACCGATGCTGATCTTGTGATAGTATATAACATGATAGAATAGAATGGAACAGCGGTCTGACAGGAATACGTTCAGCCACCACGCCTGCGGTAGTATCTCATGGGTCAAGTTATAATCACCGTTGACTCAAAACTGTACTTTCTGTTCAAAGAACCGGCCCTCATTTCAGAGATTGATATTCGGACTGGATTATGTTAGTGGAGGACGTTGTAGTGTGATATTTAAGCCCTGTGGTGAGATATGGTAATTATCTATACGCTTAGGCCTGAAGTATACCGACCACAATCTCCAGGACCCAGGCGGTCCTGCAATAAAATAGTTAGATAAACATGAATCTTTTTGTATGTCTACCCCTGACTCAAAATGTACTTCTTTGTTATCAAGTCCTTCCGCTTCTTTCCACAGCTTTTACATAATAGTTCGTCTAGTCATGAAAAGAAGAGATAATGTGGATTAGCAATAAGATTGAGTAACAGTGAATGACAAGTAAATTAAAATCGCCTGAGCATGCGAAGCAGCATCCCAACACGTCCTGATATTAAATCCAGATTTCTTTTAATTGCAGGCACGAAGTGAACCAGATGGGCAACTTCAAGGTGACCCTCGTGGACAGATACCGGTACCAGGAGGTCCGCCAGCATGCCAAGTGCGTGTCCGGTGCCGTGCCCGCCCTCTCCGACGAGTTCCAGCGGTGTTGCAAGAGGGCTTTCATCGACACCCTGGACGTGTCGCTGGTCGGCGGCGACGAGCACGACAAACCCATCTTGCTCGAGCTACCCCTCCAGATGGACATCGCTAGGAAGCCGAAGAAGACTCCGTATCAGAAGAGGAACAAGCAGATAGCTATGCCCCAGATCTAGGGTGTCACCCGAGCCCTCCTTTCCTTCAGCTCTGCGCACACGACACGGAGAACGACGAGGACTACGTTAGGCTCATCTTCTCCGTTCTTTATTTGGTGTCTTCCAGTACTGTATGTTAGTACACATTTGAAGGTGCATTGTAGCAACGATCTCAACTTTGGTTGTACGAAATGCCCATTACGTGATTCTCTTTGATAATTTATGTTAGGAATGGGATTTTGCGAAGAAGTGAGTGGATTCTTTATCATTTTCAGGGAAATAAATGTTGATGTGTTCCAATGAAAACTGTAGCCGTGTTATGCCATCGTCTTGTGCTGAGAGCAAATGCGACATGACGTGGAAACTATTGTTTTACTCGCCCTGTGCTTGTCCAGCAATACTTATTTATATATTTATTTTGTTAGATAAAGATATGGAGGCAGTGATGTTGCCCGTTACGAAGAGGAGTGTTTTGGTCGAGTTTCGAAGAAAAATAAATGTCGTGCACTACAATCGTTCATTCTGGTGTTATCCTCAAAGGATATTTGTAATGTTGTAACCGTCGATCGTCATCTATGTAATACGATTGCACATAGGTATGTTATTCATAGAACCTTCAACCCTTCATGACGAATATATATATATATATATATATATATCCACCCAGGACTGATGTATAAGGGAGCCTCATTGGACAGTAATTTAGAAGTCATATGTAACCATTATATCGTTTACTCTTGGGAACACTAATTTTTATATACAACCATTTAAAAAATGAATACATTTTACACGTTTCACATTTCTTTTTGTCCATGACATTTCGGTGAACTGTGGTAGTTTATAAAATACTCACCGCGGAAACCACTATCTGTTCTGCTAGCTGGAAAGTAATAGACAAAGGAATGTATTGAAAAAAAATCACCACCAAGCCACTTCACTCTACAATCTGATTTCAAAATAAAAATCCCCTAAATTAACCACAAATCGATGATATCAGGTCGGTAGCTGTAGTAATCGGAAGTTGCGAAACAAACACGTGAATGATCGGAAACCACGAGCGATCTTTCATATACCTGCCCCTTCTCCGTTAGCCTGTTCGCTCTATTGGGAGTTGCACACGTGAGTATTTCACCTACGTCCGCAATATTGCTGAATACAATAGACTATCATTCGCAAAAGGATACAACCTGTCCAGAACAAAAACAAAAGACATGTCTTTGCGTTCGTACTTGTAATATTACATGACATGTTTGCACTTCGTAGCCTTCAACATTGGGAAGTCCTTTCAGAATCAAAACTATGGCTCATTTTTGTGTTAAAATCAGCAGTCCGTGACTGCTTTTAGGAACAATTCTTAGAGTGGTCTTCAAAGAAGAGCCTTTGATTGTGGTAACAGAACGTGGTTCATGTTTGTTATGTTTGTAATTAGTTTGTAATGATGTGTAAATGATGTTAAATGCGAAAAGTCATTTGATCTTTGTAAAGTAAACCGTACAGTATTTTACAAAAAAAAGTTGTTTGACGTGTGTTGCGTTATATCTAAGCAATATGAAATGTGTAATGTCTCTCGTTTGTGATCATGATCATACAAAAATATTGCCAGTCATGCAAACATCCTAATTTCAGAACAGAGTATATAGTTACATTCAGGAAGATTTCACGAACAATAGTTACATTCAGGAGGGTTTCACGAACTTTTCATCACGAGGTTCGAGAGAACGAATAACGCTGACACGGTCGGATCGAGTTGTCAAGTCACGTGGCTCTTGCGGTCGAGTCACGTGACCCTCGTGGTGATAACCATGGCACGGGAATTGATAATTTTCTTTCGATAGTTGGAGATTGGAAGTATGACCACAACGGCACCCTTATCAGTGGGTCAATTTCGAAATGAAGAACATGTTCATCCTTTTTCCGTTGCCATCTGTGATCTGCAAATAATGCCTGTGATATTATACACACATGTTAATCCGGATTGATATGTCATATTTAATTCTTTACATAACAAGCGTATTAAGTCATTAACTGGTATGAAAATGACATGCGCACAAACAGGGTCCCGTTGCATAAAACTTACCATTGATGGTGACTCTGCCATCAATGGTAACTACCATGGTAACTCCGCTGGGCAGCCAATCATATTCAAGGTTTCCATAGAAGTTGCCATTGATGGCAAAGTTACCATCAATGGTAAGTTTTATGCAACGACCCCAGATGAAGAATGATTATCTTCCTTCCAGATGAAATGTCATTATGATGGCTGCAAAATGACATACATCATTGGTGAATCGGAACAAATAATACACATTCACTTTCCTGGTCGAGCACTATTTAAACTAATAAGTCCTCATCACAAATTGTATTACTATGCTGGGAAGGGATATTGAGAAATTGTCATGTAAAGACTAAAATGGCATATTTTGTCGTGCTAAATTAAGATGGACTTGAATGTTTCGTATGTATGTATTCTTCAGTGTGTGGTTGTATTAAAATATTTGAATGTTACTCACTGTACTTCCGTTATAACGTTGAATTGCGAAATGTAAGTTCGCGACAAATGTTCTTTTTCAAACATGGAAACCTTCCACCCATCTCTCTTGCTCTTTCTGTTCTTATCTGTGTATATTTTTTTCCTTCTGTGTCTCTTCTGACACTTCTCCTTTTCCTGTCAACTTATGATTTGTATATAAGACTTTATAATAAAGACATACCTTTGACCATATATATGTTTATTAGACATCATTGATTTGTTTTTATGATGCATGCATGAATTTCCTATCAAATAGAGCGACTAGAGAACCTAAACTGTAGGCCTTTGGGAAAAAATGATACACTTTATTACATTGATCTGATACGAATCAGCAAAAAACAAATTGGCAGTTATAATTTGCGTCTGATTACCTTGTTTTTGACGGATTGGGTATGGAAGATGAATATGTGCGTAATAAATGTATATATAATTATGTAGGCTTAACGTGTGTGTATGTGACAGAGAATGAGAGAGAGAGAGAGAGAATGGGAGACAGAGAGAGAGAGAACGACGGCGTGAAGGAACGATCTGCCGAAAAAAGTAACGAATTGCAGATCAACATAGTTTCAAGAATGTGACAATGCAAAAACAAAAATAATAGACACCATTAGGGCAATATGGGAGCAATTCAACCATGGTTGAATAAAATAATATCTCCATTAAGTGGAAAATCAAAGAGGAAAATGATTTCAACTAAACAAGACGGGCACACTCAACAATTTTATCCCAATTTCAGTAAGGATAACTTAAAATACAAACACAGAGAGAGAGAGAGAGAGAGAGAGAGAGAGAGAGAAAGAGACAGGAAGAAAGAGAGAGAGAGAGAGAGACAGACAGAGATACAGAGAGAGACAGACAGACAGACCGACGAGAAGAGAGGGATAGAGAGTGGAGGCGAAAGGCATGAAGACAGACAGAGAGAGAGTGAGTTTGTGCTCCTCAACACCAAATTCATGCAACTTTCGGATTGGAATAAATTGTGAACTGACTACTTGAGCGATTTCATCTCCTTCTATACAGATAGACAGATGGTGAAAAAGAATCAGGGATGGAGAGCAAGCAATACATCTGGAATTTTCTAAACGAGAGATGAGTCAACTACTGGACAGCGGCACCTTCTTGATTCCAATAGGAACCAAGTTACGTAATACCAACAGAATTGCTTCCTTCTCGAAAGATGATCGTCTACATTTGACTCCTTTACGATGGTTCGAGCGGCTCATCGCTTGGTTTGGAGATGAAAGTACAAATTGGCGCCAAATGCCTGTAGTCTTGATCAGATCAGATGTGACTGAGATCTATCCCGAGATGCAATAATTTTTTCAATACAATTTGTGATTTTATCGTTCTCATCAAATGTCTATACAACTGTTGTTGAATCAAACCGCGATTTATACTAACTCATTAATGTTCTACCTCTTCTTCCGAGAAAACAACAGCTATTTATTCACGTGGATTCTTAGCAGATAACATTGTTTGTAAATTTATATAGGCCTACGCGGACTATTGTCTGTTTGGACTGACCTTTTTCACTGAACTTTTTGTGTACCACATAATTTATGTCTTTATTCACAAGAAATACACACAAATCACATTTAGCGTCAGTTTGTCGAGCATATCATGTGCACATGATGTGCAATCACATGACTCTTACACTATATAGTTGATGAAAAATAATAGTGCATTATTTGGAAGTACTTAAGAAAGAATAGGAAGGGAAAACAAGTTTCATAATCTGTATACCATCCGAGTTAACTTTTTCTGTGCCACAAATTTGTGCGGAATGGACGAGTATTACCGGTGGAGAATACCGCAGTCGCGCATAACGATTGAAATCAAAGAGAAACCGGGAAAACATCGGAGGCCGTTGTCTATAATTATCTGCCAGTTAGACGAAACACGGCTTCCGGCCATCACGGATAATTAGGGTACTTCGATAACTCGGTGGAGCCCATGGTGCCCCTAGAATGGTACGAGGGGGGTACGGGGGCGCTGGAGCTACACCGTGGAGACTCATTGTCTGACTGGCGTAGGCCACTTCTTCCGGACGCTTGTGTAGTTACGTCACGAATTCGAGGGTACTTCCGAGTCGGTACGCTGCAATCGAGGTATCTCAGACCTAAACCACACTTTATAAATGTATGGGGAGATATAATTGTGAGTTTACAAGGGCACCTTGGTAAAAAAAACCTTTTTTTTTAATTGTATTACATTTTGGTCTGCAGCAGTAAAGCAGGGGGCAGGGTGTTGTTTGTGTGTGCAGGTGTGTATGTATACATGTATATGTGCGTGTTGGAAAAAAGAAGCAAGAGCGAGAGAGATGGAGCGAGAAAAAGAGATGGAGAGATAGACAGACAGACTGACAGAGAGAGGGGGCGATATGGAGACGGGAGAGAAAGACAGAGAAAGACAGACAGGGAGGGAGAGATAGGGAGAGAGAGAGAGAGAGAGAACGATGCAAAGATAAAGTTCAGGTTGGATGAAAACCCAATTTACAATCTAGTACATGTTTCGTACTGATCTATAGGCCTACACCGTCTTCAATTAACAATTCAACGATATGAATAAAACGACAAGCTGAACACATGATACAGATTCACACATAGCATTGTTAATAGGCACTTGCAAAGGTGTTCCTTTTATTAGCTCAATATTCTCGATTGTATAATCAAATTCGTTGAAATTTTAATAACATTCATGCAAGAATATTCTATTTCAAATATGCCTAACTGGTAAGTGACAATGTTTGCCAATAAATGCTCGAATGAGTCTAAGCAGTTATCACATTCTTCATCATACATTTGAAACGATGTGCTTGCCTCTGTGCGTGGAGAGCAAGCAGTGGTGGTCACAACGGGGACTCTAATTAGGAGTGCCCGACACTAGCCCGCTAGACAATATCGGACCCGTATTCCTCTCACTGGTGTGATTTTTTTAGAACCAGTTGTCTTGACATCATGCTCATATGACGACTTCACTTTGGGACTCTATGAGACTTCTTATTTTCTAATCACACAAATAGACAAATAAAGAATGAGGCAGATATTCTTAGCGGTGGTGTTACCAAATACCGTACTTAACCTGGACTAACATTATAGGGCGCGAAATGAAAACAAAAAAGGAAATGTGATTCCTTCACCACATCATTTTTTTTATGTTTAAAATCACTAATGGCAATTAATTTTATCCTCAAAATTATCATTGTAAGTGATTAAAATTTCACCCCTTTGTTTTGATTACATGTATATGTATGAAAGCAGTGATTTTGTGAGGAAATCCGATGATCTATAATTTGCACCCTGGAATAGTATATTCTAACGTGTTCGCTGTAGTAGGTGTACCAAGTTAAGCCACAGTTGAGCTTTATCGGCACACATGTATGTCATGTATGTCATGTTATCATCCCATCCTGTGTAGTCATGTCACCATAGATGGCGCTACACCCCTTTCAACACACAAAATACACATATTGATCCAAAGCATTCAAGGTAGAAGATTATTCCACGCCCTTGTTTCTTGCTGTTATTTATGTCTCCTTCTAACCAAATATGTGCGTCACCATACCGTTCAACTATTTATTCATGAGGTTTATCCAAATAGCAGCAAACAATAGATTCAGAATACACTCCATCCATTGAAACCTACAGGTGAATGTAGTAAATGTAACTTAACACTTGCTCAGTGAGGAGGGGATGGGGAGGGGTAGTGAATTTGAATAATTTGTAAAATATAAAGGCTGATGATCGGAAGGAGCTTGCTAGGTTCTATTTGATTTAAATGATTTCTTTTTAGATGATTCTGGTTTTGAAGGGTTGATGTGGAATGTAAACAAATTGATCTTAGATAGAAGCTAAAAGTGACAGGATGGTGAAACTCCACACTGAAGTTAATGAACATGATCACTATACACAGTACACCTTCCCTTATAACATTGCAGTATTATTCAATATTTTTTTGTTTGTTGAGGTAGGTCCTAATCTAGCGAAAGCACTTCCGTCAAGAGGATGTGAATTTGCTGATTTCTTGGAAAAAGTCCAAGTAATTACATTTTAATTGGAAACCTGTTAGAAGCTGAAAGTGAGTCTTGTGTTGAATAAAGTACCACATAATAGCCCGTAGTAGCACCACGCATCACACGGTCAGGTTGATAAAATTCCACACTAAAGCTGTGCCAACACATGGTGTCTCATATCGGCCGATACCTTGGCAGCCCTCACCACTATCAGCCGATAGCGATACTGCAAGAGGACATTAACTTCTTCTACCCTTGAATCGGCATTCATCTGTATCATAGCTACAGGACTGGGTAGGTCTAGTACGCAATGGGGTATTGAGTGTTATCACAACCACAGGTCTTGATCATTGGGTCATTGCTGATGTGCTGACAGCATTATCTGTATTAATATCTTGCATCCACAAATCGCTGTACATTTGTATCAGAGACCTAGGATTATAATCACCTAGCATGCAGTGGGTTATGGAAGCAGTTACCAATTATCATCACACCGGAAGTACTGTTATGGCCTAGCTTCAAGCCTGTTGGATATTTTCAGTCCAAACTGCGATTTTGAATAAACGGGGTCTGGCTGCAGTAGACTAATCATTCTCAATGCCTTCTCCGGCTTACCCACACAGACACAGGATGAAAAGATGATGTTTGAAGGTTTGCATGGTGGTATGATCAATCACGAGAGAGGTTTAAGGTACACCATGTGTAAAGTCCTGGGAGGACTGAGATGAGAAAACGTGGATAGAATTGAAGGTGAAATGGACAGGCGAGAAAGTGGAGATTTGAAAGAAGAGTATTCTTTTGAAATGTGAGTGTAGTCCTGAAAAGGACTGTAAACCCAGAAAGCGTGAAGAGCTGATGAGTAGAAAGGTAGACTCTCTTATCAGTTAGGCCATAACAGTACTTCTGGTGTGCTGATAAGAGAGAGTCTACCTCTCTACTCATCAGCTCTTCACGCTTTCTGGGTTTACAGTCCTTTTCAGGACTACACTCACATTTCGAAAGAATACTCTACTTTCAAATCTCCACTTTCTCGCCTGTCCATTTCACCTTCAATTCTATCCACGTTTTCTCATCTCAGTCCTCCCACGACTTTACACGTGGTGTACCGTAAACCTCTCTCGTGACAGGATGAAAAGAGTAGAATGAATGAGTGACTAGTCATGTGAGTACCAGACTCTCATCTTCAACTTGAATTAGCCATGTCCGAAAGCCTGGAAGTAGGCTAGTACTGTGACTGAAGATTGGCCTTGGCAACAGAAACAAAAGTGGGAGGAAACTGCAAATGGCGTTTCGCCAAAGCTGGTTATCAGGGAAGATAAAGTAGGTTATTGCTTTGAACAATGACAGCAACAAATGATATGAAACTGTTAACTCCAATAGATGACAAGCTGTGAGAAATGGACTGCACATTCTCATTTTGTAACTGGCCCAGTTTCACAAGTTATACATGACTTAACACACAACTGGTGACCAGGGCCCTGTTGCATAAAACTTACCGATGGTAACTTTTATGGAAACCTTGAATTTGATTGGCTGTTGAGCAACGTTACCATGGTAGTTACCGTTGATGGCAGAGTTACCATTCATGGTAGGTTTTATGCAATGCGGCCCTGTTCTTGTGCTACATGAGATTTTCTTCCTGTTTTCACAAAGTGGGAGTGAATTTCTTACAATCTTAATCGCATTTGACGAATCATAAACTTTATATTCAAATGCTTGTTATTAATAAAAGTTGTAATCTATGAAGATAAGATTTTAACTGAAGCTGATGGGAATCAAAATCATAGATAATCTCATTTGGCACCTAACAAGCGGTCATCGGTCATGCGTTGATTACAAACAGCTTTATGAAACAGGGCCCTAGACAATTTGTCGTTGAGGAGCAGCGGGAGAGAAGGGCAGGGGGAAAAGCTTCCATAACAAATGGATACAACAACAGAACAGATATTTTACATAATGAAGAGGATAATAAACCTACCAGTATTAATGACAGGTCATTGCTTTTCACAAGAACAGAAAGACGCAAATTTCAGAGATCTTTCAAGCTTTTTATCTTTATTTCCCAGTCGTCATAACCTTATGCAGTCGTCCACATCCTAAGCAGAAGGGTTGCCCATTGGTAATTCAAGGAGAAACTGCACATCAACTCTCCAGTACTCATTTATTCATCATCCTTGATTTGAAGCGAACAATCACTTAACTTTTATTTTGTTTTCATTTACAAAGCAAAATGATCATGAATTCATGCAGGATTGTATTTGTACCTCAAAAGCCATCGGCTTTCTGGTGATGCCTTATATTCATTGTTCATGAAAGTTGTTTATTCTTGTTTTTAAATGAATAAAGAATTGAATTGAATTGAAAAAAAAAATTGAGGTTAATGCAATATGCACACAATGATATAATATTTAATTTCATAATATGAACTATTCCATAAGCTGCATTCGAAAATAAGATCAATTTCACCAAAATTGCAAAAAATTTATGTGGTCAAAACAGACCCAAGACATTAGAACAATTCATACCAGTATTGATGTATTTCAGTAATTCTAGAAGATTTACCAATCGAACGAGTACAAAAACTGCACGAAATAACAAAGAGCTGTCATTCATGTAAATACATGCATGGGAGTCTCAGAATGCAATAACATTTAAATTGCTACTATGGTTCTGAAAACACATAGAAAACACGGTGTCACAGAAATTTCACTTCAATGTCAAAACTATGCATACTATATTACCACATCTTGGCATGCAAAATTTACGATTCCATTTCAAAGACTCCAATTAACTCTGGCATAAATTCTTTCAATTCCAGTCCAGCTGTTGTGGGTGTGATATCGTCTAACATCAGGTGCAGCATTTGATATGTATATACAAGTAACTCAACCAGCATCACGATGGCAGGATTCGAACAGAGAGCTTAGGGACGTCGTCATGGTAACGATCTGCAAATGATAAGGAGAGAGCAAAAGTAGATAATAGATATACTTTGAATAACTTCCTACACCACAACAGGCGAGTTGCAATCGATCGTAAGTACAGTTGCACTCTAATGCAACTCTTTACATCACAAACCATCACTACTGTCTATTACAAGAAGCAAGTGTTAATATTTTGTAATCAATTATTGACAAATGCTAGATCTGTACTAGCTACCACCAATATTCCTTGCAAGTTCCAATAAATTTCTAGGGCAACTTCTATGTGGTACTGATTAACAATACATATAAATCGTCCATTCAATACATTGGTCCTTTAAACAATCTAAAAATTGAACAATGTATTGTAAAATGTGGCCCTGTTTTGTTGATTTGTTGTCCCACAAATGCACCTCTTTCCATGGAATTTACATTGTAACATATCAACATTACACAACCAGTGTTTTGCATCAATTTGCACCTTTTGATCTGCACATTCTCTATCTCTCTTTATTGCTCTTCTACAGTATCTTTTTTGTACCACCCGATACTTCATGAAATGCTTACAGTCTCTCTACCAGCTACCAGCTATCTGAACTATTCTGTTTTCAGATGTAGTATGTTGTAAAATACTAGGGAAAACTCCCCTATACTTTCAATGTCATTTTGGGGGCAATATTCAGCAGATAACCATCCGCACCATAAATATATCTTATGACTAAATTTGGTATAGTTTTAATAATCAAAATGTTAAATATATAGAGTACTGAAATGGTATCATCATATCCATTGTAAGACCGGCTTCTGGTTCTTAACATCATCACTCAAGTGAGACATTCACTGGCCTGACATTGTCTAGCGGGCTAGTGTCCGATACTCCCAATGAGAGTCCCCACTATGATCACTGCTGTACGCTCTACCCTCATAGTTTAGAATCAGTTGTCTTGACAACATGCTTGCATACAGGGAAACCCCGTTATAACGAGGGGGACGGGACCCACACTTTTTCCTCGCTATAGCCGATTGCTCGCTATACCAGTACATGATCAAAACATACAGAAACAAATACATCTAATAGGACTACACAAACAATAACATTTTTAGGACTGAAGTATTCAAATGGCTTTGCAAGCGTTCTACACTCAATTCATTAGCTAAAAATTCACTAAAATATCTAACAGCACAGTTGAAAATGTAAATAAATGACACTTCCATCGCCTCCTTTTACCAACAAATGAAGCAGCGGGGAGTCCCAGTTACCCAGCTGCGTCTGCTGTCATGATTGCGTGTTAGCAATGAGTGATCATTGAACGCATTCTTCATGCATGCGCGGCCGCGATCGTACAAGCACGGTGTCATATACATGTATTTAGAGGCTCATGCCATGTGCGTGCGTGACTGTTGATGTTTTGGCGTGGGAGCGTGCAGTACCTAGAGCCGTATAGAGATACGGCTCTGGCAGTACCACACGCGCATGGACATGCATGTGTGGTGTGGTGTGAGTGTGTGGATCGTTGCACTGTGTGTGTGATCAGCGTTTAACGGCGCGAACAAAATTGCTTGTGCTGTTGTTGTGTTTCTCTCGCTGGGCGGCGTGCCTAAAGCGAGTGCTCATAATATCAGAGTCAATTTCCTTTATTTTTCTTTATTCTTGGGCTGGGAATTTGCCTTGCTATAGCAGAAATTTTGCTATAGCCGACCTCGTTATATGAAAACAGAATACCCGGAGGTCTATGTAAGAAAAATCGGGACCCAAGAAATGTCCTCGTAATAGCAGGGTTCTCACTATACCCGTGCTCGTTACAACGGGGTTTCCCTGTACACAGCAATATTGAAGACCATTGATCAGATCATTTTGAGCAACAATTACCTGCAAAGGGTGACTCCACATCATTCAATGATGCCACAGCCATCTCACATGCTTCCATATCTTCCATCCTGGAAAAAATATGAAAACAAAATCAGTTACCAGATACCAGTTTAAAATAATCACAAAACAACGCTCTTCACCACACAGAAATACATTAAGAACCATGTCTTCATTAACGCCTGACATAACCTTCATCTTGTAACATTAAATGTAAATATAAGTGCTCACAAACAAAACAGGTATTACACCAACTGAAATAATACCAACTGGGAGTAGAGCTTATGGGGATAAGACATAATAGGATTTTGACCAAACAGGACTTCGTCAATTAGGACTTAAGCCACGTGGACGTAAATCAAATGACAAGTTACCAGGCCACCATATCAAATGCATAAACCACCTTGATCCAATATTGTACCAGGGATGTGTTATGGAAGGATATGAATCAACCGTCTTTCTTTGAACCCATGCTCGACACCGCCACAAAGTTATGTGTTCTCAACTTGTGCTTTTCAGGTGTTTTAACAATAACAAACATGATTGTGTGGCAACGTCATCTCAGAGAAAACAATAGAAATGTAGAGTGTCATTTCACTTGTCCAGTTCTGTTAATGGCATCACTACATCTGTGAGCATGACGGACATCAGCACACAAAAACAAAAAAATCTTTTCAAGTAAAAATCTTAGCTGCACACAAATACATTCAAATACTGTAGAAAAACATAATACATAGCTTAAGATTTAATTTTCACAATGATTAAAGCCCACAAATTTGCAAGATGTCAGAAAGTGAAGAAATTAGTCAAAATTTTGTCAGAAACACAAACATCTTATATGTGCGATTCTTTAATTATTCCTTATCACTCTTTGAAAAAAGCAGAGAACAAGATCTGTGGAAGTGTTGCTCTTAAGTTTCTTGAAATTTGCACAAAAAAAATTATAACCAAACAAAGCTTCAGGAGACAAAATGAGCAATGAAAGATATTTCCTTCTAAGTTGACAGCGGCTCAATGTCAGTGCAGAGCATGGGACCTCCAAGCATTGTCATAACTGTGGAAGGCTTTTGATTTTCATTAACACGCTTTAGTATCCATGCAGTTTGAATATATCAAGCTCGAGTATCCTCTCCTTCCTAACTTCCTAACATCTCCCTGCCTGTACGTTGCTCTGCACTGACCTGACGTATCCCAGCCCTATACAGCCCCCACAGTCTGGGTCCCGCAGTAGCCTGATCTGGATGATCTGTCCGCAGCTCATCAGCAGGTCGCCGAGGTCCTGCTCTGAGAGGTTGGACGGCAGACCCATCAGTTCCAGGACGTGAGCTCCCTCTAAGGCCTGCCATGGAACAAGACAATCACGCTTCACAGACCTGGCGGGTGTTTCACCAGGCTGTTCGTAAGTTACGAACGACTTTACGAACGACTGGTGATCCCTTCTTGTGCTAAATGCGATACCAAACTTTGTTCATTGAGAATCTGATATAGCACAAGCAGGGATCACCAGTCGTTCGTAAAGTCGTTCGTAACTTACGAACAGCTTGGTGAAACACCACCCTGAACTCACAAAACAGTTTTAAATTTAGACCATGGTTTAGGCAAATTTTGTGGTGATTAAAGGGTATATACTGTACTGGGAAGGCAAACAAGCCTTCAAAAGGTAATTGTTAGCAATCTTCATGCCAATGGTCTTAAATTCATGTATTGTCTATTTTATAAGCTTGCTGAAAGTTATTTTTCCTCAGATGATCCACATATGGAGTAATTAATGATTAATGATTAAATCCTCAAAATGTTCAGCCCAAACATTTTGAGGATTTGTGATTTAATCACTCATTACTCCAAATGTAGATCATTTGAGGGCAAATAACTTTCAGCAAGCTTCTAAAATAGACAATACATGAATTTAAGACCATTGGCATGAAGATTGCTAACAATTACCTTTTGAAGGCTTTTTTGCCTTCCCAGTACAGTATATGCCCTTTAAGCAGATAAGTAGTCTTGATTTAGACCATGGTTTAGGCAAATTTTGTGGCGATTAAGCAGATAAGTAGTCTTGATTTAGACCATGGTTAAGGCAAATTTTGGTGTGATTAAGCAGATAAGTAGTCTTGTTTTAGCGCGTACACTTCAAGAAGCCTTCAAGAAGTCCCAATAATGAAGGCAAAATTCATCCTAGTTTCTATGGATTAGATGCTAGATTATTTAATTTGGTTAATCCGTGGTCCTAGCATGGTCTAAACCACAGCAATAAGCATAATAAATTTAGCACCCTACATGCTCATTATTAGACCCTTTTGAAATGTATGTGCTAAATCGAACATACTTATCTCCTTATATGGCACAATATTTGCCCTAACTATGGACTAAATTTGAACTCCTGTGAATTTGGGATAAAAAGAGCTTGTGAGATTTATATGAGTCCATGTAGACAAATGTGAAGTATACTATTAATATTAATTCCCATCACACTTGCTTTTTTTATTATACAAACATCAAGGAATCTATTAAAGTTATATTCTGTATATGCACATTACTTTTCTCGACTATTATTGTCAACATTAATTTTGTATCTAAGCTTATAATTTTCATGTACTTGTACATTTTATGTGAAACATGTGGGAGTGAAATTAGTTCAAATTTATACATATCATGTTGAATATACATGTACTGATGTCAACCAAACACTGTGAGGACAATCCTCGACAAAGAAAAATTTAAACTGGCAGTGCACATAACAGAGCAAAGCAATACCTAAAATCAACCTCTCTCTCCCTCTCCCTCTCTCTCTCTGCGTTAACAACCATCTGCCCACCCTAAACCCTGCCCGTTTGACCTCTTTTAGGAGAGCTGGGTAGTACACTGGAGACTGAGATTGTGATTGAACTGCAACCAATTGCTTAGAAATGGCTCTGTTTCCTAACCTGCAAACCATCTTCATCCGATGATGTCGTCCTTTGACGAGATGCCGACAGCCCGCTGCTCATTTCCATGTCTGCATCGGACGACACCCCTGCCCCACCCCTCTCCTCGCTCCACTCATTGTCCGTTGACCGCGCCCCACCCCGCTCTGCCGTCTCCCCCCCGGTGGACGATGCCCCGCCCCTCTCCCCTGCTACGCCCTCCCTCCCCCGGGAGCCACGCCCCTTCTCTCTGCGACCGCGTGGCTCGTCCAATGATCCCCCGCCCGACGAACGGAACGGCAACCCCTTGCTGATGATCTCGGGGAAGTCGCGGTTGTTGCGGAGGTCGAACGTGGGCGCGGGAGGGGCCGAACGGACAGAGGAGTCCGAGGAGAAGTCGTGCTGGGCCAGCTCGGCCTCCCGCTCAAACTGAGACCCACGACTCAGGAACATCTCCATCAAGCGAGCCTTGCCTTCAGCTGCGTCTGCATTACCTATGAGTATCATACATCGTTCTTAGTACTAGCAATCTTAGTATTATTTACATCTTTTCACCAAATAATGTATGTATTGTTTTAAAGTTTGTACACAAATTCAAAATTCAGCCTTTGGTTGCCACGCGTGTTTGTTTTTTTTAATCAAGAAACCTTGGAACTGATCTGATTTACAGATTACCCTGATATGCCGTTTTCGTAATGTACAACTTTCTCGCTAACAACGTAGTAACACGTTATGACATTTACCTGTATCAAGTGATTCAGTTTCAATGGGGGGATGCACTCTGAATCTATAAGCTGTTGCTAGGTGCTACTCTGACAAGCTTTTGGCGTTACAATGGATAACATATTGTTTTAACCGTGTGCATAAAATCTGCATACATAACGAAAATGATCTATTCTATATTCCTTACCATTTGGCAAGCCAGTGACACAGTCTCTAATCTGCATGACATTTGGTTTCTGCTTCATGACGCTTTTCAACCCATCCTCGATGGCCCGCCCTCTACCTCGCCCCTTCGCTCTTCCTCTGCCCGGAGCCGAAGCCACGTCTGGTCTATCCCTTACTGGTCTAGTTGGGCTCGCTCTCATTGGTCGATCAAGAGCTGGTCTAGTGCTTGGTGGTCTGTCCTTCGCTGGTCTAGCATTCGGCAGCTTCGGATGGGATGGTTCTTGCTTCTGCCGAGCTGCTAGCGCCTTTTCTTCAAGCTGTACATAAATAGGAGTAAAAGTGTTTCTTTAAGGATGTGAGACTTCTTGTGGGGAGATAAATTCTACAGAACCTACACTACAACTCAAAGGAATTGGCGTAGGGAAAGGGAAAGGTAAGAAATGAAAAGGTAAGAAAATTCCTTTGAGCTGTATTGTATATCAAAGTTGTACTTGACTTCTCGCACTGCACACACTGCTTGCATGACAGGGGACAATCACCAACCTCTGTGCAGACCTTTAGGAGCAGACGACCACGATGTGCAGTTTCGGTTTCTACAGGAACAGCAGAGGTTGAGGATGACTCGCCCCAAACCTAATCAAATCTGAAGATCAATATAATTCTGTCAGAGTCTGTTTTCTTCTTGTATATTTGGAGGGAGGTTCTCATAAATTAATTCCTTCCATTTTCTGTGGTTTGCACAAAATTGAACATTTTTTTACCCTTTTGCTACCCTTTCTGTAAATGCCCTAAGCCTCTGAGCAATTTGTCATTGCATGGGTCACTTATGAGAAGACCCAAAGAGTACTGAAGTGTGACGTCATCTGAACATTTTGTCAAGACAACTGGTTCTTAACTATGTGGCTAGAGCAAGTAGCGGTGATCAAAGCTGGACTTTCATTAGGAGTGCCCGAGACTAGCCTGCTACACAATCCCACTTGGGTGATGTTGTTCAGAACCAGCAACCTGCATATCAATGGGTATGACGACACCACATCGGTACTCTATGATGACCCACCTGCCGGTAGTACTGCATAGGGAGAGGGATGTCCAGGGGGTTGAGCTGTCTCCTCTGCCCGCGTCCGATGCCGGGCACGTAGAAGGGCGCGGTGGCGTGAGATGGTGGAGAACCCTGCTCAAACCCCAAGGACATGGACAACTCAAGCAACATCTCTTCCTCCAGTCTCTCCATCAGGCCCTCTTGGACTTGACCTGGGGTCACCTCACACTTCATGATTCTGTGAAGAAAAAAAGGCTTTGACAGTGTGACTCCTAGACTTGAAAATAACATCCATATCGGCTTGTTGAGATGCATATTAAAATAGAAGAATAACAGATTTGTGTGAACGTTGTCACCACCACTCACAAGATACTACTGACACTGACTGGCGACATTAGTCTTGTATGATCCTCAACAAGTCAAGTGCAGGTGCATAAATAACAAGGATTATTGATTGATAATTAATATAAGCAAGTAATCACTCTAGTTAAGACTAAAAAATAGCAGGCAAATGTCATGTTCACCAGTTATCATGGTTATGTTTAATTCTAAAAAAAATATTAAATTCAGATTTCAGGAGTGAAGGACAAAGAAAGTTTTAGAGAAGGACAAAAAATTAAGAAAAAAAAGGACAAATAATATGGAGAACACGTACGCACACACACTCTCTCTCTCTCTCTCTCTCTCTCTCTCTCTCTCTCTCTCTCTCTCTCTCTCTCTCTCTCTCTCTCTCTCTCTCTCTCTCTTCATGTTAGTTTGGCAGCCGGGGTCACTCAAGTCAAAATCCAATTCACAGAATTTCATCGGGCAACAGACACAATATTACACGAGTGGGACTACACTACCATACACTTCTTCATGGACCATTCTTAGTTTCTTAGCTCAGTTTAGTAAATGTTAGACTGTATATGTACCTAGACTGTAACATTACATTTTTATACGATATATTCATCAGGATGTGCTATTACTTTGGAATATTAATACAATCTGCCCGCATATTTACAGTTCTTACCTGGACTACTAGTTCTTCGCGTTTGCTTTTTCCGACTCAAAACAACGTGAGCGAAGTCTTCATCCCAGACGCTACCGATTAATAAACGGAACTATTGTAAGACTGGCAAATGCTTTTAAACAACCTGCGTCTTATACCCCCATCTCACTGGGGAGGCGATCATGGCGACCATGGCGATCTGTGGAAATCCCGCAGAGCGTAGCAGAATCTTCTTTGAATTCTATTTTTAGCCTGTGAGGCGATTTCACTGCAACTTACTGCGATCGACGCGCGCTGAAGGCGATGGTAATACGCTGAAAAGTAGTACGACGCTGCTACTCTCTTGCCACGATTCGAGGGAGATGTGATGCGCTGCTTCTACGATCAAAGCGGCCGTACAACGAGGCTTATGCGCTAATTAGGACCTCGCTACGCTGGTGCTACGAATGGAGCAAATGTGTTACGTTCATGATGCGCTCTTGAAACGATTTCAAGCAATCGGCATATTCGCGGCACATGAGACATTCTTCAGTCGATTGCCAACCTCCAACCAATAATATTAAGATGGATGTCCAGAATTTGGTTGGACTTAACACCTTAGCATTCTACAACAGCATACGAGGACAGGAGAAGGAAGAGGAGGAGGAGGCTAAACCGATACTGGGTCCGATCCTTCTCCTCCTGTACCCCCTCCTCCTCCTTCTCCCATGTCTCTACCTCCTCCTCCTCCTCCTCTTCCTCCTCCTCCTCCTCTACCACCAACCCTAACCTCTTATTCTTCCTCTTGGACCGCCGGCCTAACAGCTAGCGTAGCTGGGCCGGGCAGCTTTCCCTTTTTTGGTCCTTTTTCTGGGAGGCATGTTTGAAAACGTCGTGGTGTCGCCTCGTAATCTGTTGCAAATGTGATAATCCGCCACTATCGGCAGGGTGTTTTATAGCAGCGCGGACGGTCGTTGCGCAATCGCTGCCCAGTCATCAGCGTCGCAGCAAAAACGCAACGCGAATGCCTGCAGCGGGCTGAGAACGTGTGCCACATGCCATCCAAAGAAGAAAGCGTCGCGGTGGAAGCGGTGTGAAGCTTGTCGAGCGCAAGGCTGTCGCCTTGCAAACGGAAGCAGCGTGGCAGTATTTGTCTTGCGAACGGGCCTGAAAACACGGGCGATCGATGCCTCTTTTAATGCGCTTCTACTACGCTTTATGCGTTGGAGCTCCGTTACAGCTACGAATATGTCGTTTGTAATACGCTCATGACTCGATTTTGATGTGCTTTAGCACCTCCGCGCTCTCGCTACGTAAGTTTTGAACACGTTCAAAATTTTGTGGCGACCAGGAAGATGGTGGCGGTCCTTGCCGCTTCAGAAAAGATCAAGGTACGACGGAGAAGATTGATAAGATCAAGCCACGATCAAGCTACGATATACCACGCTTTGTCGATTTTTGACGATCGCAGCGGAATCGCCATGAGATGGGGGTATTACAAATACACGGGAAGTGTATTTATAACAAATGGGTGATCTTGAAATAAAACTCATACTTGAATTGAAAATGAAACATACCAACGATTAGCTCAAAGCAAAAACGACACTCTCTACTTTAGTTCATCTGAGGAATGTCAATAAATCCCCAAAATGAATGTGCCACATTTTCCTGAGGCAAGACCCAAAAAACAATTTCCTAATTGCTTCTTGTTTGGGACATTGGCAATCCCGGATCTCCCATTCTTCCTCATATACTTGTAATATACTAGTAAGCACATTTTACCTTTGATGATTTCACAATGAGAGTCTTTATCATGAGGATGATCTGGAGGCGTGCTCGGAAAAATTGAGAACTATAATTCTAATTGAAATAACATAAACGATGCATCATCCTAGTTTAAAATTACAAACAGTTAAATCCAATACGCTAATCAGTTTTATACTGATTTTGTGATGTACATTTTTAAGTGCATCAACACACGAAGCTTCTTCCATGCAACTCCCTTCAGCCATTTTGCCCCCCCCCCCCTCTTTCTTTTGTGTGTTCTTTATCATATCATGGAAACTTACTCTTGCAACTACTCAAATAAATTACTACATCTACAGTTAGAAGGGAACTCTGCTTATGTACATTGCAATATATCAATATCAATTCTGATTTAACTATTGTGCTCGGTTCGAGCAAGATCGTAAATGAAATACCCCCACAGTACTGTATTTCTTGCAATTTTTTTCTTGCCTCTTTGATATCATCTGATATCTTATAGATATCGTAGACTATCAGCCCCGCCATCAAGGTAGGTAAAACTTCGACAGCGAGCTCGCGTGCGACATCAGCTAGCAGCAATCGCTGATACACCTAAAAAAAGAAACGTATCATTTTCGTTCAGTGTCTATATCACCCCAGTCGTAGGCAAATTCAAAATTGTGTCGTCTGCAGTGACCTTATTCAGTCAATATTATTTACCACAGTCTCGTGTTTGCTTCTTACAAACACGTCCTCGGTACAACATGTTTATCAAGCAGCGTTCTGCCGGCAAAACGTTAGTTAACCCTAAAAATACTGGGCTATTTTGGATTCTGGAAATACTCGGGGGAGGTGGGGGGGGGGGGGCTTTTGGGCCCCCCTAAGATCTCAGCTCTTGGTCTTCCGATAACAACCAAATTTGTCATAAACGTCCTTTGTCATGTGTTCTAAAACAAGATATAGTCGAAATACTTATATTATTGTATTTATTTAAATATTCTAAATTAATTCTGCAAATATGCAAATTTTTATCAAAAAATTGTTGTTGTTCTTTCATATTTTGGTGCCTGTTGTGGCCAAATAAATTCCTATTTCAAGGTTTTCAGCGGGAAGAACAGGTTGTTCATTATGGAATTGAGTTGTTTCATGCTTGAATTACTAGATATGTTTATGAAAATTAGTAATTACTAAATATGCAAATAAGTATTCCGCACGCGATATGTAGAAAAATACAACATATGTTATGTATTTCTTTATTTTTTTATGTAATGTTTTTCATTATTTTCATATCCTAGAACTGCTACTTGAATTCACAAGTGACATAATATAGAAAGAAACAAGTAAAAATGGAGTTCGAAAACAATGTGTATGACATTCATTCAAGTACCATACTCTTTACACACAAATGAATACAAACTTTGATTTCTCATGCGACATGTGATACGAAAATATTCCGTAACTCCGCAACCGAGGCATGGGAGTATACAAATTTAGTATCAAAAGTCATGAAATAGCAGGGCGAACGCTTTATGCGCAAAAAGGTCATCGTGGTTAATGTACAGGGGGGGGGGGGGGGTTTAGGGTTAAGGGTTCACGTTTATAGGATTAAAGTCCTTTTCATCCAAGGTAAAACGCTGTAATCATTCATTGTTGTTTTGTCAACAGCTAGGTTTGAATAAAATATAAAACCGAAGCACGTATTATGGCAGTGGATACGCATTCTCAATGGTAGAGCCAGTTGCCATCAAAGGGTTTGATGGTGGGGGGGGGGGGGGGGGGGCTCGGAAAGTTCTCCCTAATATCAGAGTCAACCATCCTGCCGCCAACGCAAAGACTAGCGTTATTTTTTCTTCATAAGAGTGCCTCTTAAATGTGTGTTACCAAAGAAATAGGGAGGGGGTGGCGATTTTGCGCCCCCTCCCCCATTTTATTCAGCTAACCATAAAAAGGGTCGAGATCAGTCATTGTAGTGTTTTAGTGTTTTACGATTCCATCGGATTAGCAAGGACAATCATTGAAGTGTTGATGCGACGTATTGTGATTCGGCTGACAATGACACGAAGCAGTGATTACTTTTGCCAACCTCCAGCCGGCATACTTCGGGCAGAAATAATTATGAAATTGTCGGCTATCAATGAATAGTGCTAGAACCGACGGTTAAGGACTATAATCCTTTGTCTACTTCTGTTGATATTCGAGCTCAAGGGGAAAAAAGCCTGACCTAACCTGAGACAAAGGCAGTGGACACCATAGACTGAATATTGTTGGAGCTTCGCATTCTCCACCGATGCTAACGCCATTCTGAACCTCTGTACATAGGATGTCCCTATGTCTCTGGTACTCTGGTAATTAAGAAAACAATGTCTCGGTCACCGCAGAATCTCGTCGCCAAGTCTTCTTCGTCACCCGTGCGCCTGAAGCGTCAGGTAACGCTGGTCGACAGCATCGCACTCCTGGTCGGAGTCGTCATCGGCTCCGGCATCTTCATCTCCCCGAAGAGCGTTCTCGCCAACTCCGGCGGGCTGGGCTGGGCTCTGCTCGTCTGGGTCATCTGCGGCGTTTTCTCCATGCTCGGGGCGCTGTGCTACGCCGAGCTCGGCACCACCTTCCCCGTGTCTGGCGGCGACTTCTCCTACCTGCTCGAGGGCTTCGGCCCGATACCCGCGTTCCTCAGGATGTGGACGATCCTCGTGTCCATCCGGACGGCGTCGGCCGCCGTGCTGTCCATTACTTGCGCCAGGTACATCCTGCTGCCTTTTTATCCCGACTGCGAAGTCCCGTCTGCCGTTACACGGTTGTTAGCAGCGACGTTGCTTTGTAAGCATACTTATGAAAACATAACAAAAAAAGTAAGTTCCCCTTAAGCAAAATAGCATAACTTTTTATTGAAGAGGTTTTGAGCAACATAACTTGGCAGGATGGTTTTTTCACCTATTGACGAACTTCCGTGTGAAAATCACATTAATCTACTAAGTCATGCATGAGTGAGCGCACATTAAAAGCAGAATTGTCACTTTTCAAAAGTCACAAGGGTAATTATTGGATTCTGGAATATACATTTTTAATGAATTCCATTTCTGGTGCATATTTTATGTCCTTTCATTTTATCATCCATCTCTCGACTCACTAACACCTATCCCAACACTTAACCCATTGTTCTGGTTGAGTGAGCACCGTTTAAAAATTACTCATCCCTCTTGAGTTTGAACCTTTTAAAAACCCTTCATTTTTGTGGCAAAATATAACTCTGGATATTTTGACAAAGATGTAACATGACCTGTTATATGGACATAAGAAGTCATTTCCATGTCATGGTTGAGTGAATCGCAAAAGAAATGCCGCCAAAATGTACTGTTAAAACAACATAAACAATCACGCTTGTGACTTCTGAAAAGTCACATTTTTTCATCTAGCATTTGCTCACTCATGCATGACTGGACCGATCAATATCATTTTCACATGAAAGTTAGCCAATGAGTGTAGCAACACCCTGCCAAATTATTTTGTCCATAACCTCCTGGTTGAATAGTTATGCGGTTGAGAAAAAGGGGGGACTTACTTTTTTTGTTGTGTTTATATTAACCCTTCCTCTGCTAGAGAAATGGGATTTGAATGCATTGCTGGTTAAACAAAATACTTACATGGTACACATAGAGTTAACAGATAGTAAAAGTACCGAGAAAGGGACCCCTCATCGTTTGTTTTTCGCACTCAATAATGTCTACAGGTTATTGATTCTACCTTTGCGTTAATTGATCTCTCTCTCTCTCTCTCTCTCTCTCTCTCTCTCTCTCTGTCCTTGTCTGCCTCTATTTATGTCTGTCTGTCTGTCTGTCCATCGCTTTCTCTCTCCCCTCCCCTCCCCCCCCCCCCCCACCCCACCGAAACAGGTGCGATATTCTTCGCGAACAGTGTCAGTGTGTCGAGCAGTCGCAAGATCCAAGTCATCTTCACCGTCGCCAAGCTTCTCGGGCTGGCGGTCATCATCGTCACTGGGATCATCGAACTCGCCAAAGGTAGCAGACCAATGGTGGATGATTACGTGGGAATGGCTTTATAGGGACATACTTTGGTTTGCAGGGAAAGGATTGCGTAGGGGCAATCACTGAGCTATTCACAGATATCAGACCAAGAACTGATGTTTAAATTGGGATGGCATAGGGACAGACTTTGTTATGGGGGCAGGGTGTGCTGGGCTGGGCTGGGCTGGGCTGAAAAAACAACAACAACAGCACACGATTGACTCCCAGTGACAGTAATATTAATTCCATTACCAAGTAATAACATTTGCATTCATTGTATACTAACTTATAGTGTTTGTTACGCCTGTTACGTTCTAATGGAATGCGCTCTTTTTAAAACTCGGATGTCCATTTCTTAAATACTTCATTATAGTATTATTGTATCGGTGTAACGTAGTGTGCTCTTGTCATTTTAGGTAATACGTCGAATTATGACAATGCGTTCGACCCATCTGAGTTCGACTTTAAAAACTTTCCACTCGCTATTTACTCCGGGTTATTCGCTTACTCCGGATGGTAAGTATGAGTTGTTTAATTTTTTCCGGTTCCAAGATTTTGTCTGACTTGTTTTTCATACATTTTCAGGATGGAGCACTCTATCCTTGCACTATCCCTACTACTGGGTGTATGTCTAAAAAAAAATGAAATTACTCAAGAAAGCCCTATTTATTGGTATATGATTAGTATCGCGAGTAATCAGGTGGTTGAACAGGTAAAATAAGAAGAGGGCCGAGGTATTGGACAACACCTATTACAATTTTCTTTGTAATATCGACCTCCGCACGAGCTAATAGTGGAAAAGATGTATAGCGG
Organism: Arbacia lixula; assembly: GCA_963669155.1. Taxonomy (NCBI): domain Eukaryota; kingdom Metazoa; phylum Echinodermata; class Echinoidea; order Arbacioida; family Arbaciidae; genus Arbacia; species Arbacia lixula. The sequence goes on along the minus strand of OZ022579.1, from coordinate 27,806,797 downwards.
GTCCTGTAGCCCATTACGATAAAACCGTTCCAGAAGCCGTGAGGTCCATTCTTGTCTGATTTGAGGATCACGAGACAGCATCGAAACCATACATTCCTTGACTTCAGATTACTTTCCCTTACGAAACCAAACATTTGAGAGCAAAATGACCAGAATTAATCCAGTTTACAGGTTATAGAGTACCGAAGTGGGATATGTTGTCATGACAAGTGGTTTATAGGTTTAGCAAACATCAGTGATCACAACGGGGACTCTCATTGGGAGTGCCCGACACTAGCCCGCTAGACAATGTCGTACCAGTGAAACTCGCACTAGAGTGATGCTGCTTAGAACCAGAAACCTGCATAACATAGATATGACGACACCACTTCGGTACCCATTTCATGAGCTTCTCGCACAGTTAACACACACTAATCCATATCTCAGTGGAATCGGCTAAAAGATGCATTCAGGTTGAGTGATTGGGATCGTCAACAGTAATAACCTGCTTATAATAGTTTTGATAATCCCGAATTCTACAGTACCAATAATTTAACCGACCACATTATTATTCAAGCTATCACCGTGGTTTGAAGGATCGTGATACTGTTTTATTAAATTTTGAAGCCAAGATCTGTATAATAATGTAATGTTCTATTTGGCAACTTCCTTCATTCTTCATCTAACCTGATATTCATTATCATCACCATTATCATTCATTCTTAATTATCATCATCGTTCTGCTGACGCGCCTCATACAGTTAATGATCTCTAAATATCCTTCTCTGTCAAGTTTTTCTGTGATTTTATACTTTTTACTTATGCAGGCAGTACCTCACTAACGTCACCGAAGAAATCATTAATCCAAAAAGGTACAATTTTGAAATGTTTCGTTGTGAAATAAGTGTATAGATTTCAGGATTATTTTCCAATATTGCTCAATGAATATCTTACGAGTGGGTGACTAATGAATCATACGTTTCACAACCAATAATGTATCCACCAATCACCTGTTCCCATTTTGTATTCCAATGGTATGTAAGAATGAAGAGAAAGAGGAAAAGGGGGGAAAGAGAGGGGTACAGACGAAGATAGTGTTGTACAGAAGGGGGGAGAGAGAGAGAGAGAGAAAGCAGGGGGGGGGGGGTGCGTAAGCTTCACATTGTTTACGCATCTTCCTATATTCATTCTCGGCACAAACGTACATTGCAATATGAGAGGCCAAGTGAATGGCAGTGTATACAACTATACAAACGTAAGTGTGGCGTCCATTATAGAAAATGATGTCAGTGACCGAGGAGAACCTACAATTCAAGACAAGCTTGTGATGTCACAATAAACCAATCAATGACTATAATTTCAACTATATTCTTGTTCCTTTTTAAGAAACGTGCCTCTGTGTATAGTCATCTCCATGATCATCATCACCGTGGTCTACCTCCTCACCAACGTCGCCTACTTCACAGTGCTCACCACCGACGAGATATTGGCGTCGAGTGCGGTGGCTTTGGTAAAGTCCCGCACTAAATTAAATCGCGGATTTGTTAGAGTATGTGATAGCAAGACAGTATAACATAGGTTGAAATCAGAAAGGCCCAAAAAGCGAAATGTCGCACGTTTGCGAGAAATTAGACAGACACTTTTAATACGGAATTGTCGAAAAGGAAAAGGAAACTATGTCCGCTACGAAATAGCGAAATTCAAATGTAAACAAGGATAGTTATTCACATTTCCTGAAGTTATATCTGTGAGATTTCATACGTGATATCGTTAGGGTATACTGCTGATTCCTGCCAAGTTTTACGACTTTTGCAAATGGGACACTCTGTCTTTAACCCTGTCGGTGTCAGACGAATTATTTCTCTATCATGTACATAGGTGTAATGATAGTGAGTCCTGAGACAAGACTATAGAGCACTTCTCAAGATGGCAACTGTATCAACACACACACGTATAGCCTGCTGCAATAAAGTTACTTCAAAGTAGAAGCCTTGTTCGAGTCATCCTATCTGAGTCTACACGAGATCACAACAATAGGTCTAATGGTCGTCTGTGCAGAAATCCGTCAGTGGTGTATAAAGAGTTAATTATACCCCCCTTCTCCTCGTTTCATCCCCGGTGTCATTCTCCAGGACTATGGGCAGCGGATACTGGGTTCAGCGTGGTGGATTATGAGTGTCGCCGTGGCCATGTCCACTATTGGATCCATCAATGGAGGCACGTTCGGACTGGCTAGGTAAGAACGCACCAGTCTCCTTAATGTCATGTTCTAAATAAAATCCTGCTTTACAAGAACAATGTGAATCACGCGCTGAGAGGGACATACGATTTTGAATGTAGACTATGCTCGCCACGGTTGAAACGTAAACAAGGCTGGTTGTTCACTTTTCCAGAAAATGTTCGTGAAGCTTTGACTGTGAGATTTCATACATGTTATTGTTAGGGTATACTGCTGATTCCTACAGAGTTTCATGAATTTTGCAAATGGCACACTCTGTCATTAATCTCGCACGCAAAGGGTTAACGGGAAACGAAATTATGAAGGAAAGTTGAAATGTATGAAATCATACGACAAAACCTAGATAAGGATATCAGTGCAATTTTGAGGAAAATCGAATATATGTGTATTAAAGGAAGTGTTATTTCTAATAACTAGAGCTGTCAAAGCTTTCATCTAATCTCCCTTAAAGGTAGCCCGTCTCTTTGTAGACCTAATTCTGAAAGTTCCCTGACTTTGGCATCATTTGAGAGAGAGTGATTATAATATAACCTTTCCCTGGAATCGACAAAGCGTAATATTCGATTTAGAGTAAATAATTTTCGATAATTGGTCGAGCTTTCTTGTTTCGTTCCACAAAAATAGTCAAATCTCAAATTAAAACAAAACTGTTTGATAATTTTAATGTTCATGTCATATAAGTACTCTTATATTATATATTATACTCATATAAGGTCGTATATAGGTCCGTAGCGGGGGAAACGATTATACTTCCAGGAGTTAAAGAATTATAATAAAAACAATTGAATAGACATTAGACTTTGCTCGAGACGTTTATGAGATAAGGAAATACCGTTGTCAATAGTTCCTTCGGTTTTTTTTTATGATACGTCAATAAAGTTACACTGACAGTAAATATAGTACATCGTTTATTTACCCTAAAACAAATACAGGTTTATGACTCATGTCCCAACAATGCTGAGTGTGTGAATTGCTATAAACTTTATTTCGGAAAAGTTCTCAATCCTATTTGGTAAATATCACATGATACGATGATACTGTAAGTAAAGAGTGATATTAACTACCCGTTTTCTTTTGTTATACTCGGGCCTTAAATGGAAAGTTAGATAAGTGAAATAAACTGAAGGTAAAATAGTTTTGATCAAAGCAAGTCAAATAAAAACATATCATGCGACGAAATTCCATCAAGGATAAGAAAATCATGATTTTTTTATCTTTAATATTTTGACGCCACTTGCGAGGTGCACTCATGCATATTGTGTGCTGTATGGCTCCATAAATTGTCCTTTTTATGTTTTTTTATGTTTCACGATTCTGCTGTGATCAAAAGCAAATTAATTTTAGCGTGGATTTTCCCGTTTATTTGGTAATTCGCACTATTTTCTTTCTTTTGTTAAGGTTTATGCTGGTAGCCTCTCGCGAGGGCCACATGCCTGCCATTGCCTCCATGATCAACGTGGACAAGAAGACCCCCTTGCCCGCCTTAGTCATTCTGGTAAAATGTCGTACATCATTACCCGAGTCAGTGGGAGAGAGGCTGAGAGACAGACATACAGACAGTAAAGACAGAGAATGAGAGAGAGAGAGAGAGAGAGAGAGAGAGAGAGAGAGAGAGAGAGAGAAAGGGAGAGAAACAGGCAGACAGAGACAGGCAGACAGACAGATAGACAAAGAGACAGAGAGCGGGAGAGTGACATAAGCACACACAATGTATGAGAGAGAAAGAATTTTTTTTTAGAGATATAGGGGGAATGGAAAGAACAAAAGGAGAGAGGGAGAGAGAGGGAGAGAATGAGAGAGAGAGAGAGAGAGAGAGAGAGAGAGAGAGAGAGAGAGAGAAAGCTAGAAAGAGGCCGCGAAAGCCTGAATGGAGTACAAATGAAATATTAAATGCGTGCGATAGAATTAGAGAGTGGGGGAAGAGGGGAAAGAGGAAGGGAAGGGGAGGGGAGACATAATTATTGAGTACGATGTTTAATAAAAGAATGCATATTTCTTTCATATAGACACCACTGTGTCTGCTGATGCTCGTGAGCGATGATGTCGTTACTTTGATCACGTACCTGAGCTTCACTCGGTGGCTGTTCATCGGCATGACCTGCGCCATCATCCCATACCATCGATGGAAGTATCCCGACTTCGAAAGACCCTTTAAGGCAAGTCCCAGACACTCGGTGTTCATTAAAATGTTGTAGAGATAAATACGACAACGTGATTGTACACTGTTGACGAGGAGCGAGAGTACCCCTGCAAACCAATAGGTGGCGCTATTCAAACCACATAGATGTACTAGGTCTATCTTTATCTCGAAATCGAGCTGGTTACGATATACTTTGAACTTGTTTTTTTGATAACCCACAATATTTCCTTTGATAGAGTGCGGAGTACAAGTCCACCTAATGTTGCCACTATCTAATGTGACTTCTTTGTAATGATAAATTATCACATGAGCCTACGGAGAAATATAATACCACGAGTATGACAGTAGTTATTGTTTGCGCATGCGTGAAGGACGTTCTGGCGTGACGTGTAATACGTAGTTAAGACATTGTACTTATCACAATAATTTGTGATTTCTTCTAGCACATTTGTTCATACACATGAACTCATTATATGATATTACATGTATGATGTAAAAAATAAATCTGAGCGAGTGATTTCTTGCGAATTAGAAATAGCCTTACGATGCATCTTCTTTTTTTTAAATACACACTTGCGTAATGCCTCAGGCGTATCAGTAATATATGTAATTGATTATTATAAGGAAAGACAACGAATTATTTTGAATTTAACGATGTGATTGTTGAAATATCCAACAGGTGCCTCTTGTAGTACCTGTCATCTTCGTGTTGTGCGCCCTCTTCGTCGTGTCCATGTCACTGTACAGCAGCCCGGTGGATTGTGGGATAGGGCTAGGCATCATGTTGTTGGGAGTGCCTGTGTACTACGTGTGTGTCTGGTGGAAAGACAAACCAGCCCGGATCAATGATGGGCTAGGTAGGTACACCTATCTGATAAAAACATCTTGACATAAAGGTTTTTCCCGATCAATTTTGATAGCTTTAAACTCAAAATCATTAAATAAGGTTCAAATTTAGGTGCGGGAAATGAAATTCCAATTGAACGCAGCATTAACACATTCACGCATCATTACCTATCCATATAAGTAGACATCAGAACACCTGCCTGTCCGAGGTGAGAACGTTGATTAGAAAGGTTGAAAATTGAATTACAATTCGGCCGTCGCGCTGTATCCGCTTCAATACGGGCAATGAAGATTTGACTTTGAAACAGAATACGTCAAAGTTGAGGGGGAAAATCTATATTAAACTTAGGATTTTATAACCTGTTATAGTGACATGTTAGGATGTTCTGGCGGCCTCCGCGAGCATGATTGTGCTAACCCTGTGGTGGCGGATGAATAGGAATTGGATGGCAGCCGCTTTATAGCAAATCAGTAACTTAAAAAGAGTAAAAACTGTCGGCGTATGATTATAGTAAATTATAATTGGCCTACCCCGTCTTACGAATTAAGGCATCAAGCGATATCAAAAACTCGTTTCGTGAGCAGTTCATGTACGCAGATACACACACGCACACACACACACACGCACACACACACACGCACACACACACACGCACACATTCACACACACATACACCCACACACACACACATACGCACACACACACACACGCACACACACCCACACACAATACAAACACGCATTTAAACAAACATAAGCACACTCATTATGATTATGCATGGTATACATCTTCAGAAGATGTGAACTCTCTGGGAAATGGTACTGACGACAGTGAAACAAAAACAAACTTACAATCGATTTATTCAAATAAGATCTGTTACTATTGCTCCCCTGAACAATACATGGCTCCATTGAATAAAATGAACAAACAAATTAAATATAGCCTACTTGACGCCGATGAAAAAGTCAGGAACCTGCGTACGTATTCTCAATAAAGTTAGGTTATTATTGGACCACATAAAACATTATTAAATTACTTCATTATCTCATTGAAGAGATACATTTATATTCAGAAATGTAAGAAGTTAGCAGCTAGTTTATTAGGTTTTGAAGCTTTCACTTGCAGAATCAGACATATAGAATTGGTAATTGCTAAACAAAAACACAAAGGAAAGATGGACTATGGGAAATGGTTCCCTATTGAAAAATCAGTTTAATTGTTTATGATTGTATTGTGAGACTGGTACAATTCAAACCGCCCGGAGACTGATTGTTTTAGCTTTAAAATCAGGTCTGTATGTTTATTTCATTGTTTCTTTAATTGTTACAATGATTCGTGTATGATTTTTTTCTTATAATGTTATGCAAATATTTGATTCCTGTATAATTGTTGTTCGTTGTAATGCTATAAAAATAAATGTGAAAATCAGTAAAAAAAAATTGCAAAAAAAATGTTAGGTTATTAGGCCATGTTTATCTTGCCGTCTCTTGTTTTAATAATTTAGATAAAACAAATTATCGTTAATCACAACAAAACTACAAACTAAATACAAATAACTACCTACTGATCGTGTTACCATCAGTGGTAAGCCATTTTGCCGTTGTATATAGTGATATACAAGGTCATATGTTTGATACACAAGTATTTTACTGTTTTGTATATTTCAGATCGCATGACGTCATTCCTGCAGCAGTTTCTCTTCGTGGTCCCACCGGAAGAGGGCGACGAGTCAGATGACTGACCATCACAAAGCGCTTTTGTTTTGTCCCTCATATTTTGTTTTCTTCAAAACTAGGAAACTCATAATCCCAAGTGATGCACGCTCATCTTCATTTGAACCAGCCAACAACACCAATTGCACGCCTCGTGTTCATTTGTCATCGATACCACTGTCCTTGAATTAATTTTCCGATACCATGGCAACACTGCAAAGAGAAGAGGACCGTGGAATCAGGACCTTAATTGAGCACCGAAGTGTTTAGTCATTATGAGCATGTTGTCAAGGCAACTGATTCTAAACTATGTGGGTAGAGCAAACATTGGTGCTCATGGCGGGTACTCATTGTGAGTGCCCGACGCTAGCCCGCTAGACAAATTCACAACAGTGAAACTTTCACTTGAGTGATGTTGTTTAGAACCAGAAACCTGCAATGGAGATAACGACACCACTTCAGTGCTCTATACAGTAAGAAGCCGATTTGTGACAAGGTCAGATATCTTAACCGAGATCGTTGTTGTACCACAGTCAGACCGGACCACAGTCATGATAGGACCAATGATTTTTAAAGCCAAAGTGCAATAAGATTGCATTTGAGCAAATATGTTAAAATTACATTTTATAGTCACAAAAGAAGGCCTGACAAAGATTTTCTCTTTGAGCTCGTATGTTCGATTCAGCCGATTCTCTGGATAATTTTTGCCTGGATTTTGAAATACCTAAACGAGATACGATGCGCAGAAGAATATGGGGAAGTACCCCAGATGCTTGCGCAGTTGTGCTATGTAATACGTCCAATACAACCAGAAGGATTGAATTGAAGAATATTGCTACAATAAGGTAAAATGGCTCTAAACGTGATATCAAGCTGCAGTACAAAAGTTTCGATTTCACACTGTTCCGCATCATATCTCATAAAAAGAAAGTTCCTGGAAACGCTACTATGGTATATTTTCCTTCCCGACAAGTAACATGGAAAATGTGCCCAGCAAAATAGTATTTTTATGTAGAAAAGTATCACATTTCGTATTCGCTTGTCCTCGTTAACTACATTCAACTTCGTGACAAAATTAAGACTTAATCAGCGAAAGCTGAAATGTATGCATGTTCAGGAATATGCATGACCTTTGTAAAATCTAGTAAAATCCATGTAAAATCTACGTCCACCGATAGTCCAGGATTATCTAGCACCGCAATTTGGTAGGGTTAACACCGCGATTGCGGTGCTAAGAAAGCTATTGAGAACACACACAAACAAAATAGTCCGGGGTTAAGGAAGGCGACGTATATAATTACATTTCGCGCGCCTTCTTGAGCCCCGTCCGTGAGATACGAGCATGGAGAATCATGAATATTCATTACCTAGAAATTCCGGGGTTAACGAAAGCAAGTTAGAACAGGAGTGATATTTCTTAGCCCCGCTTTCGTTGATAGTATGGGACTAAAATTGCCAGTGAGAAAAGAGGCTAAGGATAGTCCAGGGTTAGGGATAGTACGGGACTAACGATAGTACGGGGTTAAGAAATCATAGTGAGAAAAAGGCTTAACAGTATATAAACATGTACATAGGTAGAAGAATAAACCCCAGTTAACTTGTTATAGGCTATATTTCATTATCATGTATCAAATCTCTTTTCAAAATTGTTCACTTTGAGAAGTGTCCACTTTTGTTTTTGTTGAGTGTAAATTGAGTTATTTTTATGTTCGTTATTGATGTATTCATTATATTCACGCAGTATTAAAACATATCTGTATTCGTGTGTTATTATATTAGCCTAAATATCGTGCAGATTATTTACAATAAGGTTTATAGTTATGAAAATAACATTAAAGATATAATGGAAAATTCTGTTATACTGTTATAATTGTTCATTCGTTGTTATTTGCTCAAACGACAAAAATACCTCAACGGAAAGAAAGGAGGGTAAGAAATAAATTCACCCTTACAAGCAAGTTCTCAAACTGTACAAAGTCATATTTAGTTATCTACCTATCATACCTAATGATACAGGTCTATGATAATTGAACAAAGGCGCTTGTCACAATATTGAGTATCAAAAAGCTTATCTAATAGGTTAGGCTACTTCCAGATTGTTTTGATCCCTCTCAAAATCACTAAAAAATACTCTCACAAAATCGAAGTTGTGCGCTGACAGAAGGAACGTTTCGGGATGGCTCGGTGTAATTCGTAATGTTCCTGTTTTAATAGGGAGCTTTAGATTTATCATCCATGACGCGGAATTTCTGAGTTGGGGAAATGCGCGAGGTAGTTCATCCTTTGCCGCCTATCCTTTCACAACCATTCTCAGACAATTTTACGTTTTCGCGAAATTCGCGGCGCAGCAAATGATGGCGCTATTTTACTTGAATTGCTTTGTCAAGTTGTGTCGCGTCCACCGACCACTAGAGGTCAGTGGTCGCGTCGCAACAAAAAGCAATTTAAAGAAAGATTATTCACGACGCTGACATGAGGAGGAGAACGCAGCGTAAGGGGAGTGAAATTTATGGGCTATAGGTTGTGAAATTGTGAAATATAAAGCTCCTTATTATTACTCGTGCGCATGAGCACTGGAATATACAGTATTATGTTACTATTTTGTTGGATGAGTGTGTAGGTTGTGTGTGTGTGTGTGTTTGTGGGTGTGTGTATGTGCTTGTATTTTTGTGTGGCGCGCGAGTGTCATTTGCAATTACTCAATGTTCCGTATGTCATGCTTTGCCGCGGCAGGGATACATTAGATCGCAAGCGGCAACGGCAGCGGCAAAACCGCTCCCGGTCACGTGAATTTGCCTCAATCTTAGGAATGTTAATCAAACGTGGTCAAAAGTCTGAATTGTTTGAATAAGGTGATAATTATGGACTGGTTAAAATGAGTTTTTCTACATTGACCCAAACAGCGATAAGCAGTCCATTGTACACTTCGCCACCCATGTTAACCTTTACTATTGCACCTGACTCTGTCAATCGAATACACCATGAAATCGACCTCCCCCAATATCACCGTGCCTAAATAAGTCCCACTTTATCCTTAAGAAATGAAGAAAAGAAAAAGGTCAGTAGGAAGGGATAATTTACTCATACCAGGCTTGAAAACATATCAGTGCAAGATGATGACCCAGCCCGACGTCATAATGACAAGCGCGCTTTGTAGAGGTTTATTGTGACGAAAAGTGACGCAGTCCGACGTCATAATATGGCAAGCGCGTCTCTACACCGTGTGCGCATGTCTGGAAGGGCGCTGGCAACCTTATACCCTTGTTGTGTTTACATTTTCACTTCATTCTTAGCTTTTGCTCAATTAGTATTGATCGAATTCTACGAATTGCTAAAGAAAATGGGTTGCCTATTTTCGAAACCGTCCGGTGAGGACTGCGACGGGCCGTATGGGAAGGCACCAGATATCGACATCGGTAAGCCTATCGGACAAGTCCCAGAGGAGGAGGTCAATGACCACCAGATCGACATATTTGCAGGTTAGCGTATGTACCATCACAGAGCGTGTTCTAAATTCATGTGTTCGGTATAGGCATGTATTAGGTAAATTATGATATCGTGTATAGAACAGTGCAACATCAAAGATTTCGTAGTTTTTCTGTAGATTACCATCGATCACCGCCACTATTAACCCTTCCTATACCAGACAAAATGCTGCTCTAGGGGATCTGTGTGTATCACTTGTGAGAAAATACACGCACGGCGCATTATAAAGAGTTAAAGGTTTACTCAATTAGAAAAATAATTTCCCAGTAATCTATGTAAAATCATCCACTAAAATCGAATTTCACATTTGTTTGCCGCAAAAAAAGTATCATTTTGACGAAAATGTGAAGAAAAAGAAACCGGACGTCTACAGTGACGTCAGAGAAGTCAAAATGCCATAGATTGTACGGAAGTCAACAATAGACCATTTTCGTAATGTATTCACAACTTTCCCCCTAACCGCGTAGTAACGCCATATTGCATTCACCTGTATCTTGTCATTCAGATTCAATGGATGGAATGCACTTTGAATCTATTAGTTGTTGCTTATCGGACAAACCTCGGACAAGCTTTGGGGTTCCCATTAGTAACGTATTGTTTATTTCATTCACGCCTTTGGCATTTATGGCATTTTGACTTCTCTGACGTCACTGGAGGCGTGCGGGTTTTTTTTCAAATTTTCGTCAAAATGAGACTTTATTATATATTATATTATTATTTTACATAGATGAGTGGGAACTTATTTTTCTAATTTAGTAACCCTTTAAAGAGCTTTGACGTCATGAGATGCAAGTTAGCATGGCCTCCAAAAAGTGACCAATGTCATGGATGTCATGTATGGAAATGCAACGTATCATATTGATTACGGTAAAGGCCTAAGCTATGTATTGTTCATCTATCGAGGAGAACACATATTGTGTTTCAGGCGAATCCATTTGCAATTTGAAAATAAGATACTTCTCTCTTGGTAATTAATTTGGGGGCTAAAATTTATATTCCTCCTCTCCGCATTGCAACAAGCTGATTGATATAAACATCGCGCGGCTCTGTGGCTCTGTTTGAAGCCCCATCGCAAACAAAATAAGGTAGATAAAGCATGTTTGTTTTTGTTTGGTAATCTATGAATGTGTGCATGCAAAGTAACAACTGCATTGATCATGATGTTTCTATTGGTTTGTATTGATGTTTATTTCTCACTGAACTTATATTATTTGTTTGTATTTAAGTAGATCATAATGTTGTGTCAAAGCAGGGCCTCCTGGTAGAACAGTGCTCAATAAAGCTAATAAATATAAATAAATAAACAAACTAATTTTTATCTATCCATGAAATATGTCAACAGTATATTGTAACATGTGCTATTGTCGGCTACAGTATAGAAGAACGAGAAAACGTCCTCATTATGCATTGTTGAGAAGCTATTTCGATGAATCATGTTCTTTCCTCAGAGCATGCGCAGGATGATCGTGTGACCATCAATGCTCGTCCGAGGTGCCTGGCCAGAGACCTAGAGCGTGAGGGTGACGAGGAATCCGCTATCAGGATGCAGGTGATCAAGGTACTACTTGTTATGCACGACTCGAAACAATCCGGCTAAAATCGTAAACATATTTTTTTTTAATGGAGCATTAAAATAAAAAAATCATCAACCATCAACAACAAATCAGGGTATATTCGCTACAACTTCCTCGTCTCTTATCCTTGTCTATGTTTCTCTCGTTATATTGTTCTCTCTCTCTCTCTCTCTCTCTCTCTCTCTCTCTCTCTCTCTCTCTCTCTCTCTCATAATGTCACACACACACTCTCTCTCTCTCCTCCTTGTTCTCTTTCTCCTCATTTTTCATCCTTTTCCACTCCACCCACTTTATAAATTATGTATCTAGATTTCTTCTAGATCTCCATCCATCTCTCTATTCAAAGCAAGAATGTTCTTTTGGCGGCATATTGTCCTTCATCTTAAAGACAAAAGTGACCGCACTCATTGAAACGTTTGTTTTGTTCACGCAGGAGACCATCCGTCTTCAAATGGATGAACTGCAAAGAGCCAGGGATGGCTTATTTCAAGCCTTCATTCGGCAGGAAGCACTGGCTGTAGCAGCTGCCATCCGCAACGAGGAGGCCGAATCAAGCCCAAGCGACGACGACGAGGACGACGACGACTGGCTCACAGGGGGACATGACCACGGTGATTGTATGGAGTTGCTCATGTCATTTGCGGAGAGTGAATCCGATGAGGATTACGAGATGGCGGGGGAGAAGGAAGAGGAGAACATCATGGGACCCGAGGAGGGGTTGGGAAGCGAATACTTCGTTGATTGTAATCAGAATTCGAGCGACGAAGACGAGGCAGATGAGGCAGACAAGGAGGGGCGATTTGGAGAAATAGTGAGTTGGGCGGATTTCTTCTTCAATTCTGACGACGACGACGACGAGGAGGAGGAGAAGGAGGAGGAAGTGGAGGAGGAGGAGGAGGAGGAGGAGGAGGAGGAGGAGGAGGAGGAGGAGGAGGAGAAGGGCAATGGTGGCGACGAGGACGCGAAGAATGGGGATGATCCGCGTGAGGAGAATAAGAGGGAAGATGTTGAAGATGGAGGAGGACTGCCGAGCATCTTCCTCATCAGATCAGGCCCTGATGATGATGATGATGACGATGATGATGAGGAAGTCCAGGATGAGTTGTGCACGTTCTGTGGAGAGATAGGGAGCTGGATTGATTTCATCATGGCAGATGATGAAGACAATGGGGAGGAGGAGGAGAGCTCCCTAACAAGATTGCGCCGAAGACCGGGGGAATGAAGAAGAGAAGGAGGAGAAGGAGAAGGGTCAAGCAGCTGAAAGAAGAAACGAGCAGCAGCAGCAGTAAAGGCATGACGATGGCTCGGGCGAGGAAGTAAAGTCAAGGACATGAATAAGGAGAAATGAGTTACCAGGTAAACAAAAAAAAACATACCTACCTTGATCATGGAATAAGTGGGAAAGGGCTGGGATACATGGGAAATAGAAACGGAACGTGCATGTGCGAAAGGATGGGTAGGGGGGGGGGGGTGCGTGAAAAGATTGTCGTATATATCATAAACTCTAAAAAAAATATATATATGTTTTAGTTTTTTTAGGTAAGATACATTATTCAGTGAAGGATTGTGATAAGCCCTTTCTTCGGGTAGAAAATATCAAACACGTTTTATTCATGTTCCGTTCTCTGTTTCCTTTTGCATTAGACACCATTCCAACCGCCTCGTCAGTCGGAACATCTGCCCGGCTCAAAAAGCGGCAACAGCGAGTCTGATCTTCATCCATGAGCTGTCGTTGCATGGGTGTTTATGACGTCTGATCTTCATCCATGAGCTGTCGTTGCATGGGTGTTTATGACGTGGAAATGGGCGGAGGTATACCGCATAGACCACTAAACATGGTGAGAATAAGATATGATATATATGTTTTTTTTTTCATTATGTTAACACATTATTTATCCTGGCATTTGAAGATTTTCTTTTAATTGGTGCATTAATAATATGCGTATCGTAACTTCCTGTCAAGATATTAATTGCCTATATTTTGATTTTTTTTTCTTCTTCCAGATTCCTTCGAAAACTAGAGAGTTGCATGAACGGTGCCTACGAATTCGCTTCGCTTATGAAATAAAAGAGCGCCACCAACAAAATCAACAACAGCAGCTTTTGGTTGATTCCGTTTGAGCGATCACACTCTGAAGAATGACTGCACGCGCGAGCTGGTCGCTTCTATGTCGTCATCCACGTGACATCAGTGATTCCACCAATCAGAATCTTGGGATTAGTGAGTGCACGCAGTGTCTACCGAGGAAAAAATGGAAATAAAAATGAAGCCCACACAATACGCACATAATTATTGTGACCTTCTTTTCACTCCCAAGGAGTGACTGCCAGCTTCTTAAAATCGGTCTACTGAAGATAATATGAAGAAGGAACAAAGATCAAAGTTTGCCCTCAACCCACAATGTTACTTTGGTTGTGCAGTGAGCTAATGATACAACTATGACCAACTGCTGTTGATCCCCGATACTATCCTCAATGTCAGTAAGTTAACAGTGAGGCAATGGCATAGTACTAAAAGCTCGCGTATAAAAATGCATTTTTGCTATAGTTAAAAAACAACACCATGGCAATGACGTCAGTGACAACGATAAAGCAATAATGCATGCCATTTAAATCTTATGAATCCAGGACTTAATTTGTATGACCGCCAAAGTAGGTTCATTCATAATTTAGTTTCGGTCTAAACTTAACTGGGTGAAAAAAATGAGATACCCAGCTAGGTGATCGAAACTGGTACTATGCCAACGTGACATGACTCCACGGTATTATTTGTCCTACATCCATTAAACAATCTTCAACAGGATCAATGCAGAAAGTATAATTGTATGCAGTAATTGATTTTGACTTTTGAATGTTGTGTACTGAACGTGTTTTTTTTTTTTTTTGTGTGTGTGTGTGTGTTGGTTTTATGCGTTGGGTAGCCGAGGTAGCCTAGGTACTGGGCTGTGAGGTGCATGGACACATGCAACCCAGTCTGTTAACAACTATGTCTGGTAACACAGACTACGTTCTAATACATTCCCCGCTCCTTCTCCTCTTTAGGGGGTAAGGTGCCATGATGGGATCATAGCCCTGAAATATTTGAACCATCATGTTGTTTAATCATATTTGTTTTGCCCTTCTGAGTGATCAAGTTTGCCTTCTTTATCCAAAGTATATGGAAAGGAACATCATATGTTTCACTCCCATCGCATTTTTCTTTGAATACACCTCATTTATTCTGAAGGGACTCTCCTATGGTAAACACTATAAAAAAAAAAAGTGTTTTTTATGATACTCTGATTGTTTTCGTGTACGTGTATTATGCCTAGAACATGCGAGGTTTCCGCTGGACACTCCCATAAAGCAAACAATAAATAATTATGTCATTTTTTTTTAAATTACATCTTCCCGTTACTTTTAACCTAAGCTGATTTGACTACATGACGCATTTTCCTGCACAGTATTGTTCTAACATCATAAATGTTCGGCATTGGCCTTGAATCACACTGCTTCTTGCAAGCTGAAACGGAAGTGAACTCGTATAATTTCAAGTTTTTTTTTTTTTTTTTTTTTTTTACATAGATAGACATACACATTCGTACCTCTTAAAAATGACATCTGAATTAGGATGTGTGAATTGTAGCTTGATTCAAATTGTAACTTACTGTAAACACCTTGTACCATGTATATGGCTGCAATAAAACCGTATTAGACCGTCAGTGGGTGTGGTAGATTATGTGTATCATGTAGTCTGCGCTATCGCAGAACATACAGGGCAAATATCCGGAGTACAAAATTGATTCATACAAGTCATTTATGACATATGACCTATAATTATTTACCCTTAATTTATCCATAATTCTTTGATTTAAGACATTAATATTTGTAGAACAAACATCTTTATATAAATGTAATATGATCAACCTCTATGGAATAAGAGATGAAGCAAACTCATACCTACATGTATCATCAAAACAGGCTGACGACCCTGGCTAGGGTTGCCTCTTTTCTAGCTGTGTGGTGCATCTTTTTTGATACATTTAAATCATAGTACATGTAGCAAGTTTTTTAAAAAAGCCCTTTCTCGTACTTTTTCTGCTAAATTTGAAATATGAAGAGAAATATGCTTACAAACATGTCCAAACTATGATAAATTGCAGTGCCTTAGCACAAAACAATAAATCTCAGTCTTGAAGCTAGCCTAAGTCTGCAACACTGTAGGGCATTGTACATGCCCAACGCGGAAGTAAAGAAACAGCGATTTCGGATCCATGCTTTGTATTCAGTGTGGGCGAGGCAAGTTGAGCTAAGTGAAAGAGAACCAACCGTTCATCGCAGAAAGTTCCCGAATTCTACGGTGTAAGTATAATAAATAACGTGATATTGATACATTAATATGATCCTGTTCAGGTTAAAATAGTGCTATATTGGACCTCAATTCTAAACTCTAAGTTATATTGGGTAAATGAGTTGAGGGTCTATTTATTTCCTCACAAATAAATAGGATTCCTGCCACCGAGTCGACATGGTGGATCTTCGATATTTCATCGAGGTCTGTACATTCTGGTAAACTATGGATCGGTGGTGTGTGTGTGTGCGTGCAACCGTCCATGGCATGAGTTGAATGGATATGGTCATTGACTTTGCGATATTGCTGTTAAAAATGTACTTTATTGATATCTCTAGTCTCGATATATTACAGAGGGTTCCCACGAGCAGCCATATTGGAAAAAAAAACAATGAAAACCTGTGCATCAGACCATGAAAATTGTCCTCATTATGGCTGCTTGTGGGGAACCCTTTATTGCATTTGTTTGAAGCTTTAATAACCCTTTGCGTGCCAGACAAGCTGCTGCTCTATGGGTTTTGTATGTATCATTTGTGCAACAGGGCCTCAAGAGTTGAGTCAATGGAGCGGAAGTGTTAATAAGGGTGTAGAGTCCTGTACTTATACTTACACTGCAAGTCAAAGGAATTGGCATAAAAGGAAAGGGAAAGGGAAAGGGAAGGAGCCTCAGCTTTAAACCGCGGTATATTTTGTCCAGTTCAGCATGAAACATGATGTATTTTAGGCTAAAGCATTGTATTTCATGCTGAACTGGACAAAGTATACCGCGGTTTAAAACTGCAGCTCCTTCCTTTCCCTTTCCCAATGCCAATTCCTTTGAGCTGGGGGGCCGGGGGTGTTTCACGAAGCTGTTTGTAAGTTACGAACGACTTTATGAACGACTGGTGATCCCTTCTTGTGCTAAATGCGATACCACACGTTGTTCATTGAGAATCTGATTTAGCACAAGAAGGGATCACCAATCATTCGTAACTTACGAACAGCTCAGTGAAACACCCCCCTGGAGTGTAGCTCTTCCTCTACTAGTCTACTCCTGATATTTAGTACTCCAATCTCGATCACCCTCTGTCTGGGACTCTGTTCTTTTTGAATTAAATTATGATTGAATTATTTTTTGGTCCAATATTTTGTAGGATCATCCGTTCCATCACAATGGCGAGATGGCACTCAATTTTGGCTATTGCAGAGCCATTGCCATTGTTTTTGTTGACTTTCACATCATTTTGCAGTAATAATTAGGGGAATTGCTAATAAATATATGTATGGTTCTGTATAATGTTACCTGGCATTATACTGTGCTGTTGAATCAGCAATTTTCAAAATGAAAGCAGCATAGGCCTACTGGAGGGGAAAAAATAACATTCAAATAGTGGTATTACGATAATGGGGATCAAAGGGAAATGGAAGTATTGAAGTCCTCAGAACTTTGAAAAGCTAATTTCAAATCATTCCCATTTTGTCAATGAGTTGAATAATACACTTGTGAAATCATCCCTGCAATTAGAAATGTTGATATTTGATACTTTATTGTAAACCAATTTCCTCATTGTGATGGTTTCTCTAATGAGTTCAGACATTAAACTTGGACTATCTTGGGTTAAGGTTAGGATCCAGGTTAAAATAGTGTTGGGGTGGGGTTTACTGCAACCAGCCCGCTCACGCAGTGAGCGGGCTGCGTAGCACGGAGCTTTGAAGTAAGGAAGTCGAGATTAGCAGTGATTATATTAGTTGGTTTCAGCAATTCTGTAACTCAAATCTCAAATCTATTGCACTTATTTAAGTAAAATATATACCTGAATAATTCCGTAGTTGGTTTGAAGATGAATTCAATCCATGTTGCATTTTTAAAAATTGTTTTCGACCTAAAGTGGTTCAGAATCGCACGACAGCAGCTGCGATGCAAAACTTAATGCGCATGCGCCAGTTCCCATTTACAGTATACGCTTTTGAAGCAGCCAAGATGGCAGCCTCGGCGAACCGTATTTGTTACAAAGATCATGATCATATGTGAAGAGGTAATATGTCACGTTGCTTAGCATTTTCAAACAGTTTTATAGCTCAGGTATACATTCAATACATTTAGCCATTTATATGTGATAAATGTACTTGAAATGAGTAATTCATTCATGTGCACGGGTTGATTTCTCGGTAGTCGGACCAGACATGCTGGGAAATTGGTGGCGAGCCCTCAGGACGCTCCCGCTGCGCGGGAGCAGTCCCGGGGCTAGGGTGGGGTAAGGTTTTAGTGAAGCAAGTACATGATTTGATGGCAATTTTGTGGCTTCACATGCTTATAATCAAACCAGCTTTTTGATCGTGCATCAGCATGGCAACTCTCTGCAACAAGATAGGTTTCAGTGCCTTTTCAGCATGCACATACACACACACAATATATACATGTCCGATGAAGTATGAATTCCCCAAAATTTCCAAACAAATATTAGGCATTTCATATCAATTTCAAATAATTCTATCCCATTTACTACAAGATTTTTAGACCAGCATCAGCAGCATAAAATGTGAGTAGTGTCCACCCATCTGGCTGCTATACCGTGTGCGTGAACTCTGTTAATAAGCGAAGGGTGAATCAAGATGTTGCCATTGGTTTGTCCACTGGAGAGTTCCTTTCTGAGACAGACATGCAATCTTTCTTCAGCAACATTTCTGAGAGGAAGTGCTACAAATATAAACTGGAATGGTAGCTTAACTATTGAATTATTGACTATACACATGATCAACATTTAAATATACAAAAATTACTTAAAATAGAGGTAAAACAAGCTGAGGTTGGTACATTTCTGGAGACTGAATGTAACAGGTTCCTGTAATAAACGAGTTTATAGGTGCAGCGCCATTGCGTGTCACCTATAGCACCATACACTCCAAAACCTGGGAGTATACTAACACTCCTACATGGAACATGTAGCATACAGGTTCTAAGCATCATCCATGGCCTCCACAAATTCTATTGCCATTTCTATTTACCTCCATATTTGCAGGCTGGCTTTTCTCCCCTTCAAATACTGAGCAGCGCGACTCCTGCATAATGTGCTGTACAGACAATAGACCAGGGACAGGCTATGAATTAACCTCAAGTTCCTTATAGGGTGCAATTAAGCCACACCCCTTTGGTTACTGCAGTTCTATGGACAAATTTTGACATGCTAACTGTAACAGGGTTCACAAAACAGGAAAATCTAGCCATGAGTAACAGGTTAAGTGCCGACAGACGACAATCAAAAAACATCAAAGACAACAAACACCGTGCCTATACTGCCCTACTCTGACAAAAGGAAGCAACTAACAAAATAGACTTTTCTTGTAAATGAGCAAAATGTGTCTATCAATCACTTGCATTGGCATCAGTGCAATACCACATCAAGTTATTTGAATATCTCGCAGCAAGATGAATATTTCTTGTCCAGACTTTGGCTGTATGTAGGGAATGCTGGGTACAATCTAAGAATACCAATAACCCAGGGTGATTTGTCACTTGCTTCCTTTTGTCAGAGTAGGGCAGTATATGTGTGCGTAATTAGCATAATTTATTGTAATTGGCCTCATTTAGAGATTGTTACTGTGTTAACCCATAAATGGCCAGGGTCTGTTCCATCTAGTCTCAATGGATGAACCAGCTATAGAGCTGAATTGCATGTCCTAATGGAGAATACAGACAGACAGACAGACAGACACATCTTTCTGAAATTAATGTTCATGCATAATGATACAAAGGATTACAAAGGTTCCCAAATGACGATGTATATATATTTAACATGAATAAGATGAACAAGTATTTTATAGTACTTTAGAGATCTACACAATATAAAATTTTGTAAACTTTACTGTTCTTACTGAGCCCGCATACACCGTATGCAGGCAAGTTCTTTCCCACTCAGATACAAAGGAGCTCGATTCCCATACCATCTGCTGTTCAGACAATAGGCAACAGGTAGTGAATAAACTTCAAATACCTTATAAGACACTATTAAGCCCTCTGGTTAATGGAGTTCTGTGGCAAATTTTTACATTCTAATTAGATCAGGATACATGAAGCCAGAAAAATTGCACCATGAGCAACGGGTTATCACAAAATCATATGAACCATACAGAAATGAGTGATTCAAGGTTCAACATATTAGAAGTGACTTCAGCCTTGAACATGTGCATGTACAAGAACTTGTTCCAGGAAAATAGTACATTAGGGATAGGAGCTACTCTGTTAAATATAACTGGAATCTTGAAAGTGTGTGAAAAAGCAATTACAGTCGCTCGGGTCAGAGTCCGTATCCTTTTCCTTGTGTTGTAAGCCCTGCTTTGGAGACCACTGTTTATAGAGCTCATATTTCTTATCTCTATCGAGCAGTCGCAACACACAGGTTTCGCTATAATAAGTTGGCCTGCAGAGGGCCGGCAGATAATTGTTGGCACCTCTCTCGCATTCCGTCTCTGGATAGTGAAAAGTCCAGGGGTTATATTTCCAAAACATTAAAGAAGCTAGTTAGTTGTAAAAGTGCATTTAGCTATATATAGCACCGGACTAGGCTAGACTGCTTCATGAAAGTGATATTAGCAGTAATGTTTGATGTGCTGTGGCACATGTACACACAATGAAAAGTGCGTGCACACGTGTGTGAGCATTGCATCAAAGCCCATCGGCTGAACTTTTGTGTGCTGTCTACAGGTCAACGGGCCTTTCGCAAAGCCTGTACGCACCTCTACTCTCCATTAATCCTGACGCTCGTATACTTAAAAAAAAAAACTGAAGTCACATTGGTTTTCATCCTTTCTAAGTTCTACTATAAATCTCCTGTCAGTAAGTGAATTTTTTGGCGAAGGACTTGTTACCATTGAAAAAGATACATAGAAACTCAGGGCAATTTATCCCCTGTATGCAAAAAATAAACTGTGGAAAACTACATGTATATTTCCTAAACAACTTCAGTGTGTTCAATTTCTTTTGTGATATTAGGCTTGAAAATTCACCCCTAAAATAAATGTATATTCCCCCCCCCCCCCCCAAAAAAAAAAAAAAAAGGCCACGAAAAAAAAAAGATAATTGCTTTTGTTAGTTTTATTTTTTACTGAGATAAGTGCTATTTATACCTTCCTACTAATAGAGTACACTATAAGGCATATATTTCATTGGGGTTTTTTTCATGAATTTTTGCAAGTGGGGTGCTATTCGCGAATTAAACAACATGCAAAAATATGAATATGACATGCACAAACATGTACTACTAGTACTAGTACTCTAGGAATGTGAATTTAAATACTCAAGAAATTGTAGAGGCATTCTGATTCGTGAAAGATTAGACTCACTAAATATACATGGCGTATACAGTATCAAAGTTGTGTCGTCATATCCATTGTTATACATACACAGGCTTCTGGTTCTAAACAATATGAGTCAGGTACAAGACTTTTACTGGTCTGACATTATCAAGCGGGCTAGTGTCTGGCACTGCCAATAAGAGTCCTCGTTATGATCACTGCTGTTTGTACTACCCACATAGTTGGGAACCAGTTGTCTTTACGACATGTCCATAGTACACTTCGGTACTCTTTACATGTATTTCTTGCAGTATTGGCTGGGAGCTCGCTCCTGCTGTGTGTGCGTACATTGTTTTCCTACTGCGCGGACGTTGCACAAATTGCCTGCCCATGGCCCCCCCTCATCCCACCTGCGGCTCCCTAACCTCAACAGGTCACCAACAGGTGGAATACAGTGTGTTCAGTTAAAGGGAATAGACTGTACTAGGAACACAAAAAAGCCTTCAAAAGGAGATCGTGAGCAATCTCCTTGCCAATGGTCTTAAATGTATTGT
Organism: Arbacia lixula; assembly: GCA_963669155.1. Lineage (NCBI taxonomy): Eukaryota > Metazoa > Echinodermata > Echinoidea > Arbacioida > Arbaciidae > Arbacia > Arbacia lixula. The sequence continues at coordinate 27,784,665 of OZ022579.1, read as the reverse complement.
ATTGTCCATTTTAGAAACTTGCTGAAAGTTATTTGCCCTCATATGATCCACATTTGGAGTAATTAATGATTCAATCACAAATCCTCGAAATGTCCGCCCCAAACAATTTGAGGATTTGTGACTTAATCACTAATTATTCCTAATGTGGATGATTTTAGGGCAAATAACTTTCAGCAAGTTTCTAAAATGGAGAATACATGAATTTAAGACCATTGGCAAGTCATGATCACCTTTTGAAGGCCTATTTGTCTTCCCAGTATAGTACATTCCCTTTAAAGGCAGCTTAGCTTAGGGGGGGGGGGGGGGGGGGCTCTTTTTGGAATTAAGAATGGCCATACCTAGAGACAGGGTCGCCCTATTGCATGTCACAACACTATTTTTGTCGTTAAAACCTCATTAAATGGAAGAAAATACTGTATAAGAATGATAGAGGAATACAATAATAGAGCCGGAAACTGACTTTGAACTCAATTACATTGATTTTTAGATTTTGAGTAGGTATTAAGCGGGTCGTCCGAAACCTACACTACAGCTTAAAGGAATTAGCATAGGGAAAAGGAAAGGGAAGGAGCCACAGTTTTAAACCGCGGTATATTTTGTCAAGTTCAGCATGAAACATAATGTTTTTTAGGCTAAACCATCATGTTTCATGCTGAACTGGACAAAATATACTTCCGTTTAAAACTGGGGCTCCTTCCCGTTCTTCCCTTACCCTTTCCCTATGCCAATTCCTTTGAGCTGGAGTGTACATTTTGTATAGTATAGCCTAGAGACCACAGGCCACAATATACAATACATAATAGCGCACATCACCCCTCCTCAATGTTGTATCTTGTCTCAACATGTAATAAAATGTTCTTAAGACATTTACGCATGTAGAGTTCTTCAGGTAGTAACATGTGAACAGGCGACTGTACTGTTAGCTACATTTCCAATGTGAAGTGATCTACGCCCTCCTGCTGTGCGTACTGCCTTTGCTGGTCTTGCCTTGCCGGTACAGTCAGAGCGCAGCAGGTGCGTTAATGAGGCGTACGCACAGAATTTATCGTACAGGCTTCGAGTCTCGCAGTGCTGAATTTTCATTCGAGATTTTGCGAGAAGCTTCAGCACGAAAATACATGCGTTAACCTTCCAAGATGTTTTGAAGCTAGAACTTAAAATCTGTGCACGATTTAAGTCGTACAAGATTCGCAATAAAATTTTCTTTTGATTGGTATATAATATGCTACTTTATGACAATTAAAAAATTGGTAAAAATACTGAAAAGGTTTGCGTATTTTTTACCATTGAGTTAAAATGAAAATTTGTATTAGTATTTTTTATTCGATGACCTGACCCGTGCCAGCAATTACATGCCTTGTATTCGACACCTTCGTGAGGAGAAAGCATTCATCACTACGAGATTGCCGTTTTCATTTTGCTCTCGCATCTGAAAACTAACAAAATCTACAAATCTCGTCATCATGTTTCACCGGAAGTCGTCTGGTTATTCAGCATCGTTTGGCGCGGAATATTGTCCAGCGGACGGTAAGTTGGCGCGTTCTCGCATTTTGCAAAATCTTATCTAAGTCCCACGTAGTGTATATAGTGTCTAGGTAAATCACTTGCGTTTCGTGCTTTGCGTGCACTTTCCCATAGGCCATATCCAATAATATTCACACAGTACAGTACAGTACAGTACAGATTCAAAACATGATGAACGGCATGTATTCATTCCGTGGCATGATTCCACACCACAGCCGTGACATTGATCATGATAATTAGTCTAACTCTTAACTAAAAAAACACCCAGAGGAAAACAACTGGGTAGATTAGCATGATTAGGCTTAGCTCAGCCTCAGGAACAGGGACGCAGTCTCGCAGAAAATTTCTTGTCCGGACCAGGTTGCTTTCTGTGTATAAATCAGTGAGTAAGAGGTGAAGACAGTGTCAATCTTCACATCATGTTTACGTCTACCAGCTTTAAAAACCATGTCATGGTATGCGCGATCAATGTGAAGCCTGTCGCTAGCCACGCTAGCATGGATATTATCAACCATGTAGTACAAAAATGTTTACAGCCTTTCACAGGCTGCCAGGCACATTGTCCTTGAAACGATAGCGGAAGCCATTTTTTGAGAGAAAATCAGAAAGCAAACTTTGACAAGAAATTTTAAATGGGCGTCCCATTCTTAAATCTACATGTGTGTCCAAACCATTTTCCTAAATGGCCTACCATCCCAAATCATTGTGGCTGTTTCCAATAGTTCGGATAAGTACCGGTACCCCAAGCCAGAGGCATGGCCGGATTCCTCGTACTTGAAACATGCATGCAGACTGATCAGATCCGTTCATTATTAAATGTATTTCTGAAGGGCTAAAAATTTGATCATAAAAAAATTGTTTTCAAAAACAGAATAAATTGGAGATTTTGTATGAATGCCAACGTCACATGTTTGGAAAATAAATTCATTTTTAACTTGCATTTATATCAAGATGTATAATTGTGTAATTGCTCCATTTGAATGTAGGCCTACCCTCAACTGTAAGCTAATTCTTTGTTTTCCACAGGAATCAATTTCCTCAGATGTGATCAGCCTTGATCCCATTCAACCTAGGAGGCTTGTATGAAGTTCTTCACCTCCTTCACCTGTTGCCTTGAGGTCCACTTCTGGCGACGATGTGCAACCTTCCACTGCTACTGGGTCCAACTGTTACCACTGGATCTATGTACCTATTAGCACTGTGTCAAGCGACTCTAGCGTTTCACCTCATGCCATGATTTCAAGCAGTAATGTTCAACTTTCTGGCAGGCCACCGGATCCAAATAAATGTAAGCTAACAGACACCTCTCATACCCATCATACCCATTCATAAGAAGTCATAAATATATGAACATGTATGAAATTAGTGATAAACTAAGACAGCAAATCTTCTTACCAATGGTCTTAAATTCATGTATTGTCCATTTTAGAAACTTGCTAAAAGTGATTTGCCCATAAATGATCCACAATTCTCCCTATCGCATATAGCTCTCCGAATCTGAACGTGTGTGGCGCTCTAATTTTTTTACCTTTAATTCTTGGGATATGAACTTCCGGTCCACGAACATTCGGCAATCCCGTACAATAACGGACCAGGGTATCCAACTAATTTTATGAATTTTAATCCTAAACCTAACCCTGACCTTAACACTAACCCTAAACCTAATTCTAAATTTAACCCTGACCCTAACCATAACCTTACCCAAAATATTCGCTGCTTAATTCATAAAAAAAAGTGATTTCTAGGCCACTTTCTGCCGACAACAAACTCTTACCGGAAATATACATCCCAAGAGCAATCGATCAGATATCGGTATGGCGAGGTGATATCGCTTGATATCGGCTATATGCGATAGGGAGAATTGGAGTAACCAGTGAAATTAGTGAAATCCTCAACATGTGAGGATTTGTGATTTAATCACTAATTACTCATAATGGTTATGCATTTTTTTTGGTGAAAAACAGTGACAAATCAATGCTGGATAATTTTTCTTTTATTTTTTTAAATTCGCTTGTTTTTTGTTTGTTTATCCTATAGCACCCAACTCCTTCTAGTAATTCTGCAAGAAGTCCAGCCCATTGCTACAAGCATCTTGGCAAGTTCGCTGTGTATCGCCTTGCTTTCGAGCAACAATGTGAAGCCGTCTGGTAGTCCACCGGATTACAACCTCTTGCCATAATTCCCAGCAGCAGCGTGCAACATCATGCAACAATGTCCATACACCAGATTGATCTACCAGCCAGATTATTATTACCTCAGGATCATTGACCTGTGATAGAAGAGAGAACTGACAAAGCGCTGATATAACATTGTATGTTTCTCTTTGCTTTGTGTATTGATTGATAATAAGAAGTCAAAACACTGAAACCGAAACAACTTTTGGTTTGGCTGACTCCAGAGAGAAAACTGTGTTACATTTTATTTTCCATTTTCTGCTATAATATTGTCTTTCAAGCTTGTATTGTAGCATCAAAAGCAATACCACTTTGAAGTATTGATCTTCACACAGTAAGTACATGTATTAGTTGATCCAAAATGATACTTATAATGTTGCTGTGTCCTTATTGCAGGGGCATACATGTATGGGGGGGGGGGGGGGGAGGGCAAATCAGCTGCTGCCTCTTTTTTGAAACCAGAGGGGGCTGAATCTGCCACAATCCCTCTTATTTCAGACTGTCCAGAGGGGGCCGAATGGGCCGTGGCTACCCCATTCTCTTTTTTAAGCTTTTAACAATAATCCAACATACATTTTACAGAAAAAAATGTTTTACGATGCTATAGTGTGTTTAAGTTCATTGCAAATATGTTTTAGTTGATTAAATTTCATATCGACATAAAAAAGAAGGGTGTCCAACTTGTAAATTATATTTTCTTTTTTCAAACTTTAGAGTGAGGATTTTGAAATAAGTGTGTGTATATATATTTATTTATGTGCAGGATTGAAAAGGCGAAAGAGTTTGTTTTCATGTGATGTTTGTGGTGTTGTCTAGCATGTATTGCAGATTGGCTGGAATTGTGTGCATTTTCTACACGATTTGTCTTATTGTCGCTGGGCTGTAAAAAGCATTTATCAGTTACATGTATCTTCAAATAAAAGTTTTAGGAGAGCAAAAATATACTTTTTATTTCAGCAAATTATGTGTGTAGGCTATATAATTTTAACTCGACACAATGGTTGATGATCGGTTTGATATATGTGGAGTTCATGTGTTATGAAAGATGAATAAACTTTGTACCAGGCCGAACTTCATATTTATATAAAGGTAATTTGAATCGAAATGCTCTCTACAAGATTTTAACAGCCCAACGACAATACTACTAGTATAGGGCTGTGATTGATTGCTTTCAGACGATCAAGATCAATTGCTGCTCTATGGGAAATAGTTTGAAAAATTCACAATTAATTCTAACTTCTTTGTAAAACAGAACCCAGATTTTGATTTTAAGCTTGTGACATCTTATTTGGTCAATCAGAATTTAAAAAATTTTAAAATAATGTTAGAAGTACATCTATTTTGCTGATCACAATTTTAATAACTTGGCTCCACAAGATCCAGAAGATGGTATCGAATGAATAAATTAATAGATTAATAACATTTTAATCGGAAAGTTAACTAAAATGAAAGCCTGGAGAGTCTACAGGTACAAGTTATAAAACAAAAAATAACTTATAAATAAAGGACAAGAAAGAAATGCTGAAGATCAGGTGAAACAACAGAGACCAGGGAATTTACATTTCACCGACAAAGTATAATTTCTAATCTACGAACAAAGTTACCGAAAGTTGCTAAAAGTGTTACCGAAAGTTGCTAAAAGTGTAACCGAAAGTTTAACTATTTTCTAAATAGCATTTATTACTACACTCTCACCACGAAAACATTCAAAGAACAATCATAGCAATTTATTTGAATTTAGTGATTGGTATAACGTTCTGCTAAACACACAATTCACATGCATCAAGCTGCAACAACAGAACAAATGCACACACAGACATGGGTATGTGGGACTGTAATAATGCAATGTGTGCTCGGTGAAAGATTTGCGGGCTCAATTATTCTTCACAAGACGTTTTTGACGCTTGGTTGGAATGATCAAATTTCCTAAACATCCCAAATTCTTCTAAAATTGTCTAAAATATCATTTCATGTGGAAGCACTAGCACGGAAGAAAGCACTAGCTTTCCGTGAAAGTTTGTTGAACTCCCCTATATTGCCGAGGGAACCAATCAGGTACACGCATTCGTTGCAAGCTGAAATCTCGCAAATTTGACAAAAATTAAATCTGCAATGCAATGAATTATTCGATGACCTGACCCGTTCCAGTAAATTCACCAAATGATGTTATCATATTCTTAAAGAAGACATTTTTTCCTTTCACATGATATCTCTTTCATTCTGCTCTGGGATCATTACACTGGTTTATTTTGCTCCCGAGCAACAGTGAAAAATATGCAGATTTTCTGTTGTGTTTCGTCTTTATTTTTCATATTTTGCCATTAAATTCCTATCAAATAACTTAATGCATTTGAAAGAAAAACTCTTCCGCTTTCTAACGATATATACATTATGTAACAATCCCATTCCGATATTATGTTCTGGGACGTCAAAAATGTGGTCTCACAGCTCATTACGTATGCATATCCGCGAGGGCCATGCATACGCGTACGATAAATACGACGGCTTTTTCGCCTGCTGCGGTCTGACTGGGTAGGTCGTCCCAATCAGGAAGTCACCCCAGGCCCTATGGAAGGAAGTTGGTCCTGCAGAGATAAAGCCTGTCTTCCAGGCTGTTGCACATTTTTTTTTGGTTATGCCAACTGACAAACTTAGAGTCTAGCACTCAAAGACTAGTCACTGTATCCTTCTCTTTTCTCAGTGCAAAGAATAAATTGAGAATGATTAGTCTACTGCAGCCAGACCCCTTAATTAAATATTTTGGTATAGAAATGCCCAAACAGCCTGGGAGCAAGGCTAGTATAGACAACGCTACACACAGGAATCCTCCTTGCTCCAGCAGGTTGCACCTGTTGTGGGCCTCTGTGTACGCCCTTCCATATTGGCCTACAGGTATACATGCACCCTTCCATATTGGCCTACAGGTATACATGCACCCTTCTATATCGGCCCACCAGTATGTACATGTACTTCCTACACTATCCAGTACTTCCAACACTATGGCCCGTATTCCGAACAGTGGTGTAACCTTGGAGCTACAGTGGTTTAACCATGGAGCTACAGTGGTTTAACCAAAGAGCTACAGTGGTTTAACCATGGAGCTACAGTGGTTTAACCAAAGAGCTACAGTGGTTTAACCACGGAGCTACAGTGGTTTAACCATAGAGCTACAGTGGTTTAACCATAGAGCTACAGTGGTTTAACCATGGAGCTACAGTGGTTTAACCATGGAGCTACAGTGGTTTAACCCACACAGTGTACTCAACCTGGACTAACTTTATGGGATGCCAAATAAAACGAAATGGAGCATTATTATTGATTTGATGATTGATTTTCCATTGGAATCACTATGGTTTATTGAGTTTTGTCCACATAGTAATTACAGCAACTAATTGAAATCGATTCTGTGATGAAAATCATTGTTGCACCGAAACTATAGTTAGGATATGCTTAGATATATGTCTACAATCATATTCTATCACAAACTGACCAGGAATGTCCATGGTAACAGAGCTCAGTAGACATGTTAAGAGCATTAGATTGTGGCATTAAAAATGAACTATGAAATTAAAGCATTAAAAATGGAAATATGACTGTTCAAAATTCAGCTAAAAGTTGGTATTAAATTCCTCTATCCTTCCTGTACTTCCTCTATTCTGAGGAAATTTTTAAAAAAGGATAGGATTTCCTTTTATTTCCTGTTAAAAACGCGACTTAATATTTTAAGCCTGAAACATGGATATCTTGTTTTTATCAATTTCATGGGTTGTTTTGATGTTTGTAACCGGTCGTCATTAGCCGTCTTGTGTTACCAATAGGCACAGGTGTGTACAGTAGCTGTTGATGTTGTGTAAGGCATATCTCTGCACTAATCAATAGAAATTCTGTTCCTTCGCTCTCCCTATAAAGTACCGCACAGCACGCACGGATTACCTTGTCTGGTTTTCTGTCCTTAAATTCTTGAGTGGCTTATCTTTGATTTGTTTGTTCAGCATGTAGCTAGAGCAGGAACTATGTTTACTTGATGTGCATGTAGTCATGTGCAGTACGTAGATCCATGTTACACATAAATACCTATTTTCTTTGCCATCCTTTGTTTGTTATGTACATACAGTAAATATACCGGTACTCAAAAGTGATGTGTGATAATGAATATATTGGTGTCCAGATGCTTAAGAATCAATATGGCTTCCTCTTTCAGAACTGTATGATGGTAGAGATATGAGATATTGTTGATATCATATTTCTTACAGTACTTATAAATAATGCATGTGATCCACTAAGATCAGCAGTTTGACTTGTCACAAACAGGTACATGTGCATTTAGATTCGAGATAGCCGATGTTCCATGTGATGTATTAATTAATTTGCATTTTTCTCTAATGACAGAAACACATGAGACCAAGCCAGCAATAAGATGATTGATATTCAATTCTAATACCAAAACAACGAAGCATTGGTTTTGTAATGGCCGATGGCCTCCTTTAATAAATCAGAATCCATGCACTTGACATTACACTGGAGTGATCCATCTGTACAAAAGGCCTAGATATATTAGTATACTTTACATGTAAAGTGTACAATATACACTGTGTGCTGCACTAGCCTATGTACTACTTATTTTCAATGCACAAAATTGCTCTGATGCATTTCCTCAAACTATGTATAAGGACTATATAGAGGTTGTGCAAATGTGAATAACCATACATAGATATCTGTATAACTACTCATTTTTATATGTGTATATATGTATTTCCACTCACAGCAGTGTACTTTGAACCCAGATATGATGAAGGAACCTTCTTTTCACTCGCTGAAAGAGGAAGTTCTTTCTGATAAAATACTTTAGCTTTGTAAGGAGAGGCATTGTCTGGGATTTTCTGTTTCAGTAATCTACATGTAGGTAGTACTGCTTTCAGGCTCTTGGTCTTTTCAAATTGTATTCTAGTATTAACAAGACTACTAGCTCCTTTCTCCTGGATGGCCTGGAAAAGAGCTGGTCATCGCTTAGTCTACTTTAACAAGACCTGTTTGTAATGTAAATAGGGTTGCGTTCATGCGCCACTTTTTTGCCCGAGAATCCTGATTAGAATCATGATTCAAAACACGGTTCTGCAGAATCACGGTTGCGTTCAGACGAAATTGAATATAAAGGTGATTCAAATCACAAACATGAAACGCGGAAAAGAGGCGTTTGGAAAGACGTTCCTGCAGAAATACGTTAGAAAAAGGTCGATTGAACGCTAATGTGATTTGAATCATGATTCTATGACGTCATTGTGTTGGCCTACTTTTGGTGCTAGTCAAGCAGCCCACGTAGAAGTCAGAAAACGCGTGCGTCAAAGCTGACCTTTACTTCCTGGATCAAACTGCGCACTGCGATGCGCACTAGATCGGCCCGAATCCGAGGAGAAACGTCATTGGAGAGAAGGTTGTCTGAACGCTGATTCTGTCGTTATTGTGATTCATGTTTTGAATCATGATTCAAATCATGATTCTGGCAATGGTGGCATGAACACAACCTAGGACTACTAACCTGTGATTGTAGAGTGTGGATGAGAATTGTTGATAAGCCTTGATGCTAGGCTAATACAATGTACATCCTGGTTCATGCGATTCTTAGCCCATTGAGAAGGACCTGGCACCATATGGCTAGGGGCTATCACTTTTGATATAGAATGGAATGTCATGCGATATGAGTCAATTGGACTTATATCACACAAAGGGAGACTTTTAAATTATTTGGCTTGAATATAAGGGCATAAATGGCTGCATTAGATAAGTAAATTTTTGTTATGTAGTGATACAAAATAAGTGTGGAATGATTACTGATCCTCAAATTGGCAACACCCATGTTGTTGTGCTATTGCTCTTTATTATGACTGCGCAAGCATCTATGTAAAGCTGCGCAAGCAGACTGGCTCAACTGGAATAAAGACAAACTTTACAGTATACAGCTCAGGAAGATGGCTGACCTTAATCTTCATTTATTCCGAAGAGACTCTTAGTTTGTGTTAGTAACATACACCAGACAAGCAACACAACACATGTACATGTAGTGTGAACGGTTACCTGCATTTTTTAAAGAAAGAGTTCAGGTTACATGATTGTACATTGCAGGGCTGTGATATTTCTTTCATGATTCACCCTGTTCCCTGATTGCCAAGAGCATTAATGTGCTCTAAGGTCTGTTAAGTTAGAGTGTAGATCACTTGAGGTACTGCTGTGCATATGTTGTACTTCTTCCACATGTATTTCTTGTTCCTTCACTTCTTCTTAAAATACATTATATTGTTATTATCATTCTGTCCTTGTCCTAGTTCTTCTTATTTCCTATTCTTATTTTCCTCTCCTCTTCTTATTCTTTTTCCTCATCTCTTTATGTTTCTTCTTATTTTTCTTCTCCTCCTTCATCCTCCACCCCTCTTCCACCTCCACCCCCTCCTTCTCCTCCTCCTCCTCCTCCTCCTCCTCCTCCTCCTCCTCCTCCTCCTCCTCCTCCTCCTTCTCCTTGTCCATCATATCCTCCTTCTCCTCCTCCTCCTCCTCCTCCTTCTCCTCCTCCATCATATCCTCCTTCTCCTCCTCCTCCTCCTCCCCTTCTCCTCACCTCCCCCTCCTCTCCCTCCACCTCCCCCTCCCTCTCCTTCTCTGAAAATGCATATATCTGCTGTCCATTGCACAACATGTATGTCTGTAATCTGTTCAGGATTGATATCCTTGCCTCTCCCTCCCCTCTCCCTCCTGTCTATCTTCTCATCTCCCTCCCGTCTATCTCCCCTCTCCTTCCCCTCTCCCTCCCCTCTCCCTCCTGTCTATCTTCTCATCTCCCTCTCGTCCATCTCCCCTCTCCCTCCCGTCTCCCTCACCTGTCCCTCACCTGTCCCTCCCTCTCCCTTCTCCCTGCCCTCTCCTTGCCCTCTCCCTTCTCCCTGCCCTCTCCCTTCTCCCTGCCCTCTCCCTTCTCCCTGCCCTCTCCCTTCTCCCTTCTCCCTCCTCTCTCCCTCCTCCCTCCCCTCTCCCTCCCTTCTCCCTCACCTCTCCCTATCTCTACCCCCATTACACTTTCCCTCTCTTCTTACTTTCCCCTCCCACCTTCAGCTCTCTTTCTCGTTATCTATGTGCTAATTCCCTCCTCCCCCTTTCTCACTTTCTCTCCCCCTCTCTGTCTCTCACTCTCTCTCCCTCTGTCTCTGTGTCTTCTCCCCTCTCTCCCCTCTTCTCCTCTTCCTCTTCCTCCCACTTCATGCCTCTTACTTATTCATTCCCTCTTCCATCCATCTTTTTCACTCACTCCTCTTCACATCTCAACATTTCCTGTTTGTTTACTAAACCATTCAACTTTCTAAAAAAAATTTAAACTTAAAAAAATATCAACTGAAAAATGAGACAATGCTCCTCAAAATGTGATACATGTCTAAAACAAAGAATCATCCATCCCTATCCATCTTTCTCTCTCCTTCCAGAATCTTTAATCCAAGCACATCGATTCCAATAGAGCAGCATGGCTGAAGAAGCAGACGTTGAGATCACCCCCATCGATGACTCTGAAGACCCTACCCAGACTCCGGGGTACAAGCCCCCAGCCCAGAAGACCCTCGAAGAGATCAAGAACCAAGATCAAGATGATGAGAGTCTTCAGAAGTACAAGCAGCAGTTGCTAGGCGCTACTACTGAAGTTTTGGGTAAGGGAACATGCTGGAGAAGATCTAGAGTGGGATAGACACTTTTTATTATGTAACTTTTCCCCTATTTGCGTAGTAATGTAGTATTACATTCACCTGTTTTTTCAGTTTCAATTGGTATAACACACACTGAATCTATTAGTTGTTGCTAATTGCCCAAACCTCTGACAAGCTTTCGGGTTACCATTAGTAAGGAATATATTGTATTAATAATGCATACAATTTGAATAGATAATGAAAATGGTTTCTGAGCTTACTTCAACCAGAGCCAAGATCAGTACTAAATTTCAGATTGCATTTTGTTTAATGTTGAGTCCCCTGGTAGCAATGTTCTGTGTTACCCACTTCCTCCTGCTGGCTCGGAACTACCTCGGAGGAAGTGGGTCACACTGAACCGGCTACGGACTGGGGTTGGGAGATTCAATGCCAACATGTACCGCTGGAAACTCAGGGATTCACCGGCATGCACCTGTGGTCCTGTACCACTGTCCCGACCTCCAACCCCCTGACGGGATGACTGATCTGTCGTGCCCAAAAGACGCACAAGCCAACTGGCTTACGCAGCTCCAAGAAATAGCTTGATGTTCTACTACCTCACACGAAAAAAGAAGAATGTTCTGGAATGAGAGAGAGGTTGGTATAGAGTAGCAAAGTGGTGTCATCATACACGTATCCATTGATATGCAGTTCTCTGGTTCTAAGCAGCGTCCCTCAAGAGAGAGATGTACTGGTCCGACATTGTGTAGTGGGCTAGTCTTGGACACTCCCAATGAGAGTTCCCACTGTGATGACCTCTCCTTGCTCTACCCACATAGTTTGGAACCAGTTGTCTTGACAATATGCTTATATGAGGTCACACTTTGGTACTCTATTCCACGAACATTGACACTAAGAGGTCACAGAGCCGTTGAGTTCTGGTCATAACGGCGTTAGCTTTCTATGTGAGTGCTGTAAGAAGGATGCTAACCATGCTATAAGGTTACCAAGGTCACAGAAATTCTTGACTGTTTCGTGATGATAAATCTATAGAATCGGGGAGTGGACTATATCTTAGAAACCCTCATAGATTGCAATAGTGTGACATGGGCTTGAACACCTTTTGTAATCCTGTGATATCACCTATTGCTCATAGTTTGATTTTCCAGCTTTGTGAACCCTGGTCCAGTTAGTATGTCAAAATTCATCATGGACCTGCAGTTTCCAAAGGGCTCTGACTTTATTGCACCCTCTAAGGAATTTCAAGTTTATTCATAGCCAGTCGTCTACTGTCTGTACATCAGATTATGCAGCAATCGCACTGCTTAGTATCTGAGTGGAAAAAAGCCAGCCCACATTTACATGGGCTCAGTAAAGAACGGTGTAAACACTCTATAAATTAAATCTACCCCCATGACAGAATATTTCAAAATATGTCTCTTCTTTTCCTCCTGTTTTTCCTATCAGATGAGGGAGGAAGCAACGTGATAGTGAAGCAGATGATATTCAGGAGTGAGGGCCAGAAGGATATCGTCGTAGACTTAACAGGTGAGGAAACTTTTCTCTTAATTTCTTGCCATAGATGAAAACTATGAATCGAGGTATACATAATTATGACCCCCATGCCAGTTTAACTGTGCAGGAACATATTGATTGATCTTGTATGTCAACGAAAGCAGTCAAAAGTGGCGGTTGTTGAGGTATGTCACCAATTGGGGGGGGGGGGGGGGGGTCACCAACGTGGGTCAGTGAACAGGGAGGTCCTGTCAAAGCACACAGGATTAGGACCGACTTGACCACAAGGACGGATGTCAGAGTCTGTGATTCCTCATTTTGTTCGATGTGAAATGACCAGCACTGGACCTTATTCAAGATTAAATTTTATTTTTCCACAAAAAACAACAACAAAATACATGCATGAAGTTACGATTCAATAAAAGTAAATAACAAACAAGAAGTAATAAACACAATTCATTCATAGAAATAATATTTTTTGTGGAGGAGTCCAAAAAGAAGCAGGCCTTGTGTAACTTGGACCCCAAATGAAAGCATATAGAAATTATGTAATATATAATACATTCTGAGTAAACATATAGGTGAGAAAACCTTTCGCTTGACAGTGTTTCTCTTTAACAATAGCAACAACAAATTGTCGTGATACGACATGATCAGATTCATTTGTTTTTTTAGCACAACTTAATGGAATTTGGATACCATGGAGAAGACAAAAGTTGAACTTTTGTTGGTGAGTTGAACCCTAAACCTTTTCTTTCTTCCTTGTAGGAGATTTGTCAAAGCTGAAGAGTAAGCCCATCACAATCAAGGAGGGAGTCACTTACAAGATTGCAATTATCTTCCGGGTAAGTCATCCTCACGTTCATCAGATGTTTTTATGCCTCCGCCACCAATATGTATTTTACAATCAGTTGTATAAAAAAGATCCACGGATTATAGACCAATATTATGATATATATAAAAAATAATGTATATGTGATATTATAATAAAATAATGTGAGATGTTTAAGGCCAAAGAATGTAAGACATACTCCCTTTAGCTAAAGTGTTGTGAATCAACTGTAAAAGTACTGCAATGGTATGAAAAACCATTTCATCTAAAGAGGGGAAAAAAACGTAGAATTGTGAAAACATAATGAGCAGACCTAATCAAGAAAATGGAGGAATATTAACGGCATGGTCAAAATAATCTGCTTTCTTGGTGACAGGCTGCGAAATGGAGCCTGTGTTCTGAATTGTGACAAACTTTCCTCATATTCCCCCCCCCCCCCCCCCCAAACATCTCAGGTTCAGCGGGAGATTGTGGCTGGTCTACGGTATTTCCAAGAATCATTCAGGAAAGGAATCAAAGGTGAGGCAATAATTGTTTTTCTTTTTGTCGTGAAGTGGCCACTTCATTCATCCATTCATCTATCAAGATTAATTTTTGTATGAAATCAGTTGTAATCATCACTTGTTTGGAAAGATCCTATGAAGACCATATATTTCCATTTCCTTCGAATGATGTATTTCATTCAACTTCTTTCCCATGGTTAGATTCGAGAACCTGGTTCAGTTAGGATGTCAAAGTTAGCCAAGGAACTATAGAAATGAATGTTGCTTAATTGTGACTTATTAGGAATTTAAAGTTTATTCAGAGCCTATATTCTATTATCTGTACAACAGATTACGTAGGAGCTATACTGCTTAGTATCAAAGTGGAAATAAGCCAGCCCATGTACGCTGGATCAGTAAAGAATGGGTTACATAACCTGTATGTAAAGATCACAATTCTTGACTCCCTTTCTACACAGGCTTGACTGTTTATACAATAAATGGAAATAAATGGAACATGGTTAGAACCAGAAAGCTGCATAATGATGAATATGACGACATAATTTCCATACTCTATTATACAAATAATATAAGTTTATAAGTGCAACGCACAGAATATTTCATGAGGTGAAGGATGAAAAGATCTATTTAACGAGGCGTAGTTGAGTTGAATGGATCATTCATTTCATCTTTCACCAAATGAAACATTCTGTCCATTGCACGAATGAAAAAAACTTTCATTTTTTGTTTTATATGACGGCTCCATATACATATGCACAAGTACAGCTGCTGAGCGGTTGTGGTTTGCATGTACAATACACGTGAGTACTGGTGGTCTCGGCGAGCGTGCAATAGACAATATAATATGGATCTACATGTAAAATTGCATGATGAATGGATCCAAAATTGCCCTGTTGATGACGTCATTTTACATGTACTGAATGATCGATATCAAACAACCAGTAAAATGACAGGGATCATAAAATGACAGGGATCTATCTAGGTGTCATATAATGCAACATGATTTAACTCACTTGTGGATAAAGATCACAGTTCTTGCTTCCATTGAGCACTTTTTCTACACATGTTTGACTATACAATGAATAAAACTTAATGTTTAGTGTTTGCACACCCCCCTCTACAGTTGACAAATCTGCTTTCATGGTGGGGAGCTACGGGCCCAAGACGGAAGAACACACATATACCACCCCCAACGAGGAGGCTCCCAAGGGTATGATCTCCAGAGGTCACTATACTGTCAAGAGCAAGTTCACAGACGACGACAAGCTCATTTACCGGGAGTGGGAGTGGTCCTTTGACATCAAGAAGGATTGGGATTAAGGCAGGGATTAACTGAGATGCAGGGTGGGGAACAGTTATTGCTCATTAAACCAGATTAAGAGGTGGCAGCAGTCTACCACAGTTGTATTAAAGTTGCTTTGTAAATGTATGAGGGTAATGTTTTGAATTTGTGAGATGTCCGCAAGATGTGCTGTAACGGTGGAAATTCTTGATTGTTCATATTTTGCTTGGTGAATTGCATTTGAGTAAGACTCCTGTAAAGAATTTGAATTTGACATGTTTTAACAGTAACACTGTTATTTCTAGAATTGGAAATAAAAAAGAATCACAAAAATACAGGCTGAAACAGATATTTCCTAACAATATTGTCCTTAACAATTGTCCTTAACAATAAGTTTGTTTAAATGTTTTTCTCTGGTATTTGTTAAAGCTGGAAGAAAAATCCCAGAATAAAATCAAGGATGACTGATTTACATTTTTAGCCTCAATGCAGAAATGAAAATTAATTTTTCTTTAATTATCCTTTTCCAGTTGTTTAGGTATGATTGCATTTGTCATTTTGCTGATAGTTGTGTCGTACAAATTCTAGTGCTTTCTCTTTTGATATGTAAGATATGGAAATGGTAAATATTACAGGACCCGTAACCAGCACATTCCACTCGTGTTTCATTTCAAGATCATCCCGAAATTATAACGTCGTGAAATCGTATGACATCAAGCATCGGAGTTCTGCCATGAAGAATCCAAAGACCTTCAGTATAATCTAACCCCGCTCTGAATATCAGTAGGCATTGTTGTGTGAGAAATCATTGGGTTCACCCAGGGGAAAAAAATACATGGGGGCTTGGGGCAATTTCACCCCTGAAATTCTTACAAGAGCCCTGGAAAATGTTAAAAGAGCCCCCAAAATTCCCATAGACACTGTGTAAAATTGTGAGCCAAATCGGCTAATGTGCTCATAAAGAAGCCCCCGAAAATGTTGAATTAATTTTTTTTCCCTGGGTCCACCCCTTGCCACTGTTACAGCACATCCCTACCAGCACTGCGCTCTGTTCTTCTCCCAGCTGAACTCTTGATGTTGTCCATTTGATTTCAGTCATGGTGATGTTGGTGAGACTGAGCAGATATGGATCGGGTGTTTATGATAAATAGAGTTTCTAGAGAAGAGGAGATAGGACGATGATATATAATGTATTACCGCTATTTCTCATTATCTTCATACTACATGTATAGTACTCTGGAATAGATCACAGCATATCCCTGTTATTATGTGTAATGGCTGTACATTTTATCAAACATTAATTTCTTGATTGCAGTTGATTGTTTGAATAAATTCTAGATATAATACATCTCACACATGAATAATAATCTGGTAGTTGAAAGCACTCTTGTTGATTTGAAGTGAATATGTAGAAAGCAAGTGTCTGACTCTACGATATGTTTCTATCTGTTCTGCACATTTAACTGTAACTATTCATAATGTTGGCATTATGGTCTCAACACAGAAAGTGAAAATGCCCTCTCAGCTTTATCAATCTTGAATTTGTATAATACATCAAATGCAATTTTCCAAATGTTTTCTTACTTTTTATATGCACCATATATATGTACTAGCAGATGTTTTGAGTTGTTTACATCATTAGTGCACTGTCGTATATGATATACAACACATTTGCTTCTCTTTCCTATAGGTTGTAAAAACTATGTGCTGCTTTTAAGAATGATCAGGCTTGAGCAGAGTTTAGGAACCTGCATGTTGATTGTCAATCCAAAAGAAGGACTTTCAGGTACATACCTAAGAAATGGTTTAGTAAGACTCGAGGGAAAAGAAAAACGTTTTCCACTGCTCATCGTGAAGTTCCAGTAGTGATTGAATGACAGCCTTGTCAATTATCATTTCGCCAATGATGTTTTTCCTGCACCGTCTCCTCGTCTTTGTCTCTGGCCGATGAATAAAGATGGACAAAGCAAAGTCTGAGATATCAAACTAAAATCTTATGTGAATCTGTAACATCAGATGGTAAACCTAAATAAAGTTTACCATAACATATAGTTGAAGTGTCTACCAACCTTAACATTTAGCAGGCATACTTTCTTAGTTTTGTCTCTGAGACAAGCTAGACTTGTGCTTGTGAAATCATGTGTACTACCCCGCGTGCTGTGCAAATACATTACTCTTGTGTGTCTTCCATGTCATTCATCTGTTGCAATGAGCTGTTGATCGTGTGTTTTACGTGGAATATCTCGTTTTGATATCCCAGCTGAAAAATCATCCAAAAAGGACACTTTAAGTGTATCATATATATTCATCTCTCAATCATACTTTTCTCTTCCTACAATCCAGCAAAGAGTTTGCAAAGAATCAATCAACTTGCATAGCAAGGCACATTATCAGAAAGCTTTTCATAGTATTTATATCAGTAGCAGTGCAAGTTTATATTTGCATAACTTTTATGCAGGCATTTTCATTGTGGAAAATATTATTGTTTTATAATCACGATGGATGCTATATCTAGGTGGTGTGTAAGTAAAGATTGAACAGATTTCTGTTATACATGTAGTACATGCAGATGCTGATACCATTTTTGTAGTTAGCTGTGGGGCTGAAAAATCATTGCAAGGATTTAGAAGGTTTGGAACAAAAAAATGATACTTATGAAGTAATACTGAGATGAAAAAACTACTATTCATTGTTGTTTAATTACTGCAGGTTATGATGTATGTAGCTGATGCACTGTATGAAAATATGTTCCACTTGTGATATCAAGGTACACATTACCCACTTGTACAAGCATACAGTTCAATCATGTCTCAATTGTTATTGCCGTCAATTGCCTTAATTATCTATCTTTCATTTTTTTAAGAAAAGCACACATACTAACAATTAGTGTGTGGTTCTTCAATACTTCTATATGCAGTTTTGCTGTGTCTTCTTACATAACATGTTTGTGATACCTTTTCATTTGTCTCCTGAAACAAGACAGGTCTCCTCTGAGAATCTACCTGCTACTCCAGAATGTGTGACAAGTTGTGTACTTGTATTGGCATCTTGTGAAGAAGTCGTGTACATATAAAATGTTGATATTGTCATTTGATCAGGCGTACTTCCAGTACCAGTTTATTGTGCATTTGTGTCCATGGCAGCAATCGTACTTGTTTGAGAATATGAACATGTCGAAGTAACTCCCAAGAAATGATTGAGCAACCTGCTGGTGATTCTTTGCTATGATGTTTCCAAGTTCTGTTTCAAGTGCCCTTAATGGTGACAGTGGTAATAAGACCAGTAACATGATATCAACCAAATTGTTTGAAGTAGAAGTTGAGAAGAAATGCTAATTTTGTGACTAAGATCAGGCATGAAAATGTTGCTCTGTAGTTTATGAAAGGGGTACAAAGAATTGGATGCCAAAGTTTGATATCAGTTGGCATGTATTTGTGTTATCAGTTATGAAGGACCAAGAAAGAGTTTAATTTTGAATATTGAGATCAGATGCTGTTGTTTGTTGAAAAAAGAAAGTTGAAACACAGAATTTGTTGTCAGAGCTAAGTAAATTATGGTTACTTTTTTAGGTAGGAGTAATCGGTTTATAGGAGATAGCTTTTGACAAAATTGAACAAAAACAAATTATGCCAATTGTCCACTGACATTCATGTGAACATTCCTCTGCAAATATGACTGGTATGTTATCAATAGTTATTTCAGTTAACTTTTCATGTCTTCTAGCTACAAATAGCACAAGGTTGTTATACTCTTATATCAGTATATTAGGGATTTGGCAGGTTTTGTATAGAAAATATATAGATATAGATATGTATATATATATATACATCATATATGAAATCTGACAAATTGATTTACTCATGCAGGCAGTGTTGAGATCTGTACATTTAATTTCAGATGTGTATATTTCCACAATTTTGATTCGATTTCCAGACGACTTGTCACAACATCTGTCACTTCTGTTTAAGCTGTTATGAAGTCCTTTCTGTGATGATAATCTCTTTGGGTTGTATAAAATCGTCAGAGTTTTTACGAAGCATCAAATCTGTGTGCTGTGCGCTGTACAGATTTGATGGTTCATGAAAACACTGATGAAATGTGCATGGTACAATCTCATGCTGGGTATTAGACATGTACATGTACAACTTTTCCTTTGTCTTTATTTTTCATGCTGTAGAATGGAATAGAATAGATACAACATGGGAGAGGAGTAGCTGAAACGGGATGTTTTACAATTCCCTTGGAAAGTGGCTGGAAACAATCGATGTGTTAAATTCATTCATCAAGGTCTCAACTAGTGAAAACACGTTTAATTAAACAGAAAGGAAGTAAATAAAGACGGAAAAGGACATGCTTGTCCCGATTTTGGGCATTAATATGTTCAACATAATTTTGGTATGATGCGCAGCCCCTGTGTATAGCAATGGATAACACAGTATGAATGGCAGTGTGCATTTTGTTCGCATCCTGGAGTAACTGGCAGTGCGAATGGGCTTTTCATGTACCCAACCCAACCAAGAATAGATGACAGTGAGCTTAAAGGTGTCCGACAGGCGACATTCTCCCCCTTTCAGAACAAAAATGAAGATATGAACCCCATATCCCTGGGGATTTGTACTCCCATGTACCGTTTCTTTTCTAAGTAAACCATGACTAGATGTGATGTACATGTAATTGGCGAGGTTCTAATAAAGACATCAGCAGTACAACAATCACTTTCAGTTCTCTCGCTTTTCATTTATTCTTCTGTCGTGACTTATATCTTTCATTGATGGCGAGTTTCTGCTAGAAAATGTTACAAATGTCATATGCAGTCAAATTTGTATATCACGAGTAATGAGGCTTGTGCTATACATGAGATTTTGTATGTACATATTGTGTCAAAAAATTTCTCAAAAAGATATGCATCTCCCTACCTGGGCATTTGATACATCATTAGAAATACGTTTTTACACACATACCTGTATGAAAACAAATAATTCCATTGTCAAAAATAGAAAAAGAGCTATTTAAGGAATTATACTGCACACAACATATATGGGAGAGCACCTCGCACTCGCACGTCTCAAATTGAAGTTTCCAAAGATCATAACTTTCTTGTCCTTTGACGGATTTTCGTCAAACATTCATTAATATTTTTCTTTCATATTTCTGCTTTCATCAAAACCAAATTCTCTTCAGGGTGAACTATCCCTTTAAATTCAAGACCACTTAAAGGGACAGGAATAGATAGTGAGATGTGCCCTTTCAAGCTGGGAAACGGTCCTTTCATCTCGTCACGATAGGCCAACATCGTACCCCCTTTTAAGATGAAGATGCCATTTGGAAATGCAAGTCACGATAGCACTGATGTGTCACCCGCGATGGAAATAGGGAAAATTTATCTCGACAAGAATGGTACCAAAACATGAATTAAAAGAGTACAAGAACAAGTCTCTTATGTCTTGTTTTGGAAGTCTTATGAATTTATAATGTTGATATAACATGCTATAATGAATAAAGGGATGCCATTCCAAAATTTCAGCCAAATGTTTACAAGCAATGTTGGAAGATATCCCCCTCGCTCGCATGACATATGCCTCTCTGGAGAAGGAAAGACTCCTGCAAAAACATCGGCGCCCCTCTTTTGATTATGATGGTCAATCCTTCTTTAAAGGGTTAAGGGGATGGGGGGCGGGGGGGAGAGAAATATTTCAAACACAAACATGAATAAATAGATAGATAGGCCTACTATAAAGTAGTGAAGCTGTTGGTAATACTATGCTGTTGTATCCTCTTACGACTTTGACCTACTTAGCTCATGGGTTTCAAAAAAGGAAATGACGGAGAGAAATTAAAGGAAAAGGTGTTTTTAAAATTATGTTTCGAACACTTGCACAATGCCGTTTAATTTTTCTTAAAGAGATGCTCTCTCTTTCTCCCTATTCCTCACTCTCTCTCTCTCTTTCTCTCTCTCTCTCTCTCTCTCTCTCTCTCTCTCTCTCTCTCTCGTATGATTATAACATATGTGCCCCTATTTGAAATGAGCTTCGATTATCTAATGTACTCATTTTTCTAGAGCTTTGCTCAATCGCAAACAAAATGTTTAAGAAAATTTTAACTGGGCACCCCCCCCCCCCCCACACACACACACATAAAGAGTACAAAGCAGAAAAAATAACGTTTTCTGCCTGTGTTTGTTTAATTGTGTTTGCGCACGTGCGTTTGATTACATGATTGATAAAGAGAGATATCTGTTTTATGCTGTGTCAATTAAAACAATATTATAGCAAAGTGAAATATATCACAAACACAAACAAGCATTTTGATGTGTTTATATAGCTATCTTTTGTACACTTTAGTAGTCACCTAACTTCGCTTTATCAAGCGTCAATATCGAGTACAATGTATATATTTTTTTAATGTTAGTTTTTTTTTTTAAGAGTAATCAATCTTCGTTCATTATATCTACCTAATCCATGTCTCTATGCAGAAAGCATAGATTCTATTCTATTTTTCTTCTTTATTGTGATTGTTTCATCCACGTAACACCCAAAAATTCTTTGACGTCATCTTTCCAACTCCTTTTGTCTTCCTTATATTACGTATTGATTTTATGTTGTAATATGTCTTACAAGTTTTTCTGCCCATCTCCATTTCTTTGTCGTTATTTCCTATGTAATATCCTTTGTACACGTGTACAAGTTAAGCTAGTGGAGCATAAATCATGCTTGATTGATTTTTGGATTGTTGCGGGTATTTTGAGCCGGATTTTAGGGTCAAGCTGGATAAGTAGGACTATACTTCCAATTTACCTTTTCGCAATTCACATGATACATCTACCTGTTCACAATAATACATGTAATATAGGGGAAGACCCCAAACTATTTGGACCAATCATAGCTGTCCACATGAAAAACCTAGTTGACACACGTCGATTTTACACCAATCAGAAAAGCACACGGGCGTTTACCCAAACTCAGAGGGCGCTTTATCAGGCAAGTGTTTCCGTGTCAAACATAGCATAGCCTCTTCCATTTGCCACGTACTGCACGTGAAGACTTGACTGTCCTTTCCTCCCCAAGAAAACCATCAACAATCTACCCTAAAAATGAAGTTCTTCGCTCTTACTCTCGTAGCCTTGGTCGGTCTCGTCCACGGAGTCGACGTCACGAAGGAAAACGAGGTTGTGGTGTTGACGGATGACGTTTTCGACGAGTTTGTCGCTGAGAATCAATATGTTCTCGTAGAATTTTGTGAGTTGTCATTTTGCATGTTTCTCAATTATCATTCACCGCTTTGCCTTTCATTCACTTATTGATATGAATGCGAATGAATTTCTTGAAGACTGTTTGTAGATTTAGATCTATAACTTAGCTATAACCTCTTTACTGTTACTCTTAGTCTTACCTGTGAAGTGTTAATCATTCATTAACACTTATGAATTTAAAACGAGATGATCATTAAACTAGTACTAGTAGAGCTCTAGTCTAGAGTAAAGTCTTTAATCTGTCGAACAAATTTCAGCAGACAGCTGAGCTTGACTGAGCCCGGGGATCAGCAGACAGCAGAGATTCAGCAGAGGCTCCCAGATTTAGCCTGTCATGCCTGCTTAATTAGCCCTGGACTAGATCTATGCAGGTCCTACAATGAACAAACAACCATAAGACTCTTAAATCAGATGAATGTTTCAGTTTGTTAGGTCTAAATAAGAGAACAAAATATCAAGTTGATATTCAGTCTAATTAAAGTTAACAGAGACTAGATCTATATTCTACAACATTACATTCTCTGCTCTGGACTCTGGTTACTGCCCATACTACTAGAAAACGTGAAGAGTATTTTGTATGCGCTTTCCAATTTCTGTGCCAACATTTGTTATTTAAATGGGCAGGTTATATTTTCTTAACTTGTTTTTCCCTATTGTCATGTGATTGTGGTATGTGCACATCTAAAAATTCTAAGCAATATAAAAATCGCAGTATGAAATGAATCACTGTATAGCAAGATGTAGCTCTATAAAACAGTGGCAGAAATTATATGTGAAAGTATAATCTGCTCCTCTTTTTATCAATGTTTCACTTTCAGGGAGTTCTTGAAAACAATTTTTGCACATTTCTTTTTCGAGCTTCACCGTGGCATGGCGTCACAAGGCGTACATGTACAGTGTATGGAGCTGATTTGGGAGCCAGTGATATGAATTGAAGCTGGATGATCCTCTTCATGTTAAAGACAGCCAGTCCCTTTTTCAGATCACCACAAAACCATCGAAACATTAGCAAAACATGTAGAGAAGTGTTAGCAAGCTCTATATTCACAATTTGAAACTGATACGTAGTGTAAAATTCAAATAGTGCACGTAAACAACGTCTGATTAATAGTCTTTACCTCAGGCTCTTAGCAGTTTTTGGTGAAATATCTGCTTTATTGATTAATCTGTTTATTAAATTATCAAACGCATTATGAAAAAAATTGTTCTATGGAAGGAATCATCTCCGAAGTTTGGTAGTTACTCATAAAATTAGGATTTCACACATGCATAATAACCACATAGATACTGTAACAAAGACTAATACTTTTTTCGTAGTACGAAAAAAGTCGGTTTGAAATTTAACGGCTGAAATTTTTTACATATACAGAAAGCTTCAACATGCTATATTCTTAGAAATGGTCTTGAATCACACTTTCTTCAATTTACGATCGTGATAGACGATTTCAAATTTTAAGCTTGCAAAAGGGACGGACAATCTTTAAAGCTTCACGATACTGTCTTTTTGCAATAGATTTTCGTCACTCGAATGAGCGTGTGCAAAATATTACACCACGTCATGTTTTGCAGGAGCGGATTTCCTTTAAATTTGGGTTTACTCTTGTCAATTGCAACCAAGTTTCTGCGCTGATAAGGGTAATCTCTTCTCATTACTTGTGGCATTAAATGTAAGTTTGGGCTTGTTCACGGCTAGTTCAGTGCTAGATTTCAGATGTCTTGTGAGAAGGACTACAGGTATTTTTTTTGTAGGCTTGTGACCCGAGTCAGCTTTTGCGTTTCCGCATTTGATGGTGCTTGCCCCTGCTTTTTGAAATATTTTGAAACAAAATGACTGAAGTATTATCATCAGTGATGTTTGAAGTCTCATTGTGCCTGAACAAGAAGAAGAAAGTACATGCAGCTTTATAAAGGCATTGTTTATCTCCATTTAATTGCATTTTTATTTCATTTATTGGCCATTATAAAAACGACCAAGAAGAATGCGACATATCTACTTACATTAAATAATGGTATGGATTATAGACAGCTACGAAGCAAATCTACTTAAGAGCAGTGCCTATTACACAACGGGCATAAAACATTATACATAATCACACAACTGTTACTTTGCAGAATAGACAAAATATTGATTATTGATAAAAATTATTGGGTAATCAATACGTGTCGTTCCTAAATAAGTATGAACACAGGTCAGGTGAAAACTAAAACCAAAAATATTTTAGTTTTAAAGGAGGGAATCTTTACAGGGTTCATTCCCCATCGTGGTACATGGGGCACATCACATGTGTCGGTTCCCACATTGATTACACAGTGATGTGGTGTGTGAGTGATTGGAGAGTAATGAATTGCACAGGACAATTAGTTGATTGAGATAACAGTCCTAGTGCTCTGCTAGCATCTGGCCGAGTTCTTTTGTTATCTGTTTGCCTAGAACAGCACTTCCTTGCCACGTGTGTGTGTGTGTGTGCGATGAGTGTACAACCACGATCACACACACTGCATTGCTTGGGACACCATATGGACTTCTTTTACTGCAGGGTTTGCCGTCACATTGATTAGTATTCATAACCATTTTCTTTGAAATTTTCGCGACACTTATTGAATTTGTTCACATATGTAGTGTTTTACAGGCTCAAGCAGCATAAAATAAACACCTAGAGTATACATTTGTGAGGTGACATTTTTTTACAGAAACAATGTAATCATTGATTGTAATGGATATTCTTAATGCTCAAGCATAAACTGCCGTCATTTTGAAAGTGTTCGAGAAAAAGAAGTTGTAATTACAGAGCAGGAAATTATGGAATACTTGATTGCACTTGTAGAGTGCATTTTGATACAAAGATATGAATTGGAGTGTTTTAGGGGCTTATTTAGTACAAAGTGAACCAGAAGTAGAGACTAAACAGTCTCTAATTTATGAAGTGATTCACAGTGTCCTATGTTCTCTAATAGATGGTGAGGAGAGCAGAGCGCTGCCATTGTGTGCACGCAGCCAAGTCTGTATTTGACCATGCATACTCATACACACAATTCTACTGACCCACAAAGAAATGTGCATCATACGAAATTGAAAACTGAACCAAGCAAATATATCATGCATCACATGCACATTTACCATTCGCATGGCAAATTTTACAAGCACTGCCCTGAACATTTCAACACTTTTAGGAAAGAGCTCCATATGGTTGATTAAACTCTCAAGAAAATGCATGAGTCAAAGCCATTCATGTTCGTTTTGTGGATATGACTGTGTGTTGTCATGGTTACATATTGTTCATTGTTGATTGTGCTCCCATCCAGAAGTGTGTTGGGATTAGTATTTAAAAGCTCCCATGGGGAGTAAATGACTGAATGGAAGGAAATAATTGCTGATTTGCCTAATGGAATTCAGGTGGTGCAGTTGGGTACCCATGATTTCATAATAGCAATGAAGTGGTTGTGCAGTTAATTTCTTTCTTGTCTAGGACTGGACTGCCTTATATAATGGGTGTTTCATTGAAACACTTTTAGGCTACACAATTGTCCAATTATTCAGATAAAGACAACATGGATAAATGAATGGATTCAAGGTTTTGATAACTTGCTAGCTTCCAATACACATCAATACAAAATGATGTATGATAGTTTCAGAACAATAACCAAAAAAATCCTATTAAATACATGTTATATATCTTTAATTCTATATACATGTCATTTTTACTTGATGTGTTCAGTGATGGTAATTAGTTTTTGAGATTTGGACGGGAGACAAACATGTGGTGAAATTGATATGATGAATGCATAGAGCAAACACTTGAGATATTGAAGGACATCTACGTGTAGTTGTACTGGTAGTATTCTCTGATCAGAGCCATCATAATTTTTACATTCTAAAGGTTTGGCTCCCATTTTTTTTCTTGCTAAAAAAAATACAGCTCCAGGAAAAAGGGGGAGGGGTGACCACTCAGTGTGAAGCTTGTAATAGTCGTGGGAGACACTGAAAGTTATCACAAATTGGTAAACTAAAATCATCTTCAGATAAAGGAACAATATTCTTCTAAATTTGTTTATCCCACAGTCTAGCACTAAGCACTTTATTTTCATGTACATGTATCTTGGTGTGTTGAGAAATGGCAGACTATCCATACTTACAAGAAAAAACCAACCATGCGAGGTTGGGATGACTGACAAGTACTGGAAGTGAATGACCCTTTAGTTGACTGACCGTTGACCTGTGTAAATCAGGTTTTGAATGAGGATTTGTTGCTTTCCGCTTGAATGAAGGAAGTAAATGTAAAATTTGGGTTGTGAGTAACTCCATCCAATAGAGAATGGGATTGTAAGCAAAGCTTCTGTAAAGAAGATTAAGGCATTTAACCCTTTGTGTGCCTTGCAATGTGCTGCTGTATGAGGTTTGTGTGTATTCGGGGTAAAATAATCAGTGATGCGTTGAGGGCTAATAGGGGTATTTCATACTTCATTGGACCAGAGTGGTCATCAGAAAATCTTTTACGCATGGTTCAAAAGGGCAGAATGTCACTTTTTGTCAGATATCTGTGCTGGGCGCGTGGTACACAATTATGGAACGTGTGGTTCAAAGAAAGCAAAGACAAGAAAAGTAATAAGACTGATACTGATTTTAAGTGTGGCTCACTATCACTTTCTGGAACCAAGGGGTGGTGTTTGCGCAGCACATTTTCTACAATGGGACCACCCTGCATTGGACAGTGATTTTCTTCATTTTTCTTCATTTTGGTAGTTTCTTTGAACTGACCAAAACGCAATCAAAGAAAGTTAGGGTTAGGATCTGGTGTAGAATAGGATTTGGATTAGGGTAAGGTCGAGTTAAAAAGGGTAAATATGTAAATGTAATGTATTTTTGTGACCTGAAAATCGCAAAAATCACCCCGATCGCGCACCGCAATTCTCAGCTACAATACAGGTTTCAATGGCTCTTCAGTACTCGCACACACACTGTAGTACACATGTTCGATGAAGTATGAATTACCGGGTTTTATTACCCCGATAATAGCTGTCCACATGTACATGTAGTTCAGGTGTCCACCATTGGAGGGGAGGGGAGTGGCCTATTCGGTGCATCCTGTGATCGCTGTACTTACTGTAGTGGAGCATATGGCTAAAACTGTTGAATGATGAGATTAGTTACGGCTAGCTGCTAAGTGCTAAGGGTATAATGAAGAGAAGAATAAAACCACATGTAAGCTAATCGCAATTAGGGTAGAGTTACTTTACATATCTTACGTGTATATCTTTTTACATTATGCAGTGCATAGCACACCTGTTTTTATACTGATAAAATTGTTCTTTTCCTTTCTGACCTCTCTTTTTTCAGTGGTGCATTTGTCATTGGCAAATGTCATCTTAACATATACATGATGCCAAAAAATAACACTAATTGGGCTGAATCTAATGATTTCCTACTCCTTGATTGCTTTGATTTTGAAGTTAAATATTCTGTCTGAAGTAGCAATTATGTGAAAGGAAATTATGCATATTTGACTTCTAATCCATTGAAATGGTAAATATTTCCTCACCTCTCAGTGAATCTGTATTCAATATAAAAATGTAATTTTGCCAGACAGCCAGTTCCTGTGCTGCCCAGGGACAAAATAAACATACAGTGCTGCATGCACAAGGTCACTGCAAGGTCATTGCATGTGTTCAAGTTGGTGCTTGTTCTATATAGATGTACATGTACAACCTAACACTAGATAGGCTTTGCAATGTACTCTTCAGATTAAATGCTCTGTAGTCTTTTAGCAATATCCAACAGCCCCAAAGCTAGACCATCCTCTGGGTAGGTCCATCACTGACCATTGTGTTGCTTATCAATGAGAAGGTCAGTTTAAACTTCAACAAAATGACCTTCATCTGCTGTCATGAGTCATGACTGCACAGGCATATCTCCAGATCTGAAGGACAACTCCTTTTGTGCTTTACATTCATTCCTTTTTTTTTCTTTTTAAATATTAGCCTTGAGAGCATATATTCACAGCTAATTTAAAATCGTTTCTTAAGTTTATCATTTGGAAAGATATATATGTAGTATTTCTTTTCAAACAGGTAACATATCATGTAACATATCATGTAACACAAATGTATGGCTCCTAGAAGGAAAGAAAGTTTATGTATAGAGAGAGCGATGGAGAAATCTGTTACTTATGCTGTTTTATATGATACCGTATTTTTGCTAGATGCCACAAGGTGCATGGTTGGATATCTTTTCAAAAGGTAACTGATAATAAAACACAAATGTGTGGTTTCTAGCAGGAAAGAAATAATATGTCATGAGAGATCTAGAGAAATTTGTTCCTCATTGTGCATTTTGTTTCTTTTCTTTTTTTGCTAGATGCCCCGTGGTGCGGGCACTGCAAGGCCCTGGCTCCAGAGTATGAGAAGGCCGCTGATGAGCTCAAGAAGGCAGAAGCCGGCATCGTCCTGGCCAAAGTTGATGCCACCGTCGAGACCAAACTCGCTGGCAAGTTTGGAGTCCGGGGATACCCCACTATCAAGTTCTTCAAAGGAGGAAACCCAAGCGAATATGGAGGTATGTGCTTTTTCCCTGATCCCCTGTGTCATGTTTTCAACTTTTATATCTTGGACAAAAAATATAACTGGCGTCTAGGGATTGTGTAGAATGGGAGGTACTTGCATTAAGCTATTTTCGGTAATATATTGACATAATTCCCTATCTATCTAATGACTGGTTACTTCATTCACCTAAATTATGCGAATCAGTTTCAATGGATGGAATGCACTCTGAATCTATTAATTGTAGCTACTTGGACAAACCTTGGACAAACCTCGGCATACCTTTGGAGTTACCATGAGTAAGGTATTGTTTGAACGGCTTGAAAAAGATTTGCATAGATGACGAAAGTGGTCTACTGATAAAGATAAACACTCTTGACCACTCCTGTTGACCGGCTGCAGGAGGCAGGACAGGACCAGAGATCGTCGCCTGGCTGAGTAAGAAGACCGGCCCCGCGGCCAAGACGCTGACCACTGCTGAGGAGGCCACGCAGTTCTTCGCCGAGAAGGAGGTCGCCGTCATCGGCTTCTTTAGCAATGTAGATAGTGCTGAGGCACAGGTGAGTGAATGCCCGCTGCGCATGGAAGTTCTTGCTCTTGCCGTGCAATGTGTACACAACAGCTCAAAGGAATTGGCATAGGCAAAGGGAAAGGGAAGAAAGGGAAGGAGCCGCAGTTTTGAACCGTGGTATATTTTGTCCAGAAACATGATGCCTTAGCCTAAAAAGCATCATGTTTCATGCTGAACTGGACAAAATATACCGCGGTTTAAAACTGCGGCTCCTTCCCTTTCTTCCCTTTCCCTATGCCAATTCCTTTGAGCTGTAGTGTAGTTCCTGATATAAATGGCAGGGCTTTTATCCAGGGGGATTGGGCCAAAGCTTAAACCAGTTGCTCATGGTTAGATTCCCAGGCTTTGTGAACCCTGGTCCAGTTAGGATGTTAACATTTGCCATGAAGCTGCAATAGCCAAGATGGTGTGGCTATAAGAAATTTTAAGTTTATTCATAGCATGTTGTATATTGTCCATACAGCAGATTGTGCAGTAGTCATAGTTGATCAGTATCTGCAATTCAGCAACATGCAATTTAGAGATGGGTATTGTGCAAGATTGTTACAATATATAGTAATGACCTTTTTATGATAATTGTTTGTCAAGCTGTTTATACATGTCGCATATGTGCATTGAACTCAATTTGGCCTTCGGACTGCAATTTTTGATTTCGTAAGACCTTTCAATTCAATTCAATTCAATTCATATGGCATGCACTTTATCACATTACAGGTATGTTCAAGCTGAATACTGCTAGTGACCTCGCGAATGGTATTTATCTGCAATTTGGGGCACTTTGTGACCACAAGACGCCTAATAATTGCTCCTGTTAATCCCCACCCTGCCCCCTCCCATGTTCAGGCTTACCTCGCCGCTGCCGACGGCATCGATGACATCGAGTTTGCCATCACCTCAGAGGCTGCTGTCAACGCCGAATACGAGGCCCAAGATGGTGCCATCCTCGTGATCAAGAAGGTAAGAATTTCAAAGGTTTGGAAATTTCAGGATTTTTATGGTGTAAATTGTACCCATTGATGCGCCTCTTGCTTTCTCAGTTAGAGAAGAGACAGAATGGTATACATTATTATTTCAATAAGATAATTCTGAAAATTATAGACTGGGACATGTTATTTTTAATATTCTCAGAGATCTGCAATTTGAAAAACTTGTTTCAAGGGGAGCTCAAACTGTTGTCTCCATTGTTAGGAAAATTGTATAGTGTCTTTGTGTGCAAATTGGTTAATGATTTAATCAAGGAACAGCTGGATTTTCAGTAAATATTTGTATTTAAAGGAGTAATGGAACTACTGCTCGTGTAATCAGACTTTACCATGAAAGATATGTTTTGTGTGCACATATCTGTACAACTCTAACACCATGGTGTGTTTTTTTCCCCAGTTTGATGAAGGCAAGAACGTCTTTGAAGGAGAGGTGACTGCCGAGGCTGTGACTGCCTTTGTCAGAGCAAACAGTCTTCCACTTGTGGTGGAGTTCGGAGAAGCGGTGAGCAAATCTTTGTTGGTCGAAGCGTGTGTGGCGTTTGCACGTTAAACCAACAATCGGGCAGTCGCCATGTTGAGATTAACGGAAGGAACTTGATAGGGAACTATTGGACAAATAAGGCTGTTCACTGTCTTCAGAAAAGATTTTTTTTTTGTTAATAGGAACTCCTGGATAATAAATGAGAAGTGATGTTGCATGATGCATTAGGTCCTTCCTAAATGTTTTTATCAGAAGGGTAAGGGTTTAACCCTAAAACCGTGTGCACAATTTTGCACTTTTGTGTGCATTTCCTATGGAAAACAGTGTTGTTCATAAAACTCATGAAAGCCTAATTATTCTTCCATTTGATAATTTTGATTGATTAATTTGATGCTTATCATGGCTGAAAAGTGGTCAGTGACAATTTTCAATAAAAAAACAAACAAAGAAGAACAAAAGTAAAAAAAAAAAAGAAATACATTAAAAAATTCCAAAAACAATAAAATACATAAGAATTAAAATGAATTTTCAAAGTTTTTTTGATCACCAACTGCTAACCATATTATAAAAGATATATACAAACCAAATATTAGACTCTTAATGTTTTTATTTAGTGTTGTATATAATTGTAGGCTAGAGTCACAGAACAGTAACAAAAGCCTGTCTGGTTAGGGTTAAACCCAGTAGGTTTTACTTCAGCACAACATTTGATTCCACATAGCATCTGGAAATTGGGAAATTGGGAAATTGGTGATATGAACTGATCCAGCTCAGGCCTACTTTTGTGATTTAAAAATGGCTGGTTCATCTGGCCGGTATGTAGCAGGGGTGATGAACTTTCTGCTTTTGAAATATCTTCTGTACGACATCTGTCAAGAATGGAATTTGCTTTTGATATCATAGTCCATATCTGTGAATTGTTTTCCTTGATTCTTACAGATGATTGAGTTGGATTCAAGAATCTTAGTAGCTATTAATGTGGCAGTGTCTATCATGATCACGTCAGTTTCCTTACAAGTGATCTCTCTTCTTCTTGAACCTCGCAGACTGCCAACAAGATCTTCGGAGGTGAAATCAAGGTCCACAATCTGCTCTTTGTCAAGAAGGACGCTGACAACTTCCAGGTCATCTATGACCAGTTCCATGCCACTGCCTCTGCCTTCAAAGGACAGGTAAGACTGGATACCGCAGCATTCACAAACGCAGAATTGAATTATACTGGCGAACTTTCATGAAAGGAAGCAATTCATTGACTTATCTCGTAAATGGGCAGAACATGTCAGTCACTTGCATTTGCATTTGCAGCAGCATTTGCATCAGTCTAATACCACATCATGTTCGATTGCATATCTCACATCAAGATGAATATCCCTTTTTCAGATTTTACCAGTATGTAGGGAATGCTAGGTACAATATAAAAACAACTCAAATTTCAGTGATTTGTCATTTGCTTCCTTTTGTCAAAGTAGGGCAGTAAAGGCCTACCTAGCTTTCATAATCTAAGGTGTAAGTATATAGTGCAATGGGCATCAGATTTATGTATTTATAAAGTGAAAAAATTCACTCATATCTGGATTTGTATTTAATTTATCGTTATATATATTGGTTGAAAGTATATGTAATCATATTAAGTACTCCATATGTATGATTTACCCCAATATTATTGTATTGTAATGAGAGTAATGAGAGGATTTAAAAGATTATAAAAGCTTATTGCTTTATACAGTTTATACCAAATTGATATCATTATCAACTCTTTCAAACAAAATCACCAGTGACAAATCAACAAAAACTACAACAAAAACTAAAATCTAGCCAACATAAACTTATACAGCATTTATATATACTTTCTCCACAGATTCCTGTATGTAGTTAAGATATGTATTTTTTCACAAGTTTTGATTCCATCACTTAAAACTTACACTTGTAAATACTAAAGGAAGACAAACAACTCCAGTGTAGATTGCGATGATACGTGAAGACATAAAAAGGCTGAAAACAAGCAAAGGAAATAGGGAGTTAAAGCGTCTGATTTGATTCGCCTGCAGGTGCTGTTTGTGCTGATTGACGGTGCAGCGGACTCCAACACCCGCATCCTGGAGTACTTTGGTCTCAAGGACGAGGACATGCCCACAGTCCGCCTCATCACCCTGGACGGAGACATGAAGAAGTACAAGCCCACGTCAGCAGAACTCACCACCGAAACACTCACCCAGTTTGTCACAGACTTCCAGGAGGGCAACCTCAAGGTAGCTTGATTTTCATTTCATTTTATGTTGAAGCTTCCCAGAAATGTGTAATTGCAAGAACTTGTCTGAAGGAGCGCTCAAACCGTTGTCCATATCGTTAGTCAAAGACTTCGCAATCTCTACGGCATATAAACAACATATGTTGTTTCACTCCTTGAACAATGTTTCTCATTGAAAGCTGTCTTAAAGTAACCAGTACATAAACACCACCTGCTTATAAAGACAGCAATTCTCGTCTCCCAGAGTAAATGCGAATTAATATCGCTACAAATTTAAAACCATCCTGCTATCTTTAGCACGCAACACGCGCAAGTATTTCTTGTTCACAACACATGGTGTGCTGTGCTGCAAAAATTGACTTTTGTGAAAATTACGAGTTTTACAGTGTACAGGTTGTAATTGTACAAGGAAGACAATTTTGATGAAGGCAATGACCAGTGTTGTTCTCCTTGCAGCCCCATCTGAACTCAGAGCCACTCCCTGAGGATTGGGATGCCAACCCAGTCAAGATCCTCGTCGGAGAAAACTTTGTGGATGTGGCATTAGACCCCGCCAAGGATGTTTTCGTTGAATTTTGTAAGTAGCGTATCTTACTGCTAGCCAGGGACCCATTCTATACAGAGTTACCATTGATTTTTATTTATGACAAGTCCAATCCCCCATCTTTAGTGTACAGAATTGATATCATTCTTAAGTTAAGTTAGGATCGATTACAAATTAGATAACAACTCGACCAGGGCCCCGTAACATAAAGGTTTGTGATCAATCGCAAAGTGGCAATGTCCAATCAACATCATTGTTGCATACGCTTTTTGTTCAAAAGACTGACCATTAACCAATCAGAATTTGTCTTTCAAATTTGTGATTGATCGTTAACCACTATGTCACGGGGCCCTGGACTAACTTTATGGGACGCCAAATCAAACAACATGATACATTATTGTTGATTGAATGTAATTGATTTTGTCCATGGAATCACTATGGTATTGAGTTTGTCCACATGACAGTTACAGTAAATAATTGAAATCACCCACTGTTGTGATTCTGTGATGAAAACCAGTGATTTTGTGACAGCAGCTGATTTATTTTGCGCCCCATAAAGTTAGTTTGCATTTAATACACTCTAAATTTTAAACTCCATTGTAAATACAGGCCTTTATGAACCTACGTAGACGCGGGCCCCGTTGCCTAAAACTGACCATTAATTGTAACTCTGTCATGAATGGTAACTACCGTGGTAACACCACTCAACAGCCAATCAAATTCCAGGTTTCCATAGAAGTTGCCATTGATAGCAAAGTTACCATCAATGGTAAGTTCTTATGCAACAGGGCCCTGGAGGAGTTTAATTCCCTAGGGAGATCCTCACCCAGCTCTGGGCAGGAGTGGTCAAAGTTAAGCGGTGAATATGGGCCAAAGAGTTAACCAACAGTCATCAAACAATCAATCTATTAGCATATGGATGTATAACTAACTCCATAAATGCCCCCCCCCCCCCCTCCCTAGATGCCCCATGGTGCGGACATTGTAAACAGCTGGCCCCTATTTACGAGGAGCTGGGAGAACATTTCAAGGATAACGCAGACGTCGTTATCGCCAAGATGGATTCCACCAAAAACGAAGTCGAGGAGGCCGCGATACGCAGCTTCCCAACCCTCAAGCTCTGGAAAAAGGATTCAAATGAGGTGAGGCTCATCAGCGATTCTCTCCATTTTTGTTTGTTTTCCCTAGAAACAAGAATGATTCACTCTGAATGATACTGAGAGATCCAGAGTAATATGGAGTGATACCGGCGATACTCGTTGTGTGCCAGATAAACTGCTGCTTTATAGAGTACCGAAGTGTGGCGTCATTTTAGCATTATTGTCAAGACAACTGGCTCTAAACAAGCGAGCAGTGGTGATCACATCGGGGACTATAATTCGGAATGCCCGACACTAGCCTGATAGACAATAATGGACCGCTAAACCTCTCACTGGAGTGAGTTTGTTCAGAGCCAATTGTCTTGACAACATACTCGTACGACGACACCACTTCGGTACTCTATAGGCATTTTAGTGAAAGGGCTTTCTGGGGTAATTTCAAGATTTTTGTCTAAAATGCCTAAAATTC
The DNA here is from genome assembly GCA_963669155.1 of Arbacia lixula. NCBI lineage: Eukaryota > Metazoa > Echinodermata > Echinoidea > Arbacioida > Arbaciidae > Arbacia > Arbacia lixula. Next base: position 27,748,995 of record OZ022579.1, on the reverse strand, counting down.
CTTTGTAAATCTATAGGCATTGTAGATATTACTTGTGAATAAAATCTAGAAAGTACCCGTAGGAATAAGAATGATTCATACACACTGGTACTGAGTGATATTTAATGATGTACGGTGATGCCAGTGAAGCCAATTTGCTAACCGCAGTACCTAGAATCAAAACGTCAACATTAATGTTTTTAAATGCCTATCAGCCAGCGAAAACATTCTCTCTTGCTCTTTGAGTGCACTCTGGGCTTTGCTTCATTGGACCCCTCCACAGTCTATTTATTTCACATGTCACTGTTTGGCAACATTTGTTTGATATATGTTTTCAATTTGTGTATGTATTATTGAATGAGCTATGGAAACAAACTACCAAACTTTACACAATCATTTTGTGCACCAACTCCAATTGGGTGGGCGTGAAAGCATATATCTCACATTTGATCCTTAAACATGTATGTTTATAACTCTCCACAGATGGTTGATTATAACGGTGGTCGCACCTTGGAAGAAATGATTCAGTTCATTGAGTCAGGAGGCGAAACTGTGGTAAGTCCCGTCCTATGATTTCTTACGACAGGGACAGTTTGAAGGTCCTAATAGACATTTTTGTTATGTATGCAGATTTTATTCAGGTTCATCAAACAATAAGTGACTGATGGTAACCCCAAAGATTGTTTTCGCTGAGTAGCAACAACTAATAGATTCAGAGTGTATTCCATCCATTGAAACTGAAACGTGAAATAGAGGTGAATGTAATATCCATCACTCGGCAGTTACAAGAAAAGTTGAGAATACATAATGAAACCGGCTTATTCAATTCATTCATGCGACGTGTCATCACACATCACAAACTTTGACCAAGTCAGATGAACATATATATATTGATGTTTTCTCTTCTTTCTCTCTTTTTTATCAGGGGGAGGTCGATGATGAGGACTTCGAAGAGGATGAGGAGGAGGATGACCAAGTCAGGGATGAGCTGTAAACGGACATTTCAAACCCAGAACATCTTTTAAAAAAAGCTTTAGCAATTCTGAGTAGCATTTTATTTGATTTCATTTTTCATGTGTTCATCCCAAGTCTCTATACGAATCACTTTCATTTTTTATTTCTTCATCATTTTTCTGCAACATACTTGAAATACTGATTCATAGCATTGTATGCAGTGTTATTTTTTTAAAACTGAAATTGATTTGTTAAGGTGAAAAAGAGCTTCATGATGTTGTTCCATGGTGATTCTCTTGATCAATAATGATATGATATATTTGTCATGTGGTCACTATTCTGATGGTGGGAAGCATTGGATTGAAACTTCTTCAGAACAATGAGCATAATATGCAAGGTACATTGTAATGTCATGTTTTAGAGTTGTATCTTTTTCAACTCCGAAGACTAGATACAGGCAGTGTATAGATATATATAGATATGTATGTATATGTATGTGTCTGTTCAGAATCTGTCAGTGAAGATTTGAAATATGCATATCTGTAATGGAGCTAATTTGATATGATCCATTGCGAGCTCACATCCTATGCCACCTCTCTGGTTGTGTGTATGAAATCATGAAGGGCTTTTAGACTCGTGTAGATAACTATGTGTGCTTCCACTGCGATCCTGTTTGTACGGAGCATGATCTCAGTATCTTGATAGATTTTGTATCAAAAGTAATTTATTTTTTAGAGAGATATTCCTCGTCAAATGCTTTCCTTGACACAAGTGACTTAGATATTTTCTCTACAGACTTGGGATGGACACTGCGTAGGTTCCCTTTCTCTTAGCCTAGTCGATTTCATATGCCAGCATTTCTCACCCGTTCTTCATCTTTCAGCGGTCGTTACCTTCTTCAACTCTCTTTTCAAAGTTTCTGCTTCCTAGCTCTGACTAGACCTGTGCAGAATTATCATAATTTATTTGAGGGCGATGATGTAGACCAATATGGCATCTTCATTGCTACTTTGATAATGACTATTTGAACTTTTATTTTGTTGAAGTGAAAGATCATAGACAGATAATCATAGATTACTCATTGGAAGTACATCAAGAAATTGTAATCTCTGTTCATGGTACCTTACAGAATCGTGCGATTACTTCATTTTGAAGTATGATCTATGTTTTGAATGTCTAGGGGTAAAATTTTGGTATATATGATTTTGTTGGGATTAAAAGGCGAAAGATTTCACAATGCAGTGCCTATCAAGTGCAGACTTCAGAGCATGTAGTTTCCAGAAAGGTTCACAATATTGATCTTGTCATATGCCATGTTTTAGAGTTTACCATTTAAATATCATTTTGTTGTGATTTTTGTGTGTTTTCATGAAAAAGTCAATTGCCCAAACTTGCACATACTTTGTTCCATTATGCATTTGTTGAGGATACAAGCATGTGAAAAAATTAATGGTTATATCAAGAGCCTAGAAAAAAAGAGCATTTTATTATTCAATTAGAGGGGGAATCTTTTTTGAAGTAATATTTAGATTTATATACGTAATATCTTTTAAAGAAGGATTTAATAAATGATATTTGTGATAATCCTGTGCCTGGACCTGTATTTTGAAGAAATATTTTTTTTCTTGTGTTGCACATAAACTGTGCATCATACATAGTATTTTTATGCAGACATTAACACAGGTGCATATAGAAAGTGTATGATCAAGTTATTGTCTTTAAAATGAGACTAAAAGCTTTAACCTGCCATTGAAGTTATCAGACTGTCATCGAAACAGTTCAGTTTGGCGTTGGACACTTTTTTGCCAGTTTTTCTGAACTGAAAAGAAGACCATGTTGATGAAATGGTTGAACTAGGCATTATTTTGATATGGAAAGGCTGGGCTGATAACTCTACATATATTATGAGATTATGATATATCAACGTCGTCCCATTGGTTTAAAAGTCATCTTTTGAGTTTGTATGGCCATTTATTGGGTCATCTCTGGTTTGGTAATTACTTCCCTAATAAAAAAAAAAATGAAAAAAAGGATGAGGCTGTTTTGTAATTTTGTGTGATGCTTTCTAGGAGACTTAATTACAAAGACATACATGCTTCCACTTAACCATTCCACATTCAATTGGTCACTTTCCAGACTGGAATTGCCAATGCTGGCAGGATATTGTGGCAAAGTCTTCACAGATATAGAACATCTTGACTTTTGCCCTCTTGTAGTGTCAACATTTAAGTTGGGGATTCCCCTTTGCAGACAAAGATACCCTTTGTAGGGTTATCCAAGCATATTTTGGTACCCTTTTCATTTGGATCTTTGCTATAGAAGACTGCGAAATTTCACTTGTGCCAAGTGGCTACATACACGCATAAAGAAATCACACACCCACACACATACATGCTGTAAAAATTGTTTCATAATGCAGTGTTAACATTTACCTTTTTCTAAGATCATTGAATATTTAAGTGTTGATTTCCAAACAATGATATTTCCTACGACACATTCACCACTACCACCACATCACACTCTTGTGTTGGTTAACAATGGCAAGTTACAATGGTAAATTGCCAATTCGTCCACTGCCATTTCGTGTAATAACCATTTCGGGTGCATTCGTTTCGTCTAATTACCAGTTGGTCTATAACCAATTCGTCTACAATCATTTCGTCTACCAACCATTTCGTCTCAATCCATTTCGTCCGATGCCAAATCGTCCATTTATCAGTTCGTACAACGTTCATTTGGTCCAATAGCCATGTCGGCTAATTTCAGTTGGTCAAATATCAACATCGTCTACTTATCAACTTGTCCAATTGCCATTTTGCCTAATACATGTACATAATCATTTCGTCCATCAATCATTAGGTCCAATGATCAGTTCGTCTCACAACCAAATTGTCTAATAACCATTTCGTCCAATTTCCAAATTGTTCAATAGCCATTTCGTCTTAGATATAAATGTATAATCACTGCGTGTCGAGAGAGTAATATGTGTAGAATGAAGTCTCGAGTCCGAAAAATCATTGCATCGCGTTAAACACAGTACAATAGGCATTTCCATTCACCCAGTACCTACGTGCGTTACTGGTATGTGAATAAATCTGCACGTGGCACGCTGCAGCGGCGTGCCGGTCGGTCGTGTGAGATTCCGCTTGCGGCACGTTCTCATCGGAGAGAAAATCCGCACGCTGTGCAGCATAGTGGACCAGACGAAATGGTGATTAGCCAAAATGGCAATTGGTCCAATTGGTGATTAGACCAAATGGCAATTAGACCAAATGATTGTTAGCCGAAATGGGTTAAGACCAAGTGATAATGGACCAAATGCAGTTAGACCAAATGGAACATGGACGAAATGAAAGTAGACCAAGTGGCTATTTGACCATTTGCCTTTGGAGCAGTTGGCTATAAGACCAAATGGCTATTAGACGAAATGGCAGTGGACGATTTGGCTATTTTACCAATTGGCACAAATATACGATTAGACCAAATGGCTATTAGACCAAATAATAAAAGACGAAATGTCTATTAGACGAAATGGTGATTGGACGAAATGGTAATTGGACTATGTGGATAGTGGACCAACTGATGGTAGACGATATGACATTAGACCAAATGGCTATTAGATGAAATGGTAATAAACCTTTACAATGGATATGTGTGCTTTTGTTGTACTTGCCTACAAATGGCGTGCCTGATTTAGCAAAAGTTACGAACGTTGAGCCCTGTTTGAGTAGCACAAGTACTGGAATTATGGTTCATCTTCGGGATGTGTGTGTGTGTGTGTTTTTCTGTGTACACATAAAGCCACAACTTCATTGAAAACTCGCATGCATAGTGCATCTTAAGATGTCACTGGACATTGGCCTCGCTTCAATGCCACTATGTTATAGAGAGCAATAAAATAAACGATTACGACACAGAGACATATTTATATATAAATCTTTTAATACATGAATATTAAGGATATGAAATGGACCAAAATAAGAGTCAAGCACATGAAGAGAGATGTTGCAAATCAGCGGGACTAACTTTCACATGGAAAACATTGTTCACTCCTCCTCTCAAGATGTTTCAAGGACGTTTGAAAATAACTGAATTCTGATCCTCAACCTCTTCCTCACTGAGCCCACATGTATGTGGGCTGGCTTTGCTCCACTACCATTCACTGTACTGAACAGCGCAATTGCTGCATAATCTGCTGCACAGACAATAGATGGCAGGCTTGAAAATAAACTTTAAATTCCTAACAGGCTGCCATTAAGCCACACCCCTTTGGTTACTGCAGGTCCATGACAAATTTTGACATCCTTTCTGGATCAGGAATCACAAAGCTCAAAAATCTAACCGTGACAGACTGGTTGACCTCCATGGGCCACTATTGGTCCGCAATGACGCACTTCTAAGAAATGTCATCGTTCTTGCATACGAGTTCATCACTTGTCCGCCTAAGATTAACAGAGCAAAATTACGGGCTAGTGAATTTAATTTTTAAATCACAATACACTTTTTATAATAATCATGTTTTAATTTTCCCTGCTTTTTATTCATTTACCTTTAACCCTCTCAGTACACTAGATGCATAAAATGTTTATTAGGACGATGGGCCTTTCCTGGCTTGGTACCAAGAGAGTTAATGGAAATGAGGATTTGTCTATTGGTGAAGACAACTAGACCTGTAACTAACGCAGTACTGTTCTTTCATCACCATGGGTCTTATTCTTGTCCGATTTCGGGATAAAATACCAGTAAGAAATCATCTCATGAAATTAAACACAATCCAGACCCGGTATCAGGGACAGAGTTGCTCTGCCAGTATTACGGATCCCATCATCATTGCCCTTCGTATGGAAGTTTGAGGAAAAACAAAACAACTGAGAAAGATTTATAATTGCATTCATTAGCACTGAGACCTAGGATTGGTTACTCCACTTGTCCAATGGAATCCCAGAACACACAAGAAGCTCTACACATTTTCCCTGCATCTGATAAATAGTGCTGACTAATCACTGGCCTCGTGCACAAAGCAAAGGTTGTAGCTGAGCGATTCCACAGGGTTGGGGCAATTTTTGTGACATACCACAACTCCAAATCCATATCTTTTTCAAACCAGGCAAATATAGTCCAATAATGGAATGAGCAAAAAAATGGGATCACATCCAGTATTATTTCTCAAATACCATGGCATATTGCAATTTGACATATGAAAATGTCTTGTCCATGTTATGATGTCCATGTAACAGTGGTAGATTTTTGTATGCCTGCTGTTTCAAATCCATAAAAGCTTTCCCATTTTAATATCTATTAATGAGAAAAGAGAGCAATTTTTCATAGACAGCTTAAAACTTAACCACATCTGAATTGATCTTCATGATGAACTGCAAAGGTTGATACCTCTGTTACATGGACATTGCATGACAACTTTGCCCTAATCCCATGGAATGACCCAGCTACAACATACGGTTAGACAGTCGTGTAACATGCTGCCCTACAATAGGACCTTTGACTGCCTTCTCATTGATGGAACTTGTACTTGAAAAATAAGATAAAGTATTAACACTAAATACCACTCTATGTACCAGTATCTTTCTGTTATTTCCAGATTGGAACAAATGAGCAGAGGTCAATTGCACCAACATAGACCTGCCCACAAATATCTTTTGTGCAAAGGCAACAAAAAATGTGTCACACGAGGGGCATAAATCTGCGGCTGCCTTTAAGAACTATTTGAATCGTAGATGGGTTTCAACAAAAACTCAACTGCTGCGAGTAGTACACTGCTTTCTTTACATGATGACTTTATATCAATAACTACAATCATTTCTTTAAAAGATGGTCAAGCAACGCTATCTACGAAAATAGTAGTGTAATGCAATTCATGGTTTTATAGTACATGATAATACAAAACGTCTTAAAATGTTAGGGGAAGAAGTGCTAAAGGCTAACGGACTGCCATCAATGGGAGTGCCATCCTACCTTGACCTTGGCCTCATTCTTGCTTCATTTCAGGATGCCAGGGCCATGTTTCAGTAAGGTTATCTAGTACTGTAACATACCATCAATAGTAAATACCATGGCAACAGCAAATGAGCACTTGTTATTGCACCTGTTGCCATTGTAGTTACCATTGATGGTAAGTTATAATAATTGAAAACCTACATGCAACATGGCCCTGGAAGGCAGATCAGTCCTGCTGCGATAACTGCCCATAATCTTACTTTTATCCCCAACAGTTATAAATAACTAGAGCAATTTGACTGCCACACAGTCGATAAATATGCCTCCGCCTCTTTGCTAGTTCTATTAAGAAAGTATCTCAGAAAATGTGTATGTTTGGTGAGCAATGTACATGTACCACTGACCTTTGACCTTTGAGAAATATGTCATCAGTCTACTCCCAAATAGTGATCCATCTTTGCAACATGTTTGGTTGGTATTGTACCATTGGATCCGGATTTATTTTGAAAAATATTACTTTGGGGGCAAATTTTAGCAATTTTTCTTAGCAAAGTTCATTGACCTTTGAACTTTCAGGAATTTTACCCAAACTTTCATCAGTGTACCTCTGTGAAAATCAACATCTCTGCACCATGTTTGGTTAGAACTGCACCATTGGATTTGGATTTGGGTTTATGGTAAAAAATATAAATTTTGCAAAGTTGATTGATCTTTGACCTCTGACCTTCCAGCAATTTCACCAAAAATGTCACCTGTCTACCACCAAGTAATGATCCATCTTTTCACTATGTTTGGTTGGAATTGCACCATTGGATTTGGATTTATTGTGAAAAATATAAAGTTTGCGGCAGTTTTTAGTTAATTTTCGCAAAGTTCATTGAACTTAGACTTCTGACCTTTCAGGTATTTACCAAAAATGTCACCAGTCACCAAGTAATGGTCCATCTGTGTACAATGTTTAATGAGAATTGCATCCACGGATTTGGATATATTGTGAAAAAAGTCAATTTTTTTACAATTTTTCACAAAGTTCATTGACCTTTGACCTCTGAACTTTCAGGAACTTTACCAAAAATGTCACCAGTCTAACTTCAAGTAGTGATCTACCTTTGTACCATGTTTAATGAGAATTGCATCCTTGGATTTGGACTTTATGTGAAAAAGGTCAATTTTGGGCTATTTTTCACAAAGTTCATTGACCTTTGACCTGTGACCTCATTCAGATTTGACCCCAATTTAACACACTTCACTAATTTCATGCAATACACACATGTACCAAGTTTGAAGCAAATTTGGTTAACGGTTCTCAAGATATTGCCTAAACAGATTCAGGACGGACGGACAGACAACCCGAAAACATAATGCATCCGCCCACTTCGTGGCGGAGGCATAAAAACAGCCATGATGGAAGATGCACATGATGGGGGGGGGGGGGGGGGGGAGGGGGGAAAGGAAGACAGTAACTAAAGCTGCTACCATAACAGTCCTTGGCTGCTGTCACTCAGGAATCAAACAAGGCATATTGTAGATCAGGCCTGCCATGATTACGGTCGGTAATCTTACGTTTAAAAGCAAAAAACAGCAATGATGATAAGTGATGAGTTGGGAGAGGGCACAGGGGACGGAAACTAAAGCTGCTCGCATAAGAGTCTTCAGGTGCTGTCACTCAAACGAGGCAGATCTTTCCATTACAAGATGTCCACTGAGAGCAGACACATCCATAGAGTCTGAAAGCGTGACCCCTTCCACTCTGGGGCAGAGAGGTCTCTGTGATATAACAGGTGGCCTTGAGAGGGCATGGTATTGCAGGGCTTAATCTCAGAGGCTGCGCGCCGGAACCCGGAAGGCTGCTTCACTTCTTGACGACTTGAATCACGTCCTCGTCGTGCACCTGGTGGGCAAGGCCGACGCGCTGCGGACTGTACTTGGTGCTCGTTCCCTGCACAGGGAGGAAGGAGACAACATCAGGATGCCATCTTATAAAGACTTACCATTGATCTAAATCAATCGTAAGTCAAATCCCTTATCTCTCATGTACATGTTTATGATTGATATCAATCGTAAGTCAAGTTACGATCAATCGCAAATCTTTATAAGACAGAACTAGAGGGGGTGAGCAGTCAATGGAAAGGATCAAGTGGCTGTTAATCCTCCTCAATCCACTAAGGATTACACATGCAGGGAATTATGGGAGAGATAGTGTTCGGAGATAATACCCCTGCAGTCTTTAATGGAGTTTATGAGGATGTTTTGGTTATTTTAACTAGTTTTCATAGCTGGAGCTTACACATATAACAACACAATGTTCTAACCAAGACATACAGACCATTTTCTTATAAAGACTACATTTCCTGTCCCCCTTGCATGGTCTGTATGTACAGGTCTCAATGTACGTATATATTATGACCAATAATCTAAATATTTTCCGAGCTCATTACAAATATACAGATTTAGAACTTGTATTTCTATCTATTCCTTCAGTATAATTTAAACTGGGTAGCCCCATTAGAAGGCTTGGAGTGTTCTCCATGAGAACCCTGGGTACAAACAATACAAACATGTACCCTAATATTTCAAATACTAATATGAACATCACAAATGCAAAGGACTTACCCATACTAGTGCATACTTGAACCGCTCTGCCAATGTTCTATGAATGGAATGGCACTGTGAGACACGAAAATTGTGAAAAAAATGTAAACATCACAGATTAACCCGATGCTCATGGTTGGATTTTCTGGCTTTTTGAACCCTGGTCCACTTATGGTATCAAAATACGGAATTGCAATAACCGAAGGCGTGTCTTAATTGCGCCCTACAAGGAAGTTTAAGTTTATTCATAGCCTCTTGTCTATTGTTGCACAGCAGATTATTCACAAGGCCAAGAGAAAGGCCAACCCACATATACACTACAGCTCAAAGGAATTGGCATAGGGAAAGGGAATGGAAGGGCCCGCAGTTTTAAACTGCAGTATATTTTGTCCTGTTCAGCATGAAACATGATGTTTTTAGGCTAATGCATCGTGTTTCATGCTGAACTGGACAAAATATACCGCGGTTTACAATGGCAGCTCCTTCCCTTTCTTCCCTTTCCCTTTCCCTATGCCAATTCCTTTGAGCTGTTGTGTATGCGGGCTCGGTAAAGAATGGGCTAATAGCAAAAGTTCCCTTCTTGTTTGTAGACTTCCCCAGCTTGAATGTATTTCACAAGTTAAAACTTGTGACTAACTTAAGAACCAACTTACTACACACAACACAAACACATGAATCAAAGTACGAGAGCACACAAGAAACTACTTTCAATTCTCATCACATTTCTCTCTTCCTTTTTCCGTATCTCCTCCTCTGCCTTCTTTAGAATGGAAGAGCGCAGTTTGTATTCTGGTACATTTACTTAAGATTTTAAACATTCAAATTCAAATTTGAGAGAAGATACAGAACTCAACATACGACTAAAAGATGGTTGCAAAAATTCAGTATTTTTTACTGAAAGCTTCAGTATTCAAGTTATTTTTCAATACAAAATAGTTGTTGGCAGCTCTGTTTTCACTGATCATTTCTTTCAAAATATTTGTTTTGGCTATGCTGTATCCATTCGTTACTCACCACATGTTCCACCGAGCAGCCTTTCCTCATGATGATGCCATCGTCAAAGTCTGGCCGGCCTGGAGCAGAGAGACAATCACAAAAACGCCAACCCAGGTTACATCAGAGGCACTTACTGACTTCCCGAGGCTACTATGCAAGCATGACGTCTTGACACAAACACACTGACCCATACTGTACACTGCACCCTGCTGTGTACAAATATCCTTATGTGCATTATATTCAATTCAATTCAATTCAATTCTTTATTCATTTAACAAACAAGAATAAACAACTTTCATGAACAATGAATACAAGGCGTCACCAGAAAGCCGATGGCTTGTGAGGTGTGATAACCTTTAACATGTGGTTCAAAACACATAAGTATAAAGTCCATTATTTAAATGACATACAGTAAGATGAACCCGAATACACAAATTACATACAAATACATAATTAAAAAAACAACAACATACATCAAAGAAAGACTAATACAAGCAAATACAAACGAAGCAAAACAAATAAATAAAGACAAAACATGTTACATGTAAACATAAAAAAATCAACATTTTCACTGAAGTTTCTTTTTTGCATTTCGGGGGTTTAAATTTCTGCACCATTTAAACGTCTTGTAGGACAGATTTTGCTTGGCGCATAAAGAGAGTTCATAATGTCAAAATGTGTCAGGAATGCACTGTCCATAACGCAGAATGACTAGTAATGTGTCAGATTGAATAAGACTCTTTATTTTTTGCTTCCATGTTATTGTGTAAATCCGTGAACTAGAAATAGCTTGCATGGTCGAGTCGCTGCCTGGTTAGCAATAGATTGCAGGTCCAAATCCTCCTGGTTCCAAGATTTTACAGGATGGAGTATGTTATCCTAACTGGGTGTATGCCTAAAACTTTGTTTCACACACATAAAAAAATACTTTGCCTGATTCACTCACTTCCTCGCTTCTTGGTGAAGAGGCAGATGAGGTTGAGGTACTCCCAGATCTTCTCCAGGAAGTAGTCCAAGTTGAGCTTCATCTCGCAGCTGATGACCACGCAGTGCGGCTGGTGTGCTATCCTGTCTACCTCCTCGATGGATGTCTGGTCAATCTTGTTGTACACCTGAAGAAGGGAGAACAGTCTGTATATGGCTGCAGCTTAGCCTACACCAACGTGCGGCCCTCCACTCATTCCTATCCAGCCATTAGGGCCCTCAGCTTTGCCTGGGTCGCTTACTAACTACAAATGGCTAGATTTTTATTAAATTGCTTTCTGTAAATGGCTAGATTTTTATCAAATTGCTTTCTGTAGTAATTTGAATTAGAAAAGGAATTTTAAGTATACATCCAGTAGAAGGGATAGTGTGCTCAATCCTGGAAATTAATGAAAAGTAATATTATTTTAAAAATAGTCTTGGGGCCAGGAAGATTTGAACTAGTAATGACTGCTTTTAATTCTGAACAGTGATGTAACCTCTAAGCCATTTTAAGTATGATTGTATGATTCTGCATACATCTACAACATACCATTTATATTTCGCTTTACATTGATTGCATTTTTGTTAAGTCTGTTCCTTTGTTGAGCACCCTTGTCAAATATGTTTTGATATTTTCAAGAATGAAGAATTGTGCCCATTGTCCAATCATACATCAATAAAATCAAATCTCTGAAGGAACGCTTTAACAGATACGTGTAAATGTAAAAAAAACTTGATGTGTCACTAGACCTACTTTTCATCTTTCAACATAATTATCACAGTAAACAAGATACATGATGACTGATGAGCAGAATAGATAATGAGGACAAGACGCTACTCACGTATAAGCATGGAAGATAGATTCTGTTTGCGTTGATGACATCAATGAACTCATCAGCTGAGCAGTCTTCCCTGAATAGTACCTCAGCATTGAAGATTTCTGATCAACAAATCCACTCAGGAAACAACAAGTTCACAGTGGAAAAAGCACAAAGCTTACACGGCTACCTGTCCTACTGAGTCACTATGGTTACAGATATAATCGTAAAATTTTACTACCAGGACCCCGTTGCATACAACTTACCACTAATGGTAACTCTGTCATCAATGGTGACTACCATGGTAACATGGTAATCAAAGTTTCCATAGAAGTTGCCATTGGGAGCAAAGTTTTATACGACAGGGTACGGGTGTTCTCTCACTTTATACTTGAGTTACAGGGGATTCGAGGTGTTTTGCCTGGAGGATGCAATGGATTCAGTACTTGCAAACAGCATCCCTGAGATGTTTCTGACTTAAGGAGCAGTCAAAGCCACAGCTTCTGTATTACTTTATCCAAAAAACTTAAACCAATTCACTCATTCTGTTTCCATCGTAAGCAGCTTAAATGCCAGGGTAGACTACCCCTTGATATATATTTGCATTGTTATCTTCTTCTTCTAGGGTCACTACACAAGTCCTGTCCAGTGGAGGATACATGATCTGGCTTCATTGTTATAATGAAAACTAACACATGCTCATCATCATAAAAGCTGAATGCTCCGTTTTTGCAATTGTCATTTTCAGACCTCGTCATTGTTCAATGAACATGCTTCGTCAGGGGTGAATGCTAACATTTAAACCACACATATTTTTGGTGAGGGTAAATCCCCCAAATTTTATATAATTACATGTCTACTAATCATTCAGACTGTTAATATCTTTAACCCATTCTTTACTGAGCCAGGGTAAGTGAAGAGTTTGTTTGCAAAAGGGGTTAGATCCACTTTAGACCATTCTGAGAAAAATCAACTTTTTTATTCTCCCATATTGCAATATTCTTATGCGAAACTAAATTGTCATGATAAACTAACTACCCTACCATGAGAACATAAAATTGAGTATAAAAGAAATCTGTCTTAATATTTTAAAAATATATATTTCCAAATATTACCTTTGTGGATCATACCCCTTTTGCAACCAAACTGAAATGGATCTAACCCCTTTTGAAAAAAAAAAAAATCTTTTCCATTTGCCATTTCACTTTTTAATGGGAATTTCAACTTTCCTTTGATATTATCTTATAGAGCTTCCTCAAATCTATACATTGAGACAAAAAAAAATCATGTTTGGTGAAAAAAATGGATCTTCTAACCCCTTTTGCAAATGAGCTCTTCATATCCTGACTGGGTTTGTTCCACTCAGATACTGAGCAGTGTAATCTGCTGTAAGGACAAGAGAGGACTATATGAATAAACTTCAAATTCCAATAGGGTGCAATCAAGCCACACCCCTTTGGTTGCTGCAATTCCATGGCAAATGTTCCCATCCTAACTGGACCAGGGTTCACAAAGCCATCAATGTCCACACTGATCATTACCATGACAACTGACATATTTTTGAAGGATACTGTACTCATGCAGGATCATCGACACCAGCTTCTCATTCACCTTGGTGAGGGTACACGTCGAGTTGAACGACAGACCACCTCCTTTCTTGGTCTGTGCAAATCCATGGCAGGATAGAGAATAAAGAGAAGAACCAATCAAAGAGCTAAAAACATGATTCTTTTTCAACCCTTTGTGTGTTATCTATACTGCCTGACAAAAAGAAGCAACTAGGAAAAGAGACTTTTCTTGTAAATGAACAAAATGTATTTGTCACTTGCATTGGCATCAGTGCAACACCACATCATGCTAGATTGAATATCTCGCAGCAAGATAAATATTTCTTCTTCCGATTTTGCCTGCATATAGGGAATGCTGAGTACAATCTAATATTACCAATAAGCCAGATTTGAGTAATTTGTCACTTGCTTCCTTTTGTCAAATTAGGGCAGTATACTGCTGCTCTATGGGAATGGTGAGTATTACTGGTGAATAAAGCAACAAGTGGCAAGTAAAGAGAAAATAGGGTAAAAACAAGAGTCAGGCTCACATGGAATGATGCCATATGTATCGTTTTTCTATTTTTACCTACTCTCCCTTCCCCCTCACCGCCGCACTTCTCTCAGAAAATCACTCAATCATATTGATGGATAAAGCCAAAGCCAAAATCAATCATTACCAAATATTAGAGGACATTTGTACCCCAATCAGGGTTACAACACTTATAAAACACCAGCCAGGCTTCCATCATGCTGTCAATGCCAACAGAAGTATATCAAAACTTAATAATAAGATATGATATATACATGTACAGTCATTTATTAATAAAATATTTGACTAATGTAAATTATTTCTCTTTCAAATTAACACAGCTTGTAAAGGAGTAATTTTTAAAATTACATTGAAAATTATTGATATCATTTCTGACTGATAAAAGCATATCTAGGTATTCTTACCTTGAAATATATATTTGGCTTTTGTTTGTTCAACCTCAGACCGACTGTTTCCAATTCTTTCTCCAGTAGTTTCCTGAACAGCAAAGAAAAAAAAATGATTTATTTGACAGTTTGTGATATACATGTATGTATACTTAAAAATTCAAAGGTCCTTTGAGCTCGCAATACAGACAACACTGACCCGCCCTTTCTTTCTAGGCATTTCTGATGTAGCAGTGATTATTCAAACTTGAAAGGTTTGTAATAAGGTTTTGTACAAAAACATGTGATGCTATTGTGAGCAAATTTGGGGAGTCATTTCTATGAGTATTAGTTAATAGTCTATTGTTGAGCTTATTTCTCTCCATCTTTGGAGATATCATTTCAGAAGTCACCATTGGGCATTGAAATTGCAGCAAATAATTAATAAGAAAGATTCTCCATGATATATGGACTAGCTTTAATTTTCGAACACTGCATTTACTGCTAGTTGGGTACTAACTTTTGGACATCTCCCTTGTTTGCATCCAGCATCATGACGACCAGATCGGCAGTCCTTGCCACGGCGATGACCTGACGACCTCGACCTTTGCCTGTTGCCAATTCAATGAAGAGCAATGTTGAAATGAATGAAAGGAAATCTAACTGAACAGCCTACAATGTCTCATAATGTACCAGTATCTCCCAATTTCTACACATTTTGCCATGTCAGTAATGATTGTAAGTTAATTGAAGGGCAACACAACCACGATAATAAGTTGAATTAACATCGGAAATCAAAGCAGCAGACTGGGAGAAATTTGGGAAACAGGAGACATATTGTAAGTAAATTACTTACAAATAAAAATCTTATAATCTTGTTTCGTTCTTTCCAGGTAGAAAAGTGATTATCTGGGTATTGTCTTGTTTATAATGCATGGTAAACAATTACAGTTCATGTCCTTTATGGACCAATGGAGTAGTCTATGAAGGTGAATTCAGACTTGATGATTTCATTACTCAGTGAGATTGTGTGAATTACCTTCACAAATACTACGATGAGCACGGTCTTTTGTTACACAGACAAAATTTAAAAGGGTCCCTTCATAATGTCTGCATAACAATACCTAATGTTCATAGTGTACGCTACTGTGGCACATTAAGAAAGTATCTGTACTGGCATTGGTTCATGAAGGAAGTATAAAATAAATAAAATGCTGCTCTGCGTATGTACTGTATTTTGCGACATTGGCACATTAGCTGTTCTTCTGTGCTGGCATTAGAACAATGTTATGGTAATGGAGGAACTTACCCTGTGCAGCGCCCTCTATAATTCCAGGAAGATCGAGTAGCTGGATGTTGGCTCCCCGGTACTGGGAGGAGAAAAAAAAAGTGAAGGAAATTAATTTTCATGGTAAGGGGTAGTAGTAGTGAAATGGTTTGGGTGACATTTGATAATTTGATTTCTACATATTTGGAAAAAGATGACATTTCAGTGCAATTCTGGCCATTTTCAATTCAATGACCAACAACTTTTCAATGATTTGTCCAAATATGTGATGATCTATCTTTGTATCATGTTTGGAATTGCTTGTAAAAAATGAACAATTTTGTCAATTTTTGGCAAAGTTCATTATCCATTATGCACATTTTTTGGCAGGTCTCCGGTTCTAAACAACATCCCTCAAGAGAGAGATATACTTGTCTGACATTTTCATAACAGGCTAGCGTCGGGCATTCCCAAGGAGAATACCCGCGATGATCACCGCTGCTTGCTCTACCCACATAGTTTGAACCAGTTGTCTGGACAACATGCTCATAATGATGTCATACCTCGGCAGGGCTGCCAACATTAATCAAAATATTTCAGTATTCTAAAGGCTGACAATCAGTATATTGATGGAAAAATAAGTATTTTTAATTAAAGATAATAGAACAACCCATGAACTAAAACTTGTGAAATCATTTTGTTGTATGAAACCTTCAGTATTCTTGTCAAATGTCAGTATGGACTACTGAAAATCAGTACTATTTGGCAGCTCTGCTTCAGTACTCTATAGGGATAAAGGGTCCCTAATTTGATTCTTACTTCTATAACTCCAGGGATGCAGGTCAAGGTGGTGAAGGCATACGAGGCAGACTCGCTGTGCGTCTTGGTTAGCGTGTTCAGTAGAGTTGACTGCAGGGACAAAAAACCAAAACATTGGATATATTAGTATCAAAGTTTAATCACACATATATATGAAGCTGATGATGTTTGAACTGGAACCAAGAGCTCCTTGTTCACATGAGCACATGTAATATATATCCATATCAACTCAGAAACATGTCTCAGTACATGATACAATATTGATTAGAACAAAAGTTAAATATTTGCAATACAATAGTTCTGTTCAATACATCAATAACAGTAATCCCTAACATGCCATTAGTATATTTTTCATCATCAATACCCTTGTTAGGTACTCCCATAAAGAGTCCCTACTGTGATCACCGCCCTTTTTTCTACCCACATAGTTTAAAACCAGTTGTCTTGATGCTTTGTCGCTCTTTTATGTGATTTGAATTGAGGTTAATGTGAAACCTGTTTTCCCGCTTGTCACTGACTCACCTTTCCTACAGACGGGAATCCAATGAGAGCAACCCTGGCATCGCCTGATTTCATCACATCAAAGCCCTCACCCTGTGGAATAGAAAAAAAAAAAACATATTCTTAGAATGGATTCATATAATAATAATAATAATAATAATAATAATAATAATAATAATAATAATAATAATAATAATAATAATAATAATAATAATAATAATAATAATAATAATAATAATAATAATAATAATAATAATAATGATAAAAATAATAACAAAAACAACAACAATAATAATAACAATAACCGACTAGGGCCCAAGGGGGGTGTTCCACCAAGCTGTTCATAAGTTACGAACGACTTTACGAACGACTGGTTATCCCTTCTTGTGCTAAATCAGATTCTCAATGAACTAAGTGTGGTAACGCATTTAGCAAAAGAAGGGATAACCAATCGTACTTAAAGTCTTGGTGAAACACCCTCCAGGTCCCACACAGACGTTTCTCTCACCTTGGCGCCAGCCTTCCCAGTAGGCTCCAGCAGCTGTGAGCGGTACTTGGCAAGTTTGGCTTTCAGGAGACCCAGATGATATTCAGTGGCTGCAGGGAATGGGAAGAGTGGAAAGGAATATCAGTATGGCCAGCTCAGCTGACCCTGAGACAGAGATCACGTCAAAATAGCCCGGGCTACATAGGCTTACCGGTAAACGTAACGCTGACCCTAACCCTAGACAACTTCTTTGCCATTGAATTCGTCCAGAAAAGTGATTTCTAGGTCTGCATTAACGACCGTTTACTTTAGGTAGACCCTAGCCTAGCCAGCCTAGCCCCGGGACTGCTGACCGCGATGCGTGGCTTGCGGATGCGGGCACGGTCCCACTCACATATTATACTATATCAGGGGGGCATTTCATCAAAGGACTTGTCGGACGTTTTATCCGACAAACTGTTATAAGCTACTGAAATGCTTGCATCTTATTGGCCGAGAGCAAACTTGTCGGATAAAATATTCGACAAGTCCTTTGATGAAATGCCCCCCAGAACATGTATCGGCAGTGCTGCGCCATTCACATGCGCCCACCGCATGCTCGCAGTTAAGTCCAACTGCTAATATGCATGTATACCTGACGTAACAATAGGCTGGCTGATCCCGTACGGATTCAGCAACCCACCGGAATACACGCTAAGCTTTTACTGGCAGAGCGTTAATTAATATTAGCAAATATGCCAATTTTTTTTACAGTGTACTGTTATACTATAGTGGCATTATCTGTGACTCTGAGATGATGCTAAAATCTTGTTAAAATAAATATTTTTCTTGTTATTTTGTCAAAATCAATGACTTCTATGGATTATCAATAGTGCAAGCAAAGCATAGACCCTATGGTGAGCATTTGTATTTTGTAGTTGTTTAAATACTTCGTGAGCGTCCCTAGTATACGTTCCCCGCAATTCATTGAATGGCGCATGCATGTGATGTGATTTAGTGCATATTGTCGAGAATATGTACGTACATGTATTATTAACAAATGGGGACAATTATGTCTTGGAAACTCGATGGTGAGTTCCGGAAAACCCTATCTCATCTGTGATGAATTCATTCATTCATTCATTCATTCACAGATTCACTCACATACAACTATTAGTATTTAACAACATGATAAGTTACTTGTCCGGAGTCGTCGGGTGTCAGTCATTCAAAGCTTGTTTTTTAGTTTACAAAAAGTAGAACTAGTCATACCTTTATTTTTCTGCGTCCTGGCGATCTCCCTCTCAATCTCTGATATTTTCTCTAGGATCCCCATTTTTGCAATATTTTCTATGGCCCTAAGCCTGGCAAAATCTGGAAGAACATGTGTTAGGTGTTGCAGCTGCAGCAGTCTGCTAATGCAAACCATGGCCTAAATTACGATTGACTCAAGAGGGCTCACTACCATGAGAGGCGGAAATATACCAATCCGTTCAAAACACGTTGCTGCATGTTGCATGTTGTGTGTCTGCTATTGCTGTGAGATCGAGAGCACCTGACACTGAGCCCCCGCCCGGAACGGTCGGGCTAGCAAACTCGCGCCATCTCGTAGAACTTTTACCTATCCGAAACCGCGACGCGCGTACTGTCTGTAGAGCGCGGCACATTCAATAAACGACGGTCGCCTGTTATCTCTCATTAATGCAGGCTAAATATTAGGAATGAATCTACTGAGACGCTGTAAACAACCATATGAAAGTAAGGAAACTAATTAGGTATTGTGCTAGGTTAAAGAGGGAGAATGGCGGCTGCAGAGTTGCAGCGCCTCTTGACGGACCTCCATGACATCTTGGACGGAGGAGCCGCCGGAGCCCAGGGGGCGGACACAGCTCAAGATCTGGTGGTGGATATTGCACATCTCTGCCTGAATCAGACCCGAGAAAATGAGCTTGGTAAGCAGATTCGAGAGTCTAATTTATCAGTAGAGAGAATATGTATGAATTTGGCTTAAGTTACAATTGGATGACCATGATGATAATGAATTAACCAAACAACATGAACAAACTCAATCAAAAACTTAAACTTAAAGGGCCCCTGTCATCAAAATGTATGTTGACTTCTATTGATGCAACTTAATATGTCTATAATAAAATTACTAACTGTTCAATGGAAATATGTTTCCTTTATTTTAAAATAATTTTTCTTTATTTTTTCTCAGCACTGATAAGCCCCGCCTCCAAAATATCCTCCAACTCAAGATTCCCCCCGTGACATCATCAGAGGTAGAAATTAGCAGGATAATAGACATAATTTATGCACAAACTAAACATTGCAATGACTACCTGCAGGTGCTTATAAATTAATAGCATCACATAGCTAGCACATTTCTGACATAAGGAAACAATTATTCCCACATGAAAGATTGTTAGATGGCATTGTGTGAAGACATGTGATGCTCTTGTGGGCAGGTGGAGGTAGTCATTGCAATGTTTAATTTGTGCATAAATTCTGCTTATTATCCTGCTAATTTCTACCTTTGATGATGTCACAGGGGGAATCTTGAGTTGGAGGATATTTTGGAGGCGGGGCTTATCAGTGCTGAGAAAAAATAAAGAAAAATTATTTTAAAATATAGGACACATATTTCCATCGAACAGTTAGTGATTTTGTTATATACATATTAAGTTGCATCAACAGAAGTCAACATACATTTTGATGACATGGGACCTTTAACTAAACTGTCTGTGTCGGCTGTCTGTCAGACCTAGCTGGCCTGAGACTGAGGAAAAGCTGTAACTTGTTGACCCATTTACTACCATACCAATATCAGCTTGCTTCAAGTTTAAGTAGTACTTTGTCATTATATTCAAACATGGTCGGTGTGTGCAAGCAGTGGTTGAATTGTTAAGCTACCGTAAGTTTGAGTTCATATTTGTTGAAATTCCTTGGCTTGGAGAAATGTTGTTTGAGATGGATTTTACTAAATGTTGTTTATCTGTCTCTGAAGGCAATATTTATACCACATTACACATTGCGTGCACTGGTGGTACCTTTTACTTACAATGCAGAATTCTTTGGGTAGATTGTACTTATAATTACACTACAATATTTTTTACAGCATTTTGCAGGTCGGAACTCTTCAAGAAAGAAAAAGGCATCATCCAATTCTTGCAGAGAACTGCCTCCAAAGATGAGGTAAGATATGGTACATTTATAATTGGTATCACATCGATCTCTTCAGATGCAGGGTTTGTAAAGCTTTTATCTTAATACCAACCAGATTGGACAAAATTATAGATATATAATTGTCAATTCAATTCTTTATTCATCATTGAAAAACAAAATACACACTCTTTGTGATCAATGAATCAGGGTATCACAGAGTTCGAAAACCTGACATCAGTGACCACCTCCAAGGGCAACCTAAAGACATACCTGTATAATGGTGCTTTTTGACATACAATTTCATACCTGTATTGTATTTTTTCTGTCTCTTTCTTTAATTTGCTCTGAAGCGCCTTTAGCATCTGAATAAGATGGAAAGTGCGCTATGTAAATTCTATGTATTATTATTATTATTATCACCAGAAAGCTGATGGCTATTAAAGGTATGCTTTCATTTTGTTCACTAATTATTCACTCTCAAGAACTTGCAGAAATTGACACAAGTTTTTACACTGCCAAGCATGTACTTGCTTTTACTGCTCATTGATGTTTTCTTGATGAAACATTTAAGATTTTTTTGTGCAGTGTCATATGTGCCATCTGACACGAGCAACGCACACATAGACTTTGTGTGGAGCAGTCATACTGTCTGGCATAGGAGGAGTAAGGGGCTATTTGCCAATGGTGCATTTCTGCACCAGTAATACACACAAACCACATACAGTAACATCAGGGCCCTGTTGCATAAACTTTAGCATTGATGGTAACTTAAGTAACAATAGCAACTTTAGTGCAGGTATGAATGTGAAAGCGATGTTACCATGGTAGTTACTATTGATGACAGAGTTACCATTAATGGAAAGTTTTATGTAACAGGGCCCTTGTCTGGCACAGAGGGAGTTTATCTCTTGTCTTATCTCCTTTCAGTACAAAGGTAGCAAGGAGCAGAGTCTGGACTTCCTTCTGGCCTTTGTGAAGAAGGCCCAAGACCTGGTCCTGGACCATGCCAGGGACCTGAGGGATGTTTGTGTGTCCCTGTACACCAAGGACAAGGCAGCCAAGGTCAAGGCCAAGACCTTCCCACTCCTCATAGAGGTCAGTCAGAGTAAAGTGATCCTGTCTACAGTGTAGATTTGTTCCTTCATCAAAAACAAAAAAAGAGCAATTTATGGAATCATGCAGGACGCAAAATATGGTAGAGCAACTCGCAAGTGAAGTCACAAAATTAAAACTGTCAAATATCATAACATTCTTATCCTTTGACAGAGATTTTTCGTCAAACTTTGACTTATATGTTTGTTTTATGTTTCTGCTTATTATTAAGACCAATTTAAATTTAGGGTGGACTTTCCTTTTAACTTTCTTAGGCCCTGATTTGTAAAATAGTCTTGATTTCTCTTGTTGGCTGCAGCTGATGAAACTGACCAGCCCAACTGCAACTGGTGACATGATGGGTGTGGATGCCATGGTCAAGAAGTTCTTTGGCGAGCTCAGTCAACCATCCAAACTCTCACAGACAGGTAAAGTTATGTTCTGGTTGGAGTGTGGGCAGGATCAACTATGATAATGTATCTAGTTTGCTTAATTCTGAGTTGAACTTGAAGGAGGACTCGTAGACTCGAGGTGCATTATGTTGTAGTACATTTAATACTCAAATAATTCTGATGCATAACTCTGTGATGAATACATCTGATGAATATCCTGAAATAACTCTGCTGAAATAACTCTGGAACTAACTCTGCTGTAATATAACTGCTGCCAAAATAACTCTGGAAATATATCTGCCTCAAACTCTGTGAGCTCTCTAAATATATACCCTTTCTGTCTCAAGTTTGAAGTAAACAATTATAGTGAAATTCATACAGATGGTCAGTTTCTTGGATGCATAGTGATCTCACAGAAACTGGACCTTACCTACGTCATCCTGAATTCCAGTAAATGTTATTCAGACTAGCACAATAAACACGAGGGTCAGCTATAACCTTGAGGGTAATTCTGCTTCTGGAAAGTGGTCATTAACATGGAAACATTATTTGGGCGGGGGAGTGATGAAAGGACTTATATCACATAACAGTAGGTCCAAGCAATCCAATCCTGTGAAACCTGCTGGCGTTACCTGTAAGATATATTATCCCCATTGAGCATGTTAAAATAATTTGTGGTCTTAGTTTGTGCTGCCCTGCAAGAGAGGCATTTTAAATTGTCACCTATCAATGTGTGCCTTTTGAGCTTATATTTTGGTTGGTTGGGGATAGATTGCAGAGATTGATTCATCATGCTTATAATAAAACATTCATTACTGAAGCAGCATATTTGTGGGCTGGCTTTTCTCTACTCAGATATTATGCAGCGTGACTCCTGCATAATCTGCTGTAGTGACAATAGGCAACAAGTCATGCATAAACATCAAATGCCCTAAATTATGTAAATAAGCCACACCCCTTTGGTTACTCAGTTCCATAGCAAATCTTGTCATCCTAACTGGACCAGTGTTCTCGAAGCCCTAAAATCTCACTATAAGCTACAGGTAAACTTTTTCTGTAATTGTTAATGCAAGAAGCATTTACCAGTTTATACAACAGTGCATGGCTCAAAACATGTGGAATTTTCTCCCTTCTACAGTGAAATTTGGGATTTACCAGATTCTGGGTGTGTTTGGAGAGTTCTACCCTCAGCTGATGGTGAATTATGCTGACAGGCTGTTTGGTCTTCTCGTCTCCACGCTGAAACAGCAGGTGAGATTTATCAACAAATTAACCAAGAACCATGTTTTTCCTGAAGGAATGTCCACATGACTATAAAGTGGATCTCACAAATAACAAAAACATGAAACCAACAGATGGAGTGTGAGTAAAATCTGACCAGCAGATATTTTTTGTTTTTAAATTGACAAAATTGGACAAGGAACAAGTCAGTTGTATTTTGGTTGAGCACGGCTCTAGTATGCATTGAACCATGATTTTTAAAAGGAATGTCTACCTGAATACAAACACATAAATAGCTGAGCTTTTGACATACTTCTTTCAAAACAAACTTTTGAATTTGTTTCAGATGACATTGAAGACTAAGGCACATGACAAGAAAGGAATCCCCTCTCACTTACACAACATATAAATATGTGAGATTTGAATTTTCAGATGACGTCTAAGACCAAGGCCCCTGAGATGACTGCAGTGGCTGGGTGCCTGCTGGGTACCTGAACACAAACACATTAATATGTGAAATTTTGACAAACTTCCTTTAAAACAGAATTTAACATTTGTTTCAGATGACGTCTAAGACCAAGGCCCCTGAGATGACTACAGTGGCTGGGTGCCTGCTGGGTACCTGAACACAAACACATTAATATGTGAAATTTTGACAAACTTCCTTTAAAACAGAATTTAACATTTGTTTCAGATGACGTCTAAGACCAAGGCCCCTGAGATGACTACAGTGGCTGGGTGCCTGCTGGGCCTGTCTCACCTGCTCGTTAACTTCACCCAGTCCGTAGAGGAGAGTGAGTCCACACTACCTTAACTTATCATTGACGGTAGCTGCCATGGCAACAGCTGCAATACTGAGCGCTCATTGGCTGTTTCAATGGTGGGCCTGTCTCACCAGGGTCCCGTTGCATAAAACTTACCATTAATGGTAACTCTGCCATAAATATCACTGGAGAGCCAATCAAATTCAAGGTTTCCATAGAAGTTGCCATTCATAGCAAAGTTACCATTAATGGTAAGTTTTATGCAACGGGGCCCTGCTCATTAATTACCCAGTCTCTGCAGGAGAGTGGGTCCACACTTCCTCGGCCGTGCTGCATGTAACTTTACCAGGATTGTAACTAATCATAGTACCACATAAGGAGCATATCTCCGTAGACTTATGCAGGTTTATATCTATTTTTTCCAGTTGCTTGTAACATGTGCAACATATAGATGTCTCATGTACAATCTCTTTGATCAAACAAGAAATAGTTTTCTAAATTAAGGAAAGAAAGAAAGACACAAAAGAATAAAATTAAACTAAAAAAACATTGATAACTCTGTAAGATGACATCAAAACAGAGGTGGCTATCCTCTCGCTATATGATATGTACTCCCATCCATTTGCAGATGGTAAATATGCCAAGGAGATCTACCAGTACACCAGCGCGGCGATTGACCCCTCAAACTACCAGTCAAGGGGGGCAGGTCACGCCCCTCGCTATGACATCCCCAGGGCTGGTTTGAGCCTCCTAACCAGGCATGCAGCACAGTTCAACAAGTTCCTCTATGCAGATCATGAGGTGAATATACTGTGATGATATTCATGATGATGGGGATAAAAGGAGGAGGAGGAGGAGATAAAGAAGAAGTTGATGGTGATGATGATTATCGTGATGATAGTAATCGCAATGAAATCATGAAGGTGATGATGATGGTGATGATCAAAATGGTGATGATGATGATGTTGGCAATGATGGTGATGATGGCGATGAAGATTCATCTCTCACACTATATAGAGTACGGAAGTGTGACGTCATATGGGCATCCGCATGTTGTCAAGACAACTGGTTCTAAACTATATGGGAAGAGCAAACATAAGACAATGTCAGACCAGATAAGTTCTTATCTGAACAATGTTATTTAGAACCAGGAGCTGTCGTATGATGACACCACTACGGGACTCTATTAGCAGATATTAAGACATCGCATACATTTGTTTCACGATAATTTGCACAGGTGATGAATGACAAACTGTCATTTTGGAGCGAGTATCGCAACTCCGAGATGAAGTGGGCCGGAGTGGCTGCTCTCCAATCCTTCCTGCAGATAGTGGCTGGAATGCTGGTAGAGAGAGCAGCGAAAAAAGACAACAGTGACATTCAGGTTCTCAAGGTCAGACTCAATGCATGTGAAATTACCAATAATCATTTTGATTATTTTTCTTTTATCATAGATGGTAATTATATTTACAAATGATTTGTAACCCAAATGATTGAAAACATGTGATTTGAAGATGTTGTGTAATGCATTGCTTTTAGATGAAAGATGAAAAGAGTAATTTTGATAATTGGGTGAAAAATGGAATAAGTAATCTTTATTATTGGATTAGACATACGTGATTGAAAGACATCTTTTCTGATAAAGTTCAAACAAGATGATACATCTATACAGACTGGATTAAGGCATGCTTGGCTCTGTTGGAATTACGTGTTTGAACATTCTCTTGCATTATCAATCATAATTTATTAAATGCTATCATTAATATGCCATCTTTCATTGACACACTGGGCTATCCTGAGCAACTTAAAAAAAAGTATTATGCTGGCTCATATCTTATCATATCATATCAAAAGGGAATTAGTATTTGTCATAAATTTGTATGTCAATACCACATTGATTTATGCATTCCTCTCTTTCAAGGACATGTTTTATCTTTTGATTGACAGTACTTCATCCGGCGCTTCCGTAGCATCATAGACGATTCCAGCAGCTCCTCCAAGTCTCTCTCCACAGCTATCAGAGGCTATGGCTTCTTTGCTGCGGTAAGCTGAGAAGGAGAAATTTAGGGATCTGAGGGGGTGGGGTGGGGGGAGCCATAATGCCCCACACCCCCACCCCCTCCCCCTTGGTTGATAGATAGACTCTGAATACCCCGTCCTGATTAGGGTTAAGAAGAATTAACCATGTATTTAATTAACCAAATGTCTTGTTTAGTGATAGTATGCACATGTACAGGTGTATGCTATTGTGTTTTGAAGCTGTTTTCTAAGTTACAAGAAACCTATTTATTACCAAGGATATTTCTCATTTTCTCAAACCTCACAATTAAATGTCAGATAAAACCAAAATGTACAAGAGGAAACGGCATATTTCTTTAAAAAGAAATATTGTGTTTGCTTTGTCTTGTACATTTTGTTTCTATCTGACATTTCATTTAATAAATATTGAATTGATGTAAATATTTGTATTGTGTGATGTATTTCAGCCCTGCAAGGTCTTCATGACGGAGGAGGACGTCCGGTTCATGTTCAACGAGATCGTTCAGCGCAGTGAACAGCAGTTCCTCCTGTGAGTTGGCATTGTTTTATGTGGGCCCTGTTGCATAAAACTTACCATTGATTCAAGGGATTTGTACATAAAACCACCTAAGTATGAAAACGGCGTTTCTTGTTTTTCTTGAGCGTTCTTTAAGTACATGTGTCACTGTACTGACTTGTAATTGCTTTATTTTGATAGACTGACATATTATTTTGTTGGTCAAATAGGAAATAGCTATTGTTGTGTCATGCCTGTGATGCTGTGAACTTATCATAAAAGAACAGTGGGGATACGTGACTGTGTACTTAATGGCCACTGCAGATGATACGATCAGGGCCCTGTTGCATAAAATTTACTGTTGATGGTAACTCTGCTATCAATGGCAAATTTTAGGGAAATCTTGCATTTGATTGGCTGTTCAGTGATATTACCATGGTAGTTGCCATTGATGGTAGAGTTACCATTAATGATAAATTTTATGCAAAAGGGCCCAGATCAGTCATACCAGTCTGCTATTGGCTGAATCTTAGGACCAAGACATGGGATTTGTGTAAGAAGGTGATGTTACATTGTGCAGTATCATGGCAAAACCGTGTCGCCTGCAGTGACCATTAGGTAGAGCTTTTCATCTTCAGAAGTGATATTGGTATATTAGTAGGCATATATATTACAGCGAGAGACACGGTGCTAACATTGATGTGCTGTATTATTTGTTTTGTTCAGGCAAGGGGAAGAGAGAGTGTCGCAGCTGCCTACTTACCTAGAGGCCCTGGCAAGCATTGTGGGCCAGCTGGATGTGGTGAGTACTGCTGCTCTTTTCATTCTGTAGGAAGGCCTCCAAAATCTAGTGTATAGAACGGTGTAAAGTAGAAATACAGTGGAGACAATCAGTCAAAGAAAGTGACCATCATAATGCAATTAGATAATTAGGTCCATTATCCTAAACATCACCATCTTCATTAAGATTATCCCCACAATCATCATCATCACCATTATCATCATCATGTTCACCATTATCACCATCATAATTTGCAAAACTTGACTTCAGTGGTGTTTGTTTTGGTTGTATATTGCTAACAAGGACAAGGATGATTGCCCTTTGTTTTGGGGATCTTTAGGTGTTTGTTGGTGCTTCATGATGATTCTTTGTTTATTCATTCATTTATTATTAATTTTTATATACCCAGGGTAACCTTGTCAATGATTGGGACACTTTTCTTCCCAAGGGTCCTGCTTTACAAAAACAATAGTACATCATAAAAACAAATCATTACATGACACATCCATAACACTACTTTGTAATTGATGTCACATTGTACTTCCTTTGTTCATTATTCTACCTGGAAATAGAACAGATGAATCAATAGTGCCATTCTCATTGGGCTTAAAAAATCGAGAAGTTAGAAAAATCGCGAAGTTAGGGTGAAAGTTGCCTAGCAACCGTACCAAAAGCCGAACGGTCCTATTGTCCCTGTCCCCTAACTTCGCGACTTTTCTAACTTCGCGATTTTTTAGAGCCCAATGAGAATGGCACTAATTTTTGGCATTGGTTTTGACGTGTGATCAGGTGACGGATACATTCTTGGGCTCTATGGAGAGGCTGGTGGTGCTGGTGTTTGGCAGCTACCCGCATCACTCCCGCAGCGGCCAGTGGACCTGCCATAGCGCCATTCTCCAGGTACTGATTGCCCTGTCCACCAAGGGTACAGCGCTGCAAGGCTTCCTGTCTAGAGTGGGTAAGTCCATCTCCATAGCGATAAGACTAGGAATGGGCATTTAGTCTTGGATCTGCCACCGGGCTGTCCCAAGGGAACAGCCTGGCAAGGCTTCCTGTCTAGAGTGGGTAAGTCCATTTAGAGCTCTATCTCCATAGCGATAAGACTAGGAATGGGCATTTAGTCTTGGATCTGCCACCGGGCTGTCCCAAGGGAACAGCCTGGCAAGGCTTCCTGTCTAGAGTAGGTAAGTCCATTTAGAGCTCTATCTCCATAGCGATAAGACTAGGAATGGGCGTTTAGTTTTGGATCTGCCACCGGGCTGTCCCAAGGGTACAGCCCTGCAAGGCTTCCTGTTTAGAGTGGGTAAGTCCATTTAGAGCTCTATCTCCATAGCGATTAGACTAGGAATGGGCATTTAGTCTTGGTTCTGCCACAGTGCTGTCCCAAGGGTACAGCCCTGCAAGGCTTCCTGTCCAGAGTGGGTAAGTCCATTTAGAGCTCTATCTCCATAGCGATAAGACTAGGAATGGGCATTTAGTCTTGGATCTGCCACAGTGCTGGCCTAAGGGAACAGCCCTACAAGGCTTCCTGTCCAGAGTGGGTAAGTCAATTTAGAACTCTAATTTAATAGCTATTAGACTAGAATTAAGACTAGGAGTGGGCATTTAGTCTTGGACCTGCCACAGTGCTGTCCCAAGGAAACAGGCATGCAAGGTTGCCCCATTAGAGTGGGTGAGTGAGTTGAATTCCATCTCCATAGTAATTAGGCTATCATCTCAGTAGACGAGGAGTGAGCATTTCGTCTTGGACCTGCTGCAGTTAGTATCTGATAGCCCTGTTTCCAAAGGAGCAGTG
This sequence comes from Arbacia lixula, assembly GCA_963669155.1. NCBI lineage: Eukaryota > Metazoa > Echinodermata > Echinoidea > Arbacioida > Arbaciidae > Arbacia > Arbacia lixula. The sequence continues at coordinate 27,719,474 of OZ022579.1, read as the reverse complement.
CTGCAAGGCTACCTGCCTTAATTGACAGTGAATTTAGAACTGCCATCTCACTGCCATGCCTTGACTTCTGAGGGAAGGGCACTGAGAGATCTGTTTCCATAGCAATTAGATCATTAGAACATATATTGTTCTTCGAGCTACATGTACCACTGTGCTTACCTTGACTACCAATAAAACAAAACCACAAAGTTGCCTTTCCAGAGTGGGTGAGGGAATTTGTTTCACCTGATATCTAGAATGAAAGAGATTGGTGTTATCTGATTATTTTGGTTCTCATTATGGTTGTTGTTTCATTAATGTTTCCCATTTCCTCTTGTTTCCCATAGTTTACCAGTGGATTCTCCAGACATGTTCCTACCCTGTTCTTTTAGAATCAGTAAGTATTTAGGTTTTGCTTGAATAATTTTGATATAAATATAATCATGCTAAATATGTTACTCATTGCGGATAAATGGCTACTGATAATCGTTTGTCTCGCAATGTAAGGTAAACGGAATCGAAAAGATCATGACGTTTTGTGCGCCGCTGCAACACTTCGTCAGGTGTGATACAAAATTGTAGTAAGTAGGGGTTTAAATACCCTATGGTCAGTGCAACGCACTAACTGAAATCTGCTCATAAATGGTCCAATGCTAATAGCCGGCGTATCCGGGTACCTGACCAACAATAGACCGTTGATGCGCCTCGCATTGACTGGCGGTAACAAGTTACAAGTTACCGACAAAGGACAAAAAGGACAAAGCCACAGGCCGGTAATTACGGGCAACCAACAAGTTCAAGGGTTTTTTTATTCCGTTTACCTTACATTGCGAGACAAACGATGTCCATCACCTCACTAAACATATTTAGAACATACAATCTTCAAGTTCATCTATGCAATTTGCATTCAATAATCAATTCAGTTATAATTCTTTACTCATTTAAAAACAATATAATCAATTTACATAAACAATGGCCTAAGGTATCACCAGAAAGCCAATGGCTTGAAAAGCGTGATGACTGAAAGTGTGCTCTGACTGTGAAATGACTGCAGCATGTGCAAACCTTTCCTACCGCAGGACACCAAGCCGGAGGGTGAGCTGGGGGATGAGATGGAGATTGAGCAGGATGCTCGGAGGGTGTCCTTCAAGAGCTTCATGGAGCTCTGGGTGCGTCTTCTGGACAGCAAGTTCCTCAAGGTGGGTCTTCAGCACTCCAATTGACCCTTGATGTGTTTGTAGTGCTTTTCTGCACAAGCAATTCACTCATCTCATAGAGCATATTTTGATAATGTGTCTTCTTCTGTATGTTCAGCCAATATCTAATCCTTTATTATTTTTTTCTAACAAACAATGTTGTACTTTCCCATCTCTTTCTTTCTCTCTCTTGCTCTCTCTTTCCCTCACTTTCCCTCTCTTTCCCTCGTTCTCTATTTATTCCTTTCTCTATTTCTCCCTTTCTTTATCCCTTCCTCTTTCATTCTCTCTTTATCCATATCTTTTTCTCTCTTAACATGTATATCTTTCTCTCTTTCTCCTTTAAAATCTTTATCTCTTCCTCTTTTACTCTTTCTTTCTCTCTCCCTTTCTCTCTCTCTCTCTATATATATTTCCCTCTTTCCTTCTCTCTTTCTGTTTCTCTCTGTCCCTCTTTCTCACTTTCTCAATATCTTTCTATCTTGCTTCAAACCTTTCTGTCTTTATCCTCTCCCTTTCCCTCTCTCTCTCTCTCTCTCTCTCTCTTTATCCCCCCCCCTCTCTCTCTCTCTCTCTCTCTTTATCCCTCTCTTGATCGCTCTCTCTTTCTCTGCTTCTTTATTTTTCCCTCTCTTTCTCTCTTTGACTGCTCGTAGGAGTCTGAGGCTCATGGGTCAACGTACGCTGAGCGTTACAGCATCCACAGCCTGATCTACAACGAGCTGATCGGAGGAACGCTGCGCATCCTCACCAAGCTTGACCTCAGCTCCAACAAGCAGGCAGAGGAAGAAGATGGTGCACAGGTAAGTCTCCATTCTAAACAAATGATTAAAGGGAAAGTTCACCTTGAAGGTAAGTTTGTTGTCATAAAAGCAGAGACATGAAAGGAACAAATTAGTGAAAGTTTGACAAAAATCTGTCAAAAGAAAGTTGTGAATTTTTAGTTTATTAATTTTATAATGTCCCTTTCGAGCTACTCTCCTATAAGTTATGTCCTGATTTCATTTGAAATTTCCATTTCCTCAAAAGGATGTATATAATTTTACTTGGGCATTTAATATATCACACATTATGTATTTAGATACACATTTGTATACAAATACCTCTATGAAAAAGATTTACTCCTTCATGAAAAAACAGAAAAAGGGCAAATCATGGAATCAAACAGCACACAACATCTGGGAGAGCACCTTGTAAATGGTGTCACGAAATTAAAACTGTGAAAAGTAATAACTTTCCTATCCTTTGTCAGTTTCACTGTATTGGGTGTTTACTCTGTTTCTTCAGGCCTCTACTGCAGCAGAAGTGACCTCTGACCTCGCAGGAAGTGCATCCTCTGACCCCTTGAAGGGCCTGCAGCCAACCAGACCCAAGGACTTTGTGGTCTTCGTGAATCTTGTGGAATTTATCAAGTGAGAATGACTGCCCATCATCATTGAAATCTAACAATCTTGAATTACACTCAAAACTCACAAAATTGCATTTTGGGGGGATTTGAACGAGATTTCTTCAAGAAAAACTGGAAAGCACTAGAGCAGTACCATCATTATGATTTGACCATTAATTTTCTTATCTATTCCAGTAAAATTGATGCAATATAATGATATGATATTTCTCATAAAAAACAGTTAATAGTACTTTGAATTAATCGTGGACAATAGTTTAAGAGTGGACATTGTATTTTGATGTACAATTACTGCAAAATAATTTCTTTGCTTTCTTCATCTGATTATAAGATAAATACAAAAATATGTGTGTTTTATTTTATCAGCGGCATTGATATTGATGTTTTACTAATCTGCATTTTTATTCACAAAATACAGATTTTGCATATATATTAGGATTTGTTAATGTTTAGAGGTCATTTTTTTTTTTTTTTTTTTGGGGGGGGGGACAAAGGGTGGCATCTCTCCTCAAGTGAATGAATGTCTTGATCCAATCTTCTCTTATCTCCGCAATGTTTACCGCCCTCACACCCTACGTTCTAGGGAGCTTCTGCCCCAGCGACAGGTCAGTCTGTTTGGCCCCTGGGTCTACCGCTTTGGCCATGAGCTGATCCAGCTATCCAGCCGCCTTCCACTGGTCAGCGGCTTCTACAAGCTGCTGACCGTCTGTATGGTCGTGGCCAGGAGAAATGCATTCTTCAGAGTAAGCTCAAGAACTTTAAAACATAAGTTTTGTCTCTACAATGCTGAACTTGTTTTTCTTCTCTCTTTGCCACCTTGGACTTACTTTACACAGGTTTGAATAGCAGATCAATAAGAGGTGTATAGTTAGAAGCACCATGTGGCTTTGATACATGAAAATCCAGAGGTATACCTGCCATATGTGCCCAGGGGGGTGTTTCACCAAGCTGTTTGTAAGCTACACAAGACTTTATGCACGACTGGTGACCTGTTCTTGCATTCTAAATCAGCTTCTCAATGATTTTGATTACAGGGAAATGATTAATGACGCATATAGGGAGAAAGTTGTGAATACATTACAAAAAAAACTTATTGACAGAGACTTGTAACTATTGTGGCTATGTGAACATAAAGAGCAATATTAACAAAAAATCAATAAATGTGCAAAATTTCATTTTTTTTCACATACTCTTTCTGATGGTAGGGCATCAACCCATCTCTGTCCATCAAATCCGAGCCGAAGGAGGACATCAAAGAAGAACCCATGGACATCGATGATGACGTCGACCCAGCTGCAGGCTCCTCCCTAGCGACAGAGGCCACACCCGGCAACGCCCCCCTGTGGGACCGTGAGGCGTGCTTCGTGCTGTTTGCGAAGTTCTCCAAGGAGGTGTTGACCCGTCTGAAGCAGTACAAGGATGACCTGCTGGCCTCCTGCCTCTTCCTGATCCTATCACTCCCTCACCAGGTGGTGGAGTGCCAGATACAGGACGTCATCCCAGCTCTAAAGGTGCGCTTCCACAGTTTCATCATGTTCAACCATCAACCCAATGTGGTACAGTGATAGATCACTACATGGAGAAAGACAATGTGCTTCTCTACTGACGTGACATCTATCAAAAAAAATATAATCTAATGATTCATTTAATTTTATTGACTTGATTTTTGTCTTCTCACCTATGCTGAATGTTTCACTTTTATGTCTTAGGGTTATCTGACCATCTATCCATCCATGCAAATCTAGAAATTCAGTAGTAAAGTTTCACCTGTTAACATGATAACTTGTGAAAGTTTACTATGTAGTTTATTTATAGACCTCTTCTTTATCATTTTAAAGACAGCCCGTCCCTTTTTCAGATCACCACAAAACCATCGAAACATTGGCAAAACATATAGAGAAGTGTTAGCAAGCTGTATATTCATAATTTGAAACTGAAACGTAGTGTAAAATTCAAATAATGCACGTAAACAACGTCTGATTAATAGTCTTTACCTCAGGCTCTTAGCAGTTTGTGTTGAAATATCTGCTTTATGGATTAATCTGTTTATTAAATTATAAAACGCATTATGAAAAAAAATTGTTCTATAGAAGAAATCATCTCCAAAGTTTGGTAATTACTCATAAAATTAGGATTTCACACATGCATAATAACCACATAGATACTGTAACAAAGACTAATAGTACGAAAAAAGTCGGTTTGAAATTTAACGGCTGAAATTTGTACATATACAGAAAGCTTCAACATGCTATATTCTTAGAAATGGTCTTGAATCACACTTTCTTCAATTTACGATCGTGACAGACGATTTCAAATTTTAAGCTTGCAAAAGGGACGGACAATCTTTAATAGTTTATGAATCAGCTGTTAGAACATGTGGCTATCAATGATGATATTGATATCATTACTCTGTATTGTGTAAAAGTGGAGTGAAACATGCTTACAATGGTATCCACTGTTTTTGTGCAGACTTCCCTCAAGCTTGGGCTGAGCTACTTGCCTCTAGCTGAGGCTGGAATCTCTGCCCTGCAGGCTTGGATCAGATACCTACCACAGGACCTCCTCCAGCCTTACTTCCCTCAGGTCTTACCTCAGCTGGATGGATACCTCAGGGCTGGCAATGGTGAGTGAGGGATGGATGGATGGATTGGTTGGTTGATTGATTGATTGATTGATTGATTCATTCATTCATTCATTCTTTCATTCATTGAGTTTTTGATAGATAGATGGATAGATAGATAGATAGATTGATTGATTGATTAGTTGATTGATATTTTGATTGGTCAATCGATTGATTAGTGGTTGGCCTGTTGATCAATTTGTTTTTTGATTTGTTGCCTGTTTGAGGTACCTGTCACATACCCTTAGGCTGCCAATTATGGGGGATAGATTGCATGAAATACATGAGATAGAAGAGGAAAGAAGATTATGTAAAGGTCCATTGATGTGTTGTGACGATGTTTTGCTGATATTCTTCAGTTGTGTTTCTCATTCATGAACTTCATGTTCTTATTCTTGTGTTCTGTATTTAATTTCCTTTTTTTTTTGTTCTTTTCTCCGCCTCATAATTATAATTATAATCCTCCTCCTCCTCCTCATCATCATCACTATAATCAACTTCACTGCCTTGATCACTTTAAGTCTTATTTTCACTTTCTCCATGATCAGTGGACAGTGGCAGCATCCAGGAGACACTGGTGGTCCAGACCGCATCCACCAGGGTTGGAAGAAGGAAGATCCCTGTCAAGCTACTCAAACCATCTAAAGACAGAGACCGGGTAAAAACCATTCTTACTCAAACCATCTAAAGACAGAGACCAGGTAAAAACCATTCTTACTCAAACCATGTAAAGACAGAGACCAGGTAAGAACCATTCTTACTCAAACCATCTAAAGACAGAGACCAGGTAAAAACCATTCTTACTCAAACCATCTAAAGACAGACACCAGGTAAAAACCATTCTTACTCAAACCATCTAAAGACAGAGACCAGGTAAAAACCATTCTTACTCAAACCATCTAAAGACAGAGACCAGGTAAAAACCATTCTTACTCAAACCATCTAAAGACAGAGACCAGGCAAAAACCATTCTTACTCAAACCATCTAAAGACAGAGACCAGGTAAAAACCATTCTTACTCAAACCATGTAAAGACAGAGACCAGGTTAAGAACCATTCTTACTCAAACCATCTAAAGACAGATACCAGGTAAAAACCATTCTTACTCAAACCATCTAAAGACAGAGACCAAGTAAAAACCATTCTTACTCAAACCATTTAAAGACAGAGACCGGGTAAAAACCATTCTTACTCAAACCATCTAAAGACAGAGACCAGGTAAAAACCATTCTTACTCAAACCATGTAAAGACAGAGACCAGGTTAAGAACCATTCTTACTCAAACCATCTAAAGACAGATACCAGGTAAAAAAAACATTCTTACTCAAACCATCTAAAGACAGAGACCCGGTAAAAACCATTCTTACTCAAACCATCTAAAGACAGAGACCAGGTAAAAACCATTCGTACTCAAACCATCTAAAGACAGAGACCAAGTAAAAACCATTCTTACTCAAACCATCTAAAGACAGAGACCAGGTAAAAACCAGTTTCCTGCTCTGTGGAAAGTTGCACTTGTTAAACCACTGTTGAAAAAGTCAGGTAATGGTACAGAATTTTGCAATCTGAGGCCTATTAGTAATCTTCAGTAAATTTCAAAGTTGGTAGAAGGCGCTGCTACCCAACAAATCCTTGAGCACATTGATTCTCACTCACTCTTGCCAATCAACCAATCAGCCTACCGAAAATTTCATAGCACTGAAACAGCACTCCTAAGAATCAAAAGTGATCTTCTAATGTCAATGGATGACCAGAAGATTAGTATACTGCTCTTACTTGATTTGACCGGCGCTTTTGACACTATTGACCATTTGTCTCTGTTACAAACTTTAAAAAGTCATTTTGGGATAAATGGTACAGTTTTTGCTTGGATCGAATCTTACTTGGCTGATAGAAAACAGACGGTTGAAATGAATGATATTGAGTCAGATGTGTTCAAGGTACCTTTTGGTGTCCCTCAAGGATCACGTCTAGGACCCTTACTTTTTACATTTTATACAAGCAGACTCCTCACAAATATTGAAAAGGAGTTCCCCATTATTACTTGTCACTGCTACGCAGATGACACCCAAATATATTTGTCATTCTGTCCTAACACACCAAATGAAGACTACTGTATCAGTGTGTTAGAAATATGCATTGAGTACATCAGAGCCTGGATGTTGCAAAACAAATTGATGTTGAATGATAAGAAAACAGAGCTGTTAGTCATTGGTACTCCACGTCAAGTATCCAAGTTTCGGACAAATGGTATATCAGTACGTGGCACTGTTATAAAACCGTCCCATAGCGTAAGAAACCTAGGAGTCTTATTCGATACCCATTTGAGCATGGATTCACAAATTACTAGTGTATGCAAATCAGCATATTACATGATTTATAATCTGAGGCGCATTCGTAAATATTTCGATCAAGATAGCATGAAAAGTGTAGTTCACGCATGCATTACGAGTAAATTAGATTACTGTAATAGTGTACTGTACGGATTACCAGACTCACAGATAGTAAAGTTACAGCGGGTTCAAAATACATGTGCAAGATTGATTTGTAATCTTCCAAAATTTGCCCATGTTACACCATTGTTAAGAGACTTGCACTGGCTGCCCGTACGCCAAAGAATTGAATTCAAGATGTTGGTGATAGTCTTTAAAGCGTTAAATGGTCAGGCTCCTAGATACATTAATGAATTACTGCATTTTAAATGTCAAACCCATGGTCATAATCTCCGCAGTACACAAGACACATCGTTGTTGCAAGTCCCCCAAATCAGAACAAAAGTAACCCTAGGTGACCGATCATTCTATTGTGCAGCTCCTAGATTGTGGAATAAACTACCTGTAGACATCAGGAAATCTAAAACATTAGACAGCTTTAAATCAAAGGTGAAAACCTATTTGTTCTAAACACAGACCTAATCTACTTCTGACCATGATTTAAAATTATACAGCATTACGTAGTAGAAGTGCATATAAAAGCTCTTGTAGCGCAGTAGAATATATAAATATAGTTTCTGCGCTCTATAAATGATTTTATTATTATTATTTATTATTATTCTTACTCAAACCATCTAAAGACAGAGACCGGGTAAAAACCATTCTTACTCAAACCATCTAAAGATAGAGACCAGGTAAAAACCATTCTTACTCAAACCATCTAAAGACAGAGACCAGGTAAAAACCATTCTTACTCAAACCATCTAAAGACAGAGACCGGGTAAAAACCATTCTTACTCAAACCATGTAAAGACAGAGACCAGGTAAAAACCATTCTTACTCAAACCATGTAAAGACAGAGACCAGGTAAAAACCATTCTTTCTCAAACCATCTAAAGACAGAGACCAGGTAAAAAACATTCTTAATCAAACCATCTAAAGACAGAGACCAGGTAAAAACCATTCTTACTCAAACCATGTAAAGACAGAGACCAGGTAAAAACCATTCTTACTCAAACCATCTAAAGACAGAGACCAGGTAAAAACCATTCTTAATCAAACCATCTAAAGACAGAGACCAGGTAAAAACCATTCTTACTCAAACCATCTAAAGACAGAGACCAGGTAAAAACCATTCTTAATCAAACCATTTAAAGACAGAGACCAGGTAAAAACCATTCTTACTCAAACCATCTAAAGACAGAGACCGGGTAAAAACCATTCTTACTCAAACCATCTAAAGACAGAGACCGGGTAAAAACCATTCTTACTCAAACCATCTAAAGACAGAGACCAGGTAAAAACCATTCTTACTCAAACCATCTAAAGACAGAGACCAGGTAAAAACTATTCTTACTCAAACCATCTAAAGACAGAGACCAGGTAAAAACCATTCTTACTCAAACCATCTAAAGACAGAGACCAGGTAAAAAACATTCTTACTCAAACCATCTAAAAAGACAGACACCAGGTAAAAACCATTCTTACTCAAACCATCTAAAGACAGAGACCAGGTAAAAACCATTCGTACTCAAACCATCTAAAGACAGAGACCAGGTAAAAACCATTCTTACTCAAACCATCTAAAGACAGAGACCAGGTAAAAACCATTCTTACTCAAACCATCTCAAGACAGAGACCAGGTAAAAACCATTCTTACTCAAACCATCTAAAGATAAAGACAGAGACCAGGTAAAAACCATTCTTCCTCAAACCATCTAAAGACAGAGACCAGGTAAAAACCATTCTTACTCAAACCATCTAAAGACAGAGACCAGGTAAAAACCATTCTTAATCAAACCATCTAAAGTCAGAGACCAGGTAAAAACCATTCTTACTCAAACCATCTAAAGACAGAGACCAGGTAAAAACCATTCTTACTCAAACCATCTAAAGACAGAGACCAGGTAAAAACCATTCTTACTCAAACCATCTAAAGACAGAGACCAGGTAAAAACCATTCTTAATCAAACCATCTAAAGACAGAGACTAGGTAAAAACCATTCTTACTCAAACCATCTAAAGACAGAGACCAGGTAAAAAACATTCTTACTCAAACCATCTAAAGACAGAGACCAGGTAAAAAACATTCTTACTCAAACCATCTAAAAAGACAGACACCAGGTAAAAACCATTCTTACTCAAACCATCTAAAGACAGAGACCAGGTAAAAACCATTCGTACTCAAACCATCTAAAGACAGAGACCAGGTAAAAACCATTCTTACTCAAACCATCTAAAGACAGAGACCAGGTAAAAACCATTCTTACTCAAACCATCTAAAGACAGAGACCAGGTAAAAACCATTCTTAATCAAACCATCTAAAGTCAGAGACCAGGTAAAAACCATTCTTACTCAAACCATCTAAAGACAGAGACCAGGTAAAAACCATTCTTACTCAAACCATCTAAAGACAGAGACCAGGTAAAAACCATTCTTACTCAAACCATCTAAAGACAGAGACCAGGTAAAAACCATTCTTAATCAAACCATCTAAAGACAGAGACTAGGTAAAAACCATTCTTACTCAAACCATCTAAGGACAGAGACCAGGTAAAAAACATTCTTACTCAAACCATCTAAAGACAGAGACCAGGTAAAAAACATTCTTACTCAAACCATCTAAAAAGACAGACACCAGGTAAAAACCATTCTTACTCAAACCATCTAAAGACAGAGACCAGGTAAAAACCATTCGTACTCAAACCATCTAAAGACAGAGACCAGGTAAAAACCATTCTTACTCAAACCATCTAAAGACAGAGACCAGGTAAAAACCATTCTTAATCAAACCATCTAAAGTCAGAGACCAGGTAAAAACCATTCTTACTCAAACCATCTAAAGACAGAGACCAGGTAAAAACCATTCTTACTCAAACCATCTAAAGACAGAGACCAGGTAAAAACCATTCTTACTCAAACCATCTAAAGACAGAGACCAGGTAAAAACCATTCTTAATCAAACCATCTAAAGACAGAGACTAGGTAAAAACCATTCTTACTCAAACCATCTAAAGACAGAGACCAGGTAAAAACCATTCTTACTCAAACCATCTAAAGACAGAGACCAGGTAAAAACCATTCTTACTCAAACCATCTAAAGACAGAGACCAGGTAAAAACCATTCTTACTCAAACCATCTAAAGACAGAGACCAGGTAAAAACCATTCTTACTCAAACCATCTAAAGACAGAGACCAGGTAAAAACCATTCTTACTCAAACCATCTAAAGACAGAGACCAGGTAAAAACCATTCTTACTCAAACCATCTAAAGACAGAGACCAGGTAAAAACTATTCTTACTCAAACCATCTAAAGACAGAGACCAGGTAAAAACCATTCTTACTCAAACCATCTAAAGACAGAGACCAGGTAAAAAACATTCTTACTGAAACCATCTAAAAAGACAGACACCAGGTAAAAACCATTCTTACTCAAACCATCTAAAGACAGAGACCAGGTAAAAACCATTCGTACTCAAACCATCTAAAGACAGAGACCAGGTAAAAACCATTCTTACTCAAACCATCTAAAGACAGAGACCAGGTAAAAACCATTCTTACTCAAACCATCTAAAGACAGAGACCAGGTAAAAACCATTCTTACTCAAACCATCTAAAGACAGAGACCAGGTAAAAAACATTCTTACTCAAACCATCTAAAAAGACAGACACCAGGTAAAAACCATTCTTACTCAAACCATCTAAAGACAGAGACCAGGTAAAAACCATTCGTACTCAAACCATCTAAAGACAGAGACCAGGTAAAAACCATTCTTACTCAAACCATCTAAAGACAGAGACCAGGTAAAAACCATTCTTACTCAAACCATCTAAAGACAGAGACCAGGTAAAAACCATTCTTAATCAAACCATCTAAAGACAGAGACTAGGTAAAAACCATTCTTACTCAAACCATCTAAAGACAGAGACCAGGTAAAAAACATTCTTACTCAAACCATCTAAAGACAGAGACCAGGTAAAAAACATTCTTACTCAAACCATCTAAAAAGACAGACACCAGGTAAAAACCATTCTTACTCAAACCATCTAAAGACAGAGACCAGGTAAAAACCATTCGTACTCAAACCATCTAAAGACAGAGACCAGGTAAAAACCATTCTTACTCAAACCATCTAAAGACAGAGACCAGGTAAAAACCATTCTTACTCAAACCATCTTAAGACAGAGACCAGGTAAAAACCATTCTTACTCAAACCATCTAAAGATAAAGACAGAGACCAGGTAAAAACCATTCTTCCTCAAACCATCTAAAGACAGAGACCAGGTAAAAACCATTCTTACTCAAACCATCTAAAGACAGAGACCAGGTAAAAACCATTCTTACTCAAACCATCTAAAGACAGAGACCAGGTAAAAACCATTCTTACTCAAACCATCTAAAGACAGAGACCAGGTAAAAACCATTCTTACTCAAACCATCTAAAGACAGAGACCAGGTAAAAACTATTCTTACTCAAACCATCTAAAGACAGAGACCAGGTAAAAACCATTCTTACTCAACCCATCTAAAGACAGAGACCAGGTAAAAAACATTCTTACTGAAACCATCTAAAAAGACAGACACCAGGTAAAAACCATTCTTACTCAAACCATCTAAAGACAGAGACCAGGTAAAAACCATTCGTACTCAAACCATCTAAAGACAGAGACCAGGTAAAAACCATTCTTACTCAAACCATCTAAAGACAGAGACCAGGTAAAAACCATTCTTACTCAAACCATCTAAAGACAGAGACCAGGTAAAAACCATTCTTACTCAAACCATCTAAAGACAGAGACCAGGTAAAAAACATTCTTACTCAAACCATCTAAAAAGACAGACACCAGGTAAAAACCATTCTTACTCAAACCATCTAAAGACAGAGACCAGGTAAAAACCATTCTTACTCAAACCATCTAAAGACAGAGACCAGGTAAAAACCATTCTTAATCAAACCATCTAAAGACAGAGACTAGGTAAAAACCATTCTTACTCAAACCATCTAAAGACAGAGACCAGGTAAAAACCATTCTTACTCAAACCATCTAAAGACAGAGACCAGGTAAAAACCATTCTTACTCAAACCATCTAAAGACAGAGACCAGGTAAAAACCATTCTTACTCAAACCATCTAAAGACAGAGACCAGGTAAAAACCATTCTTACTCAAACCATCTAAAGACAGAGACCAGGTAAAAACCATTCTTACTCAAACCATCTAAAGACAGAGACCAGGTAAAAACCATTCTTACTCAAACCATCTAAAGACAGAGACCAGGTAAAAACTATTCTTACTCAAACCATCTAAAGACAGAGACCAGGTAAAAACCATTCTTACTCAAACCATCTAAAGACAGAGACCAGGTAAAAAACATTCTTACTGAAACCATCTAAAAAGACAGACACCAGGTAAAAACCATTCTTACTCAAACCATCTAAAGACAGAGACCAGGTAAAAACCATTCGTACTCAAACCATCTAAAGACAGAGACCAGGTAAAAACCATTCTTACTCAAACCATCTAAAGACAGAGACCAGGTAAAAACCATTCTTACTCAAACCATCTAAAGACAGAGACCAGGTAAAAACCATTCTTACTCAAACCATCTAAAGACAGAGACCAGGTAAAAAACATTCTTACTCAAACCATCTAAAAAGACAGACACCAGGTAAAAACCATTCTTACTCAAACCATCTAAAGACAGAGACCAGGTAAAAACCATTCGTACTCAAACCATCTAAAGACAGAGACCAGGTAAAAACCATTCTTACTCAAACCATCTAAAGACAGAGACCAGGTAAAAACCATTCTTACTCAAACCATCTAAAGACAGAGACCAGGTAAAAACCATTCTTAATCAAACCATCTAAAGACAGAGACTAGGTAAAAACCATTCTTACTCAAACCATCTAAAGACAGAGACCAGGTAAAAAACATTCTTACTCAAACCATCTAAAGACAGAGACCAGGTAAAAAACATTCTTACTCAAACCATCTAAAAAGACAGACACCAGGTAAAAACCATTCTTACTCAAACCATCTAAAGACAGAGACCAGGTAAAAACCATTCGTACTCAAACCATCTAAAGACAGAGACCAGGTAAAAACCATTCTTACTCAAACCATCTAAAGACAGAGACCAGGTAAAAACCATTCTTACTCAAACCATCTTAAGACAGAGACCAGGTAAAAACCATTCTTACTCAAACCATCTAAAGATAAAGACAGAGACCAGGTAAAAACCATTCTTCCTCAAACCATCTAAAGACAGAGACCAGGTAAAAACCATTCTTACTCAAACCATCTAAAGACAGAGACCAGGTAAAAACCATTCTTAATCAAACCATCTAAAGTCAGAGACCAGGTAAAAACCATTCTTACTCAAACCATCTAAAGACAGAGACCAGGTAAAAACCATTCTTACTCAAACCATCTAAAGACAGAGACCAGGTAAAAACCATTCTTACTCAAACCATCTAAAGACAGAGACCAGGTAAAAACCATTCTTAATCAAACCATCTAAAGACAGAGACTAGGTAAAAACCATTCTTACTCAAACCATCTAAAGACAGAGACCAGGTAAAAACCATTCTTACTCAAACCATCTAAAGACAGAGACCAGGTAAAAACCATTCTTACTCAAACCATCTAAAGACAGAGACCAGGTAAAAACCATTCTTACTCAAACCATCTAAAGACAGAGACCAGGTAAAAACCATTCTTACTCAAACCATCTAAAGACAGAGACCAGGTAAAAACCATTCTTACTCAAACCATCTAAAGACAGATACCAGGTAAAAACCATTCTTACTCAAACCATCTAAAGACAGAGACCAGGTAAAAACTATTCTTACTCAAACCATCTAAAGACAGAGACCAGGTAAAAACCATTCTTACTCAAACCATCTAAAGTCAGAGACCAGGTAAAAACCATTCTTACTCAAACCATCTAAAGATAAAGACAGAGACCAGGTAAAAACCATTCTTCCTCAAACCATCTAAAGACAGAGACCAGGTAAAAACCATTCTTACTCAAACCATCTAAAGACAGAGACCAGGTAAAAACCATTCTTAATCAAACCATCTAAAGTCAGAGACCAGGTAAAAACCATTCTTACTCAAACCATCTAAAGACAGAGACCAGGTAAAAACCATTCTTACTCAAACCATCTAAAGACAGAGACCAGGTAAAAACCATTCTTACTCAAACCATCTAAAGACAGAGACCAGGTAAAAACCATTCTTAATCAAACCATCTAAAGTCAGAGACCAGGTAAAAACCATTCTTACTCAAACCATCTAAAGACAGAGACCAGGTAAAAACCATTCTTACTTAAACCATCTAAAGACAGAGACCAGGTAAAAACCATTCTTACTCAAACCATCTAAAGACAGAGACCAGGTAAAAACCATTCTTAATCAAACCATCTAAAGACAGAGACTAGGTAAAAACCATTCTTACTCAAACCATCTAAAGACAGAGACCAGGTAAAAAACATTCTTACTCAAACCATCTAAAGACAGAGACCAGGTAAAAAACATTCTTACTCAAACCATCTAAAAAGACAGACACCAGGTAAAAACCATTCTTACTCAAACCATCTAAAGACAGAGACCAGGTAAAAACCATTCGTACTCAAACCATCTAAAGACAGAGACCAGGTAAAAACCATTCTTACTCAAACCATCTAAAGACAGAGACCAGGTAAAAACCATTCTTAATCAAACCATCTAAATTCAGAGACCAGGTAAAAACCATTCTTACTCAAACCATCTAAAGACAGAGACCAGGTAAAAACCATTCTTACTCAAACCATCTAAAGACAGAGACCAGGTAAAAACTATTCTTACTCAAACCATCTAAAGACAGAGACCAGGTAAAAACCATTCTTAATCAAACCATCTAAAGACAGAGACTAGGTAAAAACCATTCTTACTCAAACCATCTAAAGACAGAGACCAGGTAAAAACCATTCTTACTCAAACCATCTAAAGACAGAGACCAGGTAAAAACCATTCTTACTCAAACCATCTAAAGACAGAGACCAGGTAAAAACCATTCTTACTCAAACCATCTAAAGACAGAGACCAGGTAAAAACCATTCTTACTCAAACCATCTAAAGACAGAGACCAGGTAAAAACCATTCTTACTCAAACCATCTAAAGACAGAGACCAGGTAAAAACCATTCTTACTCAAACCATCTAAAGACAGAGACCAGGTAAAAACTATTCTTACTCAAACCATCTAAAGACAGAGACCAGGTAAAAACCATTCTTACTCAAACCATCTAAAGTCAGAGACCAGGTAAAAACCATTCTTACTCAAACCATCTAAAGACAGAGACCAGGTAAAAACCATTCTTACTCAAACCATCTAAAGACAGAGACCAGGTAAAAACCATTCTTACTCAAACCATCTAAAGACAGAGACCAGGTAAAAACTATTCTTACTCAAACCATCTAAAGACAGAGACCAGGTAAAAACCATTCTTACTCAAACCATCTAAAGACAGAGACCAGGTAAAAACCATTCTTACTCAAACCATCTAAAGACAGAGACCAGGTAAAAACCATTCGTACTCAAACCATCTAAAGACAGAGACCAGGTAAAAACCATTCTTACTCAAACCATCTAAAGACAGAGACCAGGTAAAAACCATTCTTACTCAAACCATCTAAAGATAAAGACAGAGACCAGGTAAAAACCATTCTTCCTCAAACCATCTAAAGACAGAGACCAGGTAAAAACCATTCTTACTCAAACCATCTAAAGACAGAGACCAGGTAAAAACCATTCTTAATCAAACCATCTAAAGTCAGAGACCAGGTAAAAACCATTCTTACTCAAACCATCTAAAGACAGAGACCAGGTAAAAAACATTCTTACTCAAACCATCTAAAGACAGAGACCAGGTAAAAACCATTCTTACTCAAACCATCTAAAGACAGAGACCAGGTAAAAAACATTCTTACTGAAACCATCTAAAAAGACAGACACCAGGTAAAAACCATTCTTACTCAAACCATCTAAAGACAGAGACCAGGTAAAAACCATTCGTACTCAAACCATCTAAAGACAGAGACCAGGTAAAAACCATTCTTACTCAAACCATCTAAAGACAGAGACCAGGTAAAAACCATTCTTACTCAAACCATCTAAAGACAGAGACCAGGTAAAAACCATTCTTACTCAAACCATCTAAAGACAGAGACCAGGTAAAAAACATTCTTACTCAAACCATCTAAAAAGACAGACACCAGGTAAAAACCATTCTTACTCAAACCATCTAAAGACAGAGACCAGGTAAAAACCATTCGTACTCAAACCATCTAAAGACAGAGACCAGGTAAAAACCATTCTTACTCAAACCATCTAAAGACAGAGACCAGGTAAAAACCATTCTTACTCAAACCATCTAAAGACAGAGACCAGGTAAAAACCATTCTTAATCAAACCATCTAAAGACAGAGACTAGGTAAAAACCATTCTTACTCAAACCATCTAAAGACAGAGACCAGGTAAAAAACATTCTTACTCAAACCATCTAAAGACAGAGACCAGGTAAAAAACATTCTTACTCAAACCATCTAAAAAGACAGACACCAGGTAAAAACCATTCTTACTCAAACCATCTAAAGACAGAGACCAGGTAAAAACCATTCGTACTCAAACCATCTAAAGACAGAGACCAGGTAAAAACCATTCTTACTCAAACCATCTAAAGACAGAGACCAGGTAAAAACCATTCTTACTCAAACCATCTTAAGACAGAGACCAGGTAAAAACCATTCTTACTCAAACCATCTAAAGATAAAGACAGAGACCAGGTAAAAACCATTCTTCCTCAAACCATCTAAAGACAGAGACCAGGTAAAAACCATTCTTACTCAAACCATCTAAAGACAGAGACCAGGTAAAAACCATTCTTACTCAAACCATCTAAAGATAGAGACCAGGTAAAAACCATTCTTCCTCAAACCATCTAAAGACAGAGACCAGGTAAAAACCATTCGTACTCAAACCATCTAAAGACAGAGACCAGGTAAAAACCATTCTTACTCAAACCATCTAAAGATAGAGACCAGGTAAAAACCATTCTTACTCAAACCATCTAAAGACAGAGACCAGGTAAAAACCATTCTTACTCAAACCATCTAAAGATAAAGACAGAGACCAGGTAAAAACCATTCTTCCTCAAACCATCTAAAGACAGAGACCAGGTAAAAACCATTCTTACTCAAACCATCTAAAGACAGAGACCAGGTAAAAACCATTCTTAATCAAACCATCTAAAGTCAGAGACCAGGTAAAAACCATTCTTACTCAAACCATCTAAAGACAGAGACCAGGTAAAAAACATTCTTACTCAAACCATCTAAAGACAGAGACCAGGTAAAAACCATTCTTACTCAAACCATCTAAAGACAGAGACCAGGTAAAAACCATTCTTAATCAAACCATCTAAAGACAGAGACTAGGTAAAAACCATTCTTACTCAAACCATCTAAAGACAGAGACCAGGTAAAAGACATTCTTACTCAAACCATCTAAAGACAGAGACCAGGTAAAAACCATTCTTACTCAAACCATCTAAAGACAGAGACCAGGTAAAAACCATTCTTACTCAAACCATCTAAAGACAGAGACCAGGTAAAAACCATTCTTACTCAAACCATCTAAAGACAGAGACCAGGTAAAAACCATTCTTACTCAAACCATCTAAAGACAGAGACCAGGTAAAAACCATTCTTACTCAAACCATCTAAAGACAGAGACCAGGTAAAAACCATTCTTACTCAAACCATCTAAAGACAGAGACCAGGTAAAAACCATTCTTACTCAAACCATCTAAAGACAGATACCAGGTAAAAACCATTCTTACTCAAACCATCTAAAGACAGAGACCAGGTAAAAACTATTCTTACTCAAACCATCTAAAGACAGAGACCAGGTAAAAACCATTCTTACTCAAACCATCTAAAGTCAGAGACCAGGTAAAAACCATTCTTACTCAAACCATCTAAAGATAAAGACAGAGACCAGGTAAAAACCATTCTTCCTCAAACCATCTAAAGACAGAGACCAGGTAAAAACCATTCTTACTCAAACCATCTAAAGACAGAGACCAGGTAAAAACCATTCTTAATCAAACCATCTAAAGTCAGAGACCAGGTAAAAACCATTCTTACTCAAACCATCTAAAGACAGAGACCAGGTAAAAACCATTCTTACTCAAACCATCTAAAGACAGAGACCAGGTAAAAACCATTCTTACTCAAACCATCTAAAGACAGAGACCAGGTAAAAACCATTCTTAATCAAACCATCTAAAGTCAGAGACCAGGTAAAAACCATTCTTACTCAAACCATCTAAAGACAGAGACCAGGTAAAAACCATTCTTACTCAAACCATCTAAAGACAGAGACCAGGTAAAAACCATTCTTACTCAAACCATCTAAAGACAGAGACCAGGTAAAAACCATTCTTAATCAAACCATCTAAAGACAGAGACTAGGTAAAAACCATTCTTACTCAAACCATCTAAAGACAGAGACCAGGTAAAAAACATTCTTACTCAAACCATCTAAAGACAGAGACCAGGTAAAAAACATTCTTACTCAAACCATCTAAAAAGACAGACACCAGGTAAAAACCATTCTTACTCAAACCATCTAAAGACAGAGACCAGGTAAAAACCATTCGTACTCAAACCATCTAAAGACAGAGACCAGGTAAAAACCATTCTTACTCAAACCATCTAAAGACAGAGACCAGGTAAAAACCATTCTTAATCAAACCATCTAAAGTCAGAGACCAGGTAAAAACCATTCTTACTCAAACCATCTAAAGACAGAGACCAGGTAAAAACCATTCTTACTCAAACCATCTAAAGACAGAGACCAGGTAAAAACTATTCTTACTCAAACCATCTAAAGACAGAGACCAGGTAAAAACCATTCTTAATCAAACCATCTAAAGACAGAGACTAGGTAAAAACCATTCTTACTCAAACCATCTAAAGACAGAGACCAGGTAAAAACCATTCTTACTCAAACCATCTAAAGACAGAGACCAGGTAAAAACCATTCTTACTCAAACCATCTAAAGACAGAGACCAGGTAAAAACCATTCTTACTCAAACCATCTAAAGACAGAGACCAGGTAAAAACCATTCTTACTCAAACCATCTAAAGACAGAGACCAGGTAAAAACCATTCTTACTCAAACCATCTAAAGACAGAGACCAGGTAAAAACCATTCTTACTCAAACCATCTAAAGACAGAGACCAGGTAAAAACTATTCTTACTCAAACCATCTAAAGACAGAGACCAGGTAAAAACCATTCTTACTCAAACCATCTAAAGTCAGAGACCAGGTAAAAACCATTCTTACTCAAACCATCTAAAGACAGAGACCAGGTAAAAACCATTCTTACTCAAACCATCTAAAGACAGAGACCAGGTAAAAACCATTCTTACTCAAACCATCTAAAGACAGAGACCAGGTAAAAACTATTCTTACTCAAACCATCTAAAGACAGAGACCAGGTAAAAACCATTCTTACTCAAACCATCTAAAGACAGAGACCAGGTAAAAACCATTCTTACTCAAACCATCTAAAGACAGAGACCAGGTAAAAACCATTCGTACTCAAACCATCTAAAGACAGAGACCAGGTAAAAACCATTCTTACTCAAACCATCTAAAGACAGAGACCAGGTAAAAACCATTCTTACTCAAACCATCTAAAGATAAAGACAGAGACCAGGTAAAAACCATTCTTCCTCAAACCATCTAAAGACAGAGACCAGGTAAAAACCATTCTTACTCAAACCATCTAAAGACAGAGACCAGGTAAAAACCATTCTTAATCAAACCATCTAAAGTCAGAGACCAGGTAAAAACCATTCTTACTCAAACCATCTAAAGACAGAGACCAGGTAAAAACCATTCTTACTCAAACCATCTAAAGACAGAGACCAGGTAAAAACCATTCTTACTCAAACCATCTAAAGACAGAGACCAGGTAAAAACCATTCTTAATCAAACCATCTAAAGACAGAGACTAGGTAAAAACCATTCTTACTCAAACCATCTAAAGACAGAGACCAGGTAAAAAACATTCTTACTCAAACCATCTAAAGACAGAGACCAGGTAAAAAACATTCTTACTCAAACCATCTAAAAAGACAGACACCAGGTAAAAACCATTCTTACTCAAACCATCTAAAGACAGAGACCAGGTAAAAACCATTCGTACTCAAACCATCTAAAGACAGAGACCAGGTAAAAACCATTCTTACTCAAACCATCTAAAGATAGAGACCAGGTAAAAACCATTCTTACTCAAACCATCTAAAGACAGAGACCAGGTAAAAACCATTCTTACTCAAACCATCTAAAGATAAAGACAGAGACCAGGTAAAAACCATTCTTCCTCAAACCATCTAAAGACAGAGACCAGGTAAAAACCATTCTTACTCAAACCATCTAAAGACAGAGACCAGGTAAAAACCATTCTTAATCAAACCATCTAAAGTCAGAGACCAGGTAAAAACCATTCTTACTCAAACCATCTAAAGACAGAGACCAGGTAAAAACCATTCTTACTCAAACCATCTAAAGACAGAGACCAGGTAAAAACCATTCTTACTCAAACCATCTAAAGACAGAGACCAGGTAAAAACCATTCTTAATCAAACCATCTAAAGACAGAGACTAGGTAAAAACCATTCTTACTCAAACCATCTAAAGACAGAGACCAGGTAAAAGACATTCTTACTCAAACCATCTAAAGACAGAGACCAGGTAAAAACCATTCTTACTCAAACCATCTAAAGACAGAGACCAGGTAAAAACCATTCTTACTCAAACCATCTAAAGACAGAGACCAGGTAAAAACCATTCTTACTCAAACCATCTAAAGACAGAGACCAGGTAAAAACCATTCTTACTCAAACCATCTAAAGACAGAGACCAGGTAAAAACCATTCTTACTCAAACCATCTAAAGACAGAGACCAGGAAAAAACCATTCTTAATCAAACCATCTAAAGACAGAGACCAGGTAAAAACCATTCTTACTCAAACCATCTAAAGACAGAGACCAGGTAAAAACCATTCTTACTCAAACCATCTAAAGACAGAGACCAGGTAAAAACCATTCTTACTCAAACCATCTAAAGACAGAGACCAGGTAAAAACCATTCTTAATCAAACCATCTAAAGACAGAGACTAGGTAAAAACCATTCTTACTCAAACCATCTAAGGACAGAGACCAGGTAAAAAACATTCTTACTCAAACCATCTAAAGACAGAGACCAGGTAAAAAACATTCTTACTCAAACCATCTAAAAAGACAGACACCAGGTAAAAACCATTCTTACTCAAACCATCTAAAGACAGAGACCAGGTAAAAACCATTCGTACTCAAACCATCTAAAGACAGAGACCAGGTAAAAACCATTCTTACTCAAACCATCTAAAGACAGAGACCAGGTAAAAACCATTCTTAATCAAACCATCTAAAGTCAGAGACCAGGTAAAAACCATTCTTACTCAAACCATCTAAAGACAGAGACCAGGTAAAAACCATTCTTACTCAAACCATCTAAAGACAGAGACCAGGTAAAAACCATTCTTACTCAAACCATCTAAAGACAGAGACCAGGTAAAAACCATTCTTAATCAAACCATCTAAAGACAGAGACTAGGTAAAAACCATTCTTACTCAAACCATCTAAAGACAGAGACCAGGTAAAAACCATTCTTACTCAAACCATCTAAAGACAGAGACCAGGTAAAAACCATTCTTACTCAAACCATCTAAAGACAGAGACCAGGTAAAAACCATTCTTACTCAAACCATCTAAAGACAGAGACCAGGTAAAAACCATTCTTACTCAAACCATCTAAAGACAGAGACCAGGTAAAAACCATTCTTACTCAAACCATCTAAAGACAGAGACCAGGTAAAAACCATTCTTACTCAAACCATCTAAAGACAGAGACCAGGTAAAAACTATTCTTACTCAAACCATCTAAAGACAGAGACCAGGTAAAAACCATTCTTACTCAAACCATCTAAAGACAGAGACCAGGTAAAAAACATTCTTACTGAAACCATCTAAAAAGACAGACACCAGGTAAAAACCATTCTTACTCAAACCATCTAAAGACAGAGACCAGGTAAAAACCATTCGTACTCAAACCATCTAAAGACAGAGACCAGGTAAAAACCATTCTTACTCAAACCATCTAAAGACAGAGACCAGGTAAAAACCATTCTTACTCAAACCATCTAAAGACAGAGACCAGGTAAAAACCATTCTTACTCAAACCATCTAAAGACAGAGACCAGGTAAAAAACATTCTTACTCAAACCATCTAAAAAGACAGACACCAGGTAAAAACCATTCTTACTCAAACCATCTAAAGACAGAGACCAGGTAAAAACCATTCGTACTCAAACCATCTAAAGACAGAGACCAGGTAAAAACCATTCTTACTCAAACCATCTAAAGACAGAGACCAGGTAAAAACCATTCTTACTCAAACCATCTAAAGACAGAGACCAGGTAAAAACCATTCTTAATCAAACCATCTAAAGACAGAGACTAGGTAAAAACCATTCTTACTCAAACCATCTAAAGACAGAGACCAGGTAAAAAACATTCTTACTCAAACCATCTAAAGACAGAGACCAGGTAAAAAACATTCTTACTCAAACCATCTAAAAAGACAGACACCAGGTAAAAACCATTCTTACTCAAACCATCTAAAGACAGAGACCAGGTAAAAACCATTCGTACTCAAACCATCTAAAGACAGAGACCAGGTAAAAACCATTCTTACTCAAACCATCTAAAGACAGAGACCAGGTAAAAACCATTCTTACTCAAACCATCTTAAGACAGAGACCAGGTAAAAACCATTCTTACTCAAACCATCTAAAGATAAAGACAGAGACCAGGTAAAAACCATTCTTCCTCAAACCATCTAAAGACAGAGACCAGGTAAAAACCATTCTTACTCAAACCATCTAAAGACAGAGACCAGGTAAAAACCATTCTTACTCAAACCATCTAAAGACAGAGACCAGGTAAAAACCATTCTTACTCAAACCATCTAAAGACAGAGACCAGGTAAAAACCATTCTTACTCAAACCATCTAAAGACAGAGACCAGGTAAAAACTATTCTTACTCAAACCATCTAAAGACAGAGACCAGGTAAAAACCATTCTTACTCAACCCATCTAAAGACAGAGACCAGGTAAAAAACATTCTTACTGAAACCATCTAAAAAGACAGACACCAGGTAAAAACCATTCTTACTCAAACCATCTAAAGACAGAGACCAGGTAAAAACCATTCGTACTCAAACCATCTAAAGACAGAGACCAGGTAAAAACCATTCTTACTCAAACCATCTAAAGACAGAGACCAGGTAAAAACCATTCTTACTCAAACCATCTAAAGACAGAGACCAGGTAAAAACCATTCTTACTCAAACCATCTAAAGACAGAGACCAGGTAAAAAACATTCTTACTCAAACCATCTAAAAAGACAGACACCAGGTAAAAACCATTCTTACTCAAACCATCTAAAGACAGAGACCAGGTAAAAACCATTCTTACTCAAACCATCTAAAGACAGAGACCAGGTAAAAACCATTCTTAATCAAACCATCTAAAGACAGAGACTAGGTAAAAACCATTCTTACTCAAACCATCTAAAGACAGAGACCAGGTAAAAACCATTCTTACTCAAACCATCTAAAGACAGAGACCAGGTAAAAACCATTCTTACTCAAACCATCTAAAGACAGAGACCAGGTAAAAACCATTCTTACTCAAACCATCTAAAGACAGAGACCAGGTAAAAACCATTCTTACTCAAACCATCTAAAGACAGAGACCAGGTAAAAACCATTCTTACTCAAACCATCTAAAGACAGAGACCAGGTAAAAACCATTCTTACTCAAACCATCTAAAGACAGAGACCAGGTAAAAACTATTCTTACTCAAACCATCTAAAGACAGAGACCAGGTAAAAACCATTCTTACTCAAACCATCTAAAGACAGAGACCAGGTAAAAAACATTCTTACTGAAACCATCTAAAAAGACAGACACCAGGTAAAAACCATTCTTACTCAAACCATCTAAAGACAGAGACCAGGTAAAAACCATTCGTACTCAAACCATCTAAAGACAGAGACCAGGTAAAAACCATTCTTACTCAAACCATCTAAAGACAGAGACCAGGTAAAAACCATTCTTACTCAAACCATCTAAAGACAGAGACCAGGTAAAAACCATTCTTACTCAAACCATCTAAAGACAGAGAC
The DNA here is from genome assembly GCA_963669155.1 of Arbacia lixula. Taxonomy (NCBI): domain Eukaryota; kingdom Metazoa; phylum Echinodermata; class Echinoidea; order Arbacioida; family Arbaciidae; genus Arbacia; species Arbacia lixula. The sequence goes on along the minus strand of OZ022579.1, from coordinate 27,694,481 downwards.
CAGGTAAAAAACATTCTTACTCAAACCATCTAAAAAGACAGACACCAGGTAAAAACCATTCTTACTCAAACCATCTAAAGACAGAGACCAGGTAAAAACCATTCGTACTCAAACCATCTAAAGACAGAGACCAGGTAAAAACCATTCTTACTCAAACCATCTAAAGACAGAGACCAGGTAAAAACCATTCTTACTCAAACCATCTAAAGACAGAGACCAGGTAAAAACCATTCTTAATCAAACCATCTAAAGACAGAGACTAGGTAAAAACCATTCTTACTCAAACCATCTAAAGACAGAGACCAGGTAAAAAACATTCTTACTCAAACCATCTAAAGACAGAGACCAGGTAAAAAACATTCTTACTCAAACCATCTAAAAAGACAGACACCAGGTAAAAACCATTCTTACTCAAACCATCTAAAGACAGAGACCAGGTAAAAACCATTCGTACTCAAACCATCTAAAGACAGAGACCAGGTAAAAACCATTCTTACTCAAACCATCTAAAGACAGAGACCAGGTAAAAACCATTCTTACTCAAACCATCTTAAGACAGAGACCAGGTAAAAACCATTCTTACTCAAACCATCTAAAGATAAAGACAGAGACCAGGTAAAAACCATTCTTCCTCAAACCATCTAAAGACAGAGACCAGGTAAAAACCATTCTTACTCAAACCATCTAAAGACAGAGACCAGGTAAAAACCATTCTTACTCAAACCATCTAAAGACAGAGACCAGGTAAAAACCATTCTTACTCAAACCATCTAAAGACAGAGACCAGGTAAAAACCATTCTTACTCAAACCATCTAAAGACAGAGACCAGGTAAAAACTATTCTTACTCAAACCATCTAAAGACAGAGACCAGGTAAAAACCATTCTTACTCAAACCATCTAAAGACAGAGACCAGGTAAAAAACATTCTTACTGAAACCATCTAAAAAGACAGACACCAGGTAAAAACCATTCTTACTCAAACCATCTAAAGACAGAGACCAGGTAAAAACCATTCGTACTCAAACCATCTAAAGACAGAGACCAGGTAAAAACCATTCTTACTCAAACCATCTAAAGACAGAGACCAGGTAAAAACCATTCTTACTCAAACCATCTAAAGACAGAGACCAGGTAAAAACCATTCTTACTCAAACCATCTAAAGACAGAGACCAGGTAAAAAACATTCTTACTCAAACCATCTAAAAAGACAGACACCAGGTAAAAACCATTCTTACTCAAACCATCTAAAGACAGAGACCAGGTAAAAACCATTCGTACTCAAACCATCTAAAGACAGAGACCAGGTAAAAACCATTCTTACTCAAACCATCTAAAGACAGAGACCAGGTAAAAACCATTCTTACTCAAACCATCTAAAGACAGAGACCAGGTAAAAACCATTCTTAATCAAACCATCTAAAGACAGAGACTAGGTAAAAACCATTCTTACTCAAACCATCTAAAGACAGAGACCAGGTAAAAAACATTCTTACTCAAACCATCTAAAGACAGAGACCAGGTAAAAAACATTCTTACTCAAACCATCTAAAAAGACAGACACCAGGTAAAAACCATTCTTACTCAAACCATCTAAAGACAGAGACCAGGTAAAAACCATTCGTACTCAAACCATCTAAAGACAGAGACCAGGTAAAAACCATTCTTACTCAAACCATCTAAAGACAGAGACCAGGTAAAAACCATTCTTACTCAAACCATCTTAAGACAGAGACCAGGTAAAAACCATTCTTACTCAAACCATCTAAAGATAAAGACAGAGACCAGGTAAAAACCATTCTTCCTCAAACCATCTAAAGACAGAGACCAGGTAAAAACCATTCTTACTCAAACCATCTAAAGACAGAGACCAGGTAAAAACCATTCTTAATCAAACCATCTAAAGTCAGAGACCAGGTAAAAACCATTCTTACTCAAACCATCTAAAGACAGAGACCAGGTAAAAACCATTCTTACTCAAACCATCTAAAGACAGAGACCAGGTAAAAACCATTCTTACTCAAACCATCTAAAGACAGAGACCAGGTAAAAACCATTCTTAATCAAACCATCTAAAGACAGAGACTAGGTAAAAACCATTCTTACTCAAACCATCTAAAGACAGAGACCAGGTAAAAACCATTCTTACTCAAACCATCTAAAGACAGAGACCAGGTAAAAACCATTCTTACTCAAACCATCTAAAGACAGAGACCAGGTAAAAACCATTCTTACTCAAACCATCTAAAGACAGAGACCAGGTAAAAACCATTCTTACTCAAACCATCTAAAGACAGAGACCAGGTAAAAACCATTCTTACTCAAACCATCTAAAGACAGATACCAGGTAAAAACCATTCTTACTCAAACCATCTAAAGACAGAGACCAGGTAAAAACTATTCTTACTCAAACCATCTAAAGACAGAGACCAGGTAAAAACCATTCTTACTCAAACCATCTAAAGTCAGAGACCAGGTAAAAACCATTCTTACTCAAACCATCTAAAGATAAAGACAGAGACCAGGTAAAAACCATTCTTCCTCAAACCATCTAAAGACAGAGACCAGGTAAAAACCATTCTTACTCAAACCATCTAAAGACAGAGACCAGGTAAAAACCATTCTTAATCAAACCATCTAAAGTCAGAGACCAGGTAAAAACCATTCTTACTCAAACCATCTAAAGACAGAGACCAGGTAAAAACCATTCTTACTCAAACCATCTAAAGACAGAGACCAGGTAAAAACCATTCTTACTCAAACCATCTAAAGACAGAGACCAGGTAAAAACCATTCTTAATCAAACCATCTAAAGTCAGAGACCAGGTAAAAACCATTCTTACTCAAACCATCTAAAGACAGAGACCAGGTAAAAACCATTCTTACTTAAACCATCTAAAGACAGAGACCAGGTAAAAACCATTCTTACTCAAACCATCTAAAGACAGAGACCAGGTAAAAACCATTCTTAATCAAACCATCTAAAGACAGAGACTAGGTAAAAACCATTCTTACTCAAACCATCTAAAGACAGAGACCAGGTAAAAAACATTCTTACTCAAACCATCTAAAGACAGAGACCAGGTAAAAAACATTCTTACTCAAACCATCTAAAAAGACAGACACCAGGTAAAAACCATTCTTACTCAAACCATCTAAAGACAGAGACCAGGTAAAAACCATTCGTACTCAAACCATCTAAAGACAGAGACCAGGTAAAAACCATTCTTACTCAAACCATCTAAAGACAGAGACCAGGTAAAAACCATTCTTAATCAAACCATCTAAATTCAGAGACCAGGTAAAAACCATTCTTACTCAAACCATCTAAAGACAGAGACCAGGTAAAAACCATTCTTACTCAAACCATCTAAAGACAGAGACCAGGTAAAAACTATTCTTACTCAAACCATCTAAAGACAGAGACCAGGTAAAAACCATTCTTAATCAAACCATCTAAAGACAGAGACTAGGTAAAAACCATTCTTACTCAAACCATCTAAAGACAGAGACCAGGTAAAAACCATTCTTACTCAAACCATCTAAAGACAGAGACCAGGTAAAAACCATTCTTACTCAAACCATCTAAAGACAGAGACCAGGTAAAAACCATTCTTACTCAAACCATCTAAAGACAGAGACCAGGTAAAAACCATTCTTACTCAAACCATCTAAAGACAGAGACCAGGTAAAAACCATTCTTACTCAAACCATCTAAAGACAGAGACCAGGTAAAAACCATTCTTACTCAAACCATCTAAAGACAGAGACCAGGTAAAAACTATTCTTACTCAAACCATCTAAAGACAGAGACCAGGTAAAAACCATTCTTACTCAAACCATCTAAAGTCAGAGACCAGGTAAAAACCATTCTTACTCAAACCATCTAAAGACAGAGACCAGGTAAAAACCATTCTTACTCAAACCATCTAAAGACAGAGACCAGGTAAAAACCATTCTTACTCAAACCATCTAAAGACAGAGACCAGGTAAAAACTATTCTTACTCAAACCATCTAAAGACAGAGACCAGGTAAAAACCATTCTTACTCAAACCATCTAAAGACAGAGACCAGGTAAAAACCATTCTTACTCAAACCATCTAAAGACAGAGACCAGGTAAAAACCATTCGTACTCAAACCATCTAAAGACAGAGACCAGGTAAAAACCATTCTTACTCAAACCATCTAAAGACAGAGACCAGGTAAAAACCATTCTTACTCAAACCATCTAAAGATAAAGACAGAGACCAGGTAAAAACCATTCTTCCTCAAACCATCTAAAGACAGAGACCAGGTAAAAACCATTCTTACTCAAACCATCTAAAGACAGAGACCAGGTAAAAACCATTCTTAATCAAACCATCTAAAGTCAGAGACCAGGTAAAAACCATTCTTACTCAAACCATCTAAAGACAGAGACCAGGTAAAAAACATTCTTACTCAAACCATCTAAAGACAGAGACCAGGTAAAAACCATTCTTACTCAAACCATCTAAAGACAGAGACCAGGTAAAAAACATTCTTACTGAAACCATCTAAAAAGACAGACACCAGGTAAAAACCATTCTTACTCAAACCATCTAAAGACAGAGACCAGGTAAAAACCATTCGTACTCAAACCATCTAAAGACAGAGACCAGGTAAAAACCATTCTTACTCAAACCATCTAAAGACAGAGACCAGGTAAAAACCATTCTTACTCAAACCATCTAAAGACAGAGACCAGGTAAAAACCATTCTTACTCAAACCATCTAAAGACAGAGACCAGGTAAAAAACATTCTTACTCAAACCATCTAAAAAGACAGACACCAGGTAAAAACCATTCTTACTCAAACCATCTAAAGACAGAGACCAGGTAAAAACCATTCGTACTCAAACCATCTAAAGACAGAGACCAGGTAAAAACCATTCTTACTCAAACCATCTAAAGACAGAGACCAGGTAAAAACCATTCTTACTCAAACCATCTAAAGACAGAGACCAGGTAAAAACCATTCTTAATCAAACCATCTAAAGACAGAGACTAGGTAAAAACCATTCTTACTCAAACCATCTAAAGACAGAGACCAGGTAAAAAACATTCTTACTCAAACCATCTAAAGACAGAGACCAGGTAAAAAACATTCTTACTCAAACCATCTAAAAAGACAGACACCAGGTAAAAACCATTCTTACTCAAACCATCTAAAGACAGAGACCAGGTAAAAACCATTCGTACTCAAACCATCTAAAGACAGAGACCAGGTAAAAACCATTCTTACTCAAACCATCTAAAGACAGAGACCAGGTAAAAACCATTCTTACTCAAACCATCTTAAGACAGAGACCAGGTAAAAACCATTCTTACTCAAACCATCTAAAGATAAAGACAGAGACCAGGTAAAAACCATTCTTCCTCAAACCATCTAAAGACAGAGACCAGGTAAAAACCATTCTTACTCAAACCATCTAAAGACAGAGACCAGGTAAAAACCATTCTTACTCAAACCATCTAAAGATAGAGACCAGGTAAAAACCATTCTTCCTCAAACCATCTAAAGACAGAGACCAGGTAAAAACCATTCGTACTCAAACCATCTAAAGACAGAGACCAGGTAAAAACCATTCTTACTCAAACCATCTAAAGATAGAGACCAGGTAAAAACCATTCTTACTCAAACCATCTAAAGACAGAGACCAGGTAAAAACCATTCTTACTCAAACCATCTAAAGATAAAGACAGAGACCAGGTAAAAACCATTCTTCCTCAAACCATCTAAAGACAGAGACCAGGTAAAAACCATTCTTACTCAAACCATCTAAAGACAGAGACCAGGTAAAAACCATTCTTAATCAAACCATCTAAAGTCAGAGACCAGGTAAAAACCATTCTTACTCAAACCATCTAAAGACAGAGACCAGGTAAAAAACATTCTTACTCAAACCATCTAAAGACAGAGACCAGGTAAAAACCATTCTTACTCAAACCATCTAAAGACAGAGACCAGGTAAAAACCATTCTTAATCAAACCATCTAAAGACAGAGACTAGGTAAAAACCATTCTTACTCAAACCATCTAAAGACAGAGACCAGGTAAAAGACATTCTTACTCAAACCATCTAAAGACAGAGACCAGGTAAAAACCATTCTTACTCAAACCATCTAAAGACAGAGACCAGGTAAAAACCATTCTTACTCAAACCATCTAAAGACAGAGACCAGGTAAAAACCATTCTTACTCAAACCATCTAAAGACAGAGACCAGGTAAAAACCATTCTTACTCAAACCATCTAAAGACAGAGACCAGGTAAAAACCATTCTTACTCAAACCATCTAAAGACAGAGACCAGGTAAAAACCATTCTTACTCAAACCATCTAAAGACAGAGACCAGGTAAAAACCATTCTTACTCAAACCATCTAAAGACAGATACCAGGTAAAAACCATTCTTACTCAAACCATCTAAAGACAGAGACCAGGTAAAAACTATTCTTACTCAAACCATCTAAAGACAGAGACCAGGTAAAAACCATTCTTACTCAAACCATCTAAAGTCAGAGACCAGGTAAAAACCATTCTTACTCAAACCATCTAAAGATAAAGACAGAGACCAGGTAAAAACCATTCTTCCTCAAACCATCTAAAGACAGAGACCAGGTAAAAACCATTCTTACTCAAACCATCTAAAGACAGAGACCAGGTAAAAACCATTCTTAATCAAACCATCTAAAGTCAGAGACCAGGTAAAAACCATTCTTACTCAAACCATCTAAAGACAGAGACCAGGTAAAAACCATTCTTACTCAAACCATCTAAAGACAGAGACCAGGTAAAAACCATTCTTACTCAAACCATCTAAAGACAGAGACCAGGTAAAAACCATTCTTAATCAAACCATCTAAAGTCAGAGACCAGGTAAAAACCATTCTTACTCAAACCATCTAAAGACAGAGACCAGGTAAAAACCATTCTTACTCAAACCATCTAAAGACAGAGACCAGGTAAAAACCATTCTTACTCAAACCATCTAAAGACAGAGACCAGGTAAAAACCATTCTTAATCAAACCATCTAAAGACAGAGACTAGGTAAAAACCATTCTTACTCAAACCATCTAAAGACAGAGACCAGGTAAAAAACATTCTTACTCAAACCATCTAAAGACAGAGACCAGGTAAAAAACATTCTTACTCAAACCATCTAAAAAGACAGACACCAGGTAAAAACCATTCTTACTCAAACCATCTAAAGACAGAGACCAGGTAAAAACCATTCGTACTCAAACCATCTAAAGACAGAGACCAGGTAAAAACCATTCTTACTCAAACCATCTAAAGACAGAGACCAGGTAAAAACCATTCTTAATCAAACCATCTAAAGTCAGAGACCAGGTAAAAACCATTCTTACTCAAACCATCTAAAGACAGAGACCAGGTAAAAACCATTCTTACTCAAACCATCTAAAGACAGAGACCAGGTAAAAACTATTCTTACTCAAACCATCTAAAGACAGAGACCAGGTAAAAACCATTCTTAATCAAACCATCTAAAGACAGAGACTAGGTAAAAACCATTCTTACTCAAACCATCTAAAGACAGAGACCAGGTAAAAACCATTCTTACTCAAACCATCTAAAGACAGAGACCAGGTAAAAACCATTCTTACTCAAACCATCTAAAGACAGAGACCAGGTAAAAACCATTCTTACTCAAACCATCTAAAGACAGAGACCAGGTAAAAACCATTCTTACTCAAACCATCTAAAGACAGAGACCAGGTAAAAACCATTCTTACTCAAACCATCTAAAGACAGAGACCAGGTAAAAACCATTCTTACTCAAACCATCTAAAGACAGAGACCAGGTAAAAACTATTCTTACTCAAACCATCTAAAGACAGAGACCAGGTAAAAACCATTCTTACTCAAACCATCTAAAGTCAGAGACCAGGTAAAAACCATTCTTACTCAAACCATCTAAAGACAGAGACCAGGTAAAAACCATTCTTACTCAAACCATCTAAAGACAGAGACCAGGTAAAAACCATTCTTACTCAAACCATCTAAAGACAGAGACCAGGTAAAAACTATTCTTACTCAAACCATCTAAAGACAGAGACCAGGTAAAAACCATTCTTACTCAAACCATCTAAAGACAGAGACCAGGTAAAAACCATTCTTACTCAAACCATCTAAAGACAGAGACCAGGTAAAAACCATTCGTACTCAAACCATCTAAAGACAGAGACCAGGTAAAAACCATTCTTACTCAAACCATCTAAAGACAGAGACCAGGTAAAAACCATTCTTACTCAAACCATCTAAAGATAAAGACAGAGACCAGGTAAAAACCATTCTTCCTCAAACCATCTAAAGACAGAGACCAGGTAAAAACCATTCTTACTCAAACCATCTAAAGACAGAGACCAGGTAAAAACCATTCTTAATCAAACCATCTAAAGTCAGAGACCAGGTAAAAACCATTCTTACTCAAACCATCTAAAGACAGAGACCAGGTAAAAACCATTCTTACTCAAACCATCTAAAGACAGAGACCAGGTAAAAACCATTCTTACTCAAACCATCTAAAGACAGAGACCAGGTAAAAACCATTCTTAATCAAACCATCTAAAGACAGAGACTAGGTAAAAACCATTCTTACTCAAACCATCTAAAGACAGAGACCAGGTAAAAAACATTCTTACTCAAACCATCTAAAGACAGAGACCAGGTAAAAAACATTCTTACTCAAACCATCTAAAAAGACAGACACCAGGTAAAAACCATTCTTACTCAAACCATCTAAAGACAGAGACCAGGTAAAAACCATTCGTACTCAAACCATCTAAAGACAGAGACCAGGTAAAAACCATTCTTACTCAAACCATCTAAAGATAGAGACCAGGTAAAAACCATTCTTACTCAAACCATCTAAAGACAGAGACCAGGTAAAAACCATTCTTACTCAAACCATCTAAAGATAAAGACAGAGACCAGGTAAAAACCATTCTTCCTCAAACCATCTAAAGACAGAGACCAGGTAAAAACCATTCTTACTCAAACCATCTAAAGACAGAGACCAGGTAAAAACCATTCTTAATCAAACCATCTAAAGTCAGAGACCAGGTAAAAACCATTCTTACTCAAACCATCTAAAGACAGAGACCAGGTAAAAACCATTCTTACTCAAACCATCTAAAGACAGAGACCAGGTAAAAACCATTCTTACTCAAACCATCTAAAGACAGAGACCAGGTAAAAACCATTCTTAATCAAACCATCTAAAGACAGAGACTAGGTAAAAACCATTCTTACTCAAACCATCTAAAGACAGAGACCAGGTAAAAGACATTCTTACTCAAACCATCTAAAGACAGAGACCAGGTAAAAACCATTCTTACTCAAACCATCTAAAGACAGAGACCAGGTAAAAACCATTCTTACTCAAACCATCTAAAGACAGAGACCAGGTAAAAACCATTCTTACTCAAACCATCTAAAGACAGAGACCAGGTAAAAACCATTCTTACTCAAACCATCTAAAGACAGAGACCAGGTAAAAACCATTCTTACTCAAACCATCTAAAGACAGAGACCAGGAAAAAACCATTCTTAATCAAACCATCTAAAGACAGAGACCAGGTAAAAACCATTCTTACTCAAACCATCTAAAGACAGAGACCAGGTAAAAACCATTCTTACTCAAACCATCTAAAGACAGAGACCAGGTAAAAACCATTCTTACTCAAACCATCTAAAGACAGAGACCAGGTAAAAACCATTCTTAATCAAACCATCTAAAGACAGAGACTAGGTAAAAACCATTCTTACTCAAACCATCTAAGGACAGAGACCAGGTAAAAAACATTCTTACTCAAACCATCTAAAGACAGAGACCAGGTAAAAAACATTCTTACTCAAACCATCTAAAAAGACAGACACCAGGTAAAAACCATTCTTACTCAAACCATCTAAAGACAGAGACCAGGTAAAAACCATTCGTACTCAAACCATCTAAAGACAGAGACCAGGTAAAAACCATTCTTACTCAAACCATCTAAAGACAGAGACCAGGTAAAAACCATTCTTAATCAAACCATCTAAAGTCAGAGACCAGGTAAAAACCATTCTTACTCAAACCATCTAAAGACAGAGACCAGGTAAAAACCATTCTTACTCAAACCATCTAAAGACAGAGACCAGGTAAAAACCATTCTTACTCAAACCATCTAAAGACAGAGACCAGGTAAAAACCATTCTTAATCAAACCATCTAAAGACAGAGACTAGGTAAAAACCATTCTTACTCAAACCATCTAAAGACAGAGACCAGGTAAAAACCATTCTTACTCAAACCATCTAAAGACAGAGACCAGGTAAAAACCATTCTTACTCAAACCATCTAAAGACAGAGACCAGGTAAAAACCATTCTTACTCAAACCATCTAAAGACAGAGACCAGGTAAAAACCATTCTTACTCAAACCATCTAAAGACAGAGACCAGGTAAAAACCATTCTTACTCAAACCATCTAAAGACAGAGACCAGGTAAAAACCATTCTTACTCAAACCATCTAAAGACAGAGACCAGGTAAAAACTATTCTTACTCAAACCATCTAAAGACAGAGACCAGGTAAAAACCATTCTTACTCAAACCATCTAAAGACAGAGACCAGGTAAAAAACATTCTTACTGAAACCATCTAAAAAGACAGACACCAGGTAAAAACCATTCTTACTCAAACCATCTAAAGACAGAGACCAGGTAAAAACCATTCGTACTCAAACCATCTAAAGACAGAGACCAGGTAAAAACCATTCTTACTCAAACCATCTAAAGACAGAGACCAGGTAAAAACCATTCTTACTCAAACCATCTAAAGACAGAGACCAGGTAAAAACCATTCTTACTCAAACCATCTAAAGACAGAGACCAGGTAAAAAACATTCTTACTCAAACCATCTAAAAAGACAGACACCAGGTAAAAACCATTCTTACTCAAACCATCTAAAGACAGAGACCAGGTAAAAACCATTCGTACTCAAACCATCTAAAGACAGAGACCAGGTAAAAACCATTCTTACTCAAACCATCTAAAGACAGAGACCAGGTAAAAACCATTCTTACTCAAACCATCTAAAGACAGAGACCAGGTAAAAACCATTCTTAATCAAACCATCTAAAGACAGAGACTAGGTAAAAACCATTCTTACTCAAACCATCTAAAGACAGAGACCAGGTAAAAAACATTCTTACTCAAACCATCTAAAGACAGAGACCAGGTAAAAAACATTCTTACTCAAACCATCTAAAAAGACAGACACCAGGTAAAAACCATTCTTACTCAAACCATCTAAAGACAGAGACCAGGTAAAAACCATTCGTACTCAAACCATCTAAAGACAGAGACCAGGTAAAAACCATTCTTACTCAAACCATCTAAAGACAGAGACCAGGTAAAAACCATTCTTACTCAAACCATCTTAAGACAGAGACCAGGTAAAAACCATTCTTACTCAAACCATCTAAAGATAAAGACAGAGACCAGGTAAAAACCATTCTTCCTCAAACCATCTAAAGACAGAGACCAGGTAAAAACCATTCTTACTCAAACCATCTAAAGACAGAGACCAGGTAAAAACCATTCTTACTCAAACCATCTAAAGACAGAGACCAGGTAAAAACCATTCTTACTCAAACCATCTAAAGACAGAGACCAGGTAAAAACCATTCTTACTCAAACCATCTAAAGACAGAGACCAGGTAAAAACTATTCTTACTCAAACCATCTAAAGACAGAGACCAGGTAAAAACCATTCTTACTCAACCCATCTAAAGACAGAGACCAGGTAAAAAACATTCTTACTGAAACCATCTAAAAAGACAGACACCAGGTAAAAACCATTCTTACTCAAACCATCTAAAGACAGAGACCAGGTAAAAACCATTCGTACTCAAACCATCTAAAGACAGAGACCAGGTAAAAACCATTCTTACTCAAACCATCTAAAGACAGAGACCAGGTAAAAACCATTCTTACTCAAACCATCTAAAGACAGAGACCAGGTAAAAACCATTCTTACTCAAACCATCTAAAGACAGAGACCAGGTAAAAAACATTCTTACTCAAACCATCTAAAAAGACAGACACCAGGTAAAAACCATTCTTACTCAAACCATCTAAAGACAGAGACCAGGTAAAAACCATTCTTACTCAAACCATCTAAAGACAGAGACCAGGTAAAAACCATTCTTAATCAAACCATCTAAAGACAGAGACTAGGTAAAAACCATTCTTACTCAAACCATCTAAAGACAGAGACCAGGTAAAAACCATTCTTACTCAAACCATCTAAAGACAGAGACCAGGTAAAAACCATTCTTACTCAAACCATCTAAAGACAGAGACCAGGTAAAAACCATTCTTACTCAAACCATCTAAAGACAGAGACCAGGTAAAAACCATTCTTACTCAAACCATCTAAAGACAGAGACCAGGTAAAAACCATTCTTACTCAAACCATCTAAAGACAGAGACCAGGTAAAAACCATTCTTACTCAAACCATCTAAAGACAGAGACCAGGTAAAAACTATTCTTACTCAAACCATCTAAAGACAGAGACCAGGTAAAAACCATTCTTACTCAAACCATCTAAAGACAGAGACCAGGTAAAAAACATTCTTACTGAAACCATCTAAAAAGACAGACACCAGGTAAAAACCATTCTTACTCAAACCATCTAAAGACAGAGACCAGGTAAAAACCATTCGTACTCAAACCATCTAAAGACAGAGACCAGGTAAAAACCATTCTTACTCAAACCATCTAAAGACAGAGACCAGGTAAAAACCATTCTTACTCAAACCATCTAAAGACAGAGACCAGGTAAAAACCATTCTTACTCAAACCATCTAAAGACAGAGACCAGGTAAAAAACATTCTTACTCAAACCATCTAAAAAGACAGACACCAGGTAAAAACCATTCTTACTCAAACCATCTAAAGACAGAGACCAGGTAAAAACCATTCGTACTCAAACCATCTAAAGACAGAGACCAGGTAAAAACCATTCTTACTCAAACCATCTAAAGACAGAGACCAGGTAAAAACCATTCTTACTCAAACCATCTAAAGACAGAGACCAGGTAAAAACCATTCTTAATCAAACCATCTAAAGACAGAGACTAGGTAAAAACCATTCTTACTCAAACCATCTAAAGACAGAGACCAGGTAAAAAACATTCTTACTCAAACCATCTAAAGACAGAGACCAGGTAAAAAACATTCTTACTCAAACCATCTAAAAAGACAGACACCAGGTAAAAACCATTCTTACTCAAACCATCTAAAGACAGAGACCAGGTAAAAACCATTCGTACTCAAACCATCTAAAGACAGAGACCAGGTAAAAACCATTCTTACTCAAACCATCTAAAGACAGAGACCAGGTAAAAACCATTCTTACTCAAACCATCTTAAGACAGAGACCAGGTAAAAACCATTCTTACTCAAACCATCTAAAGATAAAGACAGAGACCAGGTAAAAACCATTCTTCCTCAAACCATCTAAAGACAGAGACCAGGTAAAAACCATTCTTACTCAAACCATCTAAAGACAGAGACCAGGTAAAAACCATTCTTACTCAAACCATCTAAAGACAGAGACCAGGTAAAAACCATTCTTACTCAAACCATCTAAAGACAGAGACCAGGTAAAAACCATTCTTACTCAAACCATCTAAAGACAGAGACCAGGTAAAAACTATTCTTACTCAAACCATCTAAAGACAGAGACCAGGTAAAAACCATTCTTACTCAAACCATCTAAAGACAGAGACCAGGTAAAAAACATTCTTACTGAAACCATCTAAAAAGACAGACACCAGGTAAAAACCATTCTTACTCAAACCATCTAAAGACAGAGACCAGGTAAAAACCATTCGTACTCAAACCATCTAAAGACAGAGACCAGGTAAAAACCATTCTTACTCAAACCATCTAAAGACAGAGACCAGGTAAAAACCATTCTTACTCAAACCATCTAAAGACAGAGACCAGGTAAAAACCATTCTTACTCAAACCATCTAAAGACAGAGACCAGGTAAAAAACATTCTTACTCAAACCATCTAAAAAGACAGACACCAGGTAAAAACCATTCTTACTCAAACCATCTAAAGACAGAGACCAGGTAAAAACCATTCGTACTCAAACCATCTAAAGACAGAGACCAGGTAAAAACCATTCTTACTCAAACCATCTAAAGACAGAGACCAGGTAAAAACCATTCTTACTCAAACCATCTAAAGACAGAGACCAGGTAAAAACCATTCTTAATCAAACCATCTAAAGACAGAGACTAGGTAAAAACCATTCTTACTCAAACCATCTAAAGACAGAGACCAGGTAAAAAACATTCTTACTCAAACCATCTAAAGACAGAGACCAGGTAAAAAACATTCTTACTCAAACCATCTAAAAAGACAGACACCAGGTAAAAACCATTCTTACTCAAACCATCTAAAGACAGAGACCAGGTAAAAACCATTCGTACTCAAACCATCTAAAGACAGAGACCAGGTAAAAACCATTCTTACTCAAACCATCTAAAGACAGAGACCAGGTAAAAACCATTCTTACTCAAACCATCTTAAGACAGAGACCAGGTAAAAACCATTCTTACTCAAACCATCTAAAGATAAAGACAGAGACCAGGTAAAAACCATTCTTCCTCAAACCATCTAAAGACAGAGACCAGGTAAAAACCATTCTTACTCAAACCATCTAAAGACAGAGACCAGGTAAAAACCATTCTTAATCAAACCATCTAAAGTCAGAGACCAGGTAAAAACCATTTTTACTCAAACCATCTAAAGACAGAGACCAGGTAAAAACCATTCTTACTCAAACCATCTAAAGACAGAGACCAGGTAAAAACCATTCTTACTCAAACCATCTAAAGACAGAGACCAGGTAAAAACCATTCTTAATCAAACCATCTAAAGACAGAGACTAGGTAAAAACCATTCTTACTCAAACCATCTAAAGACAGAGACCAGGTAAAAACCATTCTTACTCAAACCATCTAAAGACAGAGACCAGGTAAAAACCATTCTTACTCAAACCATCTAAAGACAGAGACCAGGTAAAAACCATTCTTACTCAAACCATCTAAAGACAGAGACCAGGTAAAAACCATTCTTACTCAAACCATCTAAAGACAGAGACCAGGTAAAAACCATTCTTACTCAAACCATCTAAAGACAGATACCAGGTAAAAACCATTCTTACTCAAACCATCTAAAGACAGAGACCAGGTAAAAACTATTCTTACTCAAACCATCTAAAGACAGAGACCAGGTAAAAACCATTCTTACTCAAACCATCTAAAGTCAGAGACCAGGTAAAAACCATTCTTACTCAAACCATCTAAAGATAAAGACAGAGACCAGGTAAAAACCATTCTTCCTCAAACCATCTAAAGACAGAGACCAGGTAAAAACCATTCTTACTCAAACCATCTAAAGACAGAGACCAGGTAAAAACCATTCTTAATCAAACCATCTAAAGTCAGAGACCAGGTAAAAACCATTCTTACTCAAACCATCTAAAGACAGAGACCAGGTAAAAACCATTCTTACTCAAACCATCTAAAGACAGAGACCAGGTAAAAACCATTCTTACTCAAACCATCTAAAGACAGAGACCAGGTAAAAACCATTCTTAATCAAACCATCTAAAGTCAGAGACCAGGTAAAAACCATTCTTACTCAAACCATCTAAAGACAGAGACCAGGTAAAAACCATTCTTACTTAAACCATCTAAAGACAGAGACCAGGTAAAAACCATTCTTACTCAAACCATCTAAAGACAGAGACCAGGTAAAAACCATTCTTAATCAAACCATCTAAAGACAGAGACTAGGTAAAAACCATTCTTACTCAAACCATCTAAAGACAGAGACCAGGTAAAAAACATTCTTACTCAAACCATCTAAAGACAGAGACCAGGTAAAAAACATTCTTACTCAAACCATCTAAAAAGACAGACACCAGGTAAAAACCATTCTTACTCAAACCATCTAAAGACAGAGACCAGGTAAAAACCATTCGTACTCAAACCATCTAAAGACAGAGACCAGGTAAAAACCATTCTTACTCAAACCATCTAAAGACAGAGACCAGGTAAAAACCATTCTTAATCAAACCATCTAAATTCAGAGACCAGGTAAAAACCATTCTTACTCAAACCATCTAAAGACAGAGACCAGGTAAAAACCATTCTTACTCAAACCATCTAAAGACAGAGACCAGGTAAAAACTATTCTTACTCAAACCATCTAAAGACAGAGACCAGGTAAAAACCATTCTTAATCAAACCATCTAAAGACAGAGACTAGGTAAAAACCATTCTTACTCAAACCATCTAAAGACAGAGACCAGGTAAAAACCATTCTTACTCAAACCATCTAAAGACAGAGACCAGGTAAAAACCATTCTTACTCAAACCATCTAAAGACAGAGACCAGGTAAAAACCATTCTTACTCAAACCATCTAAAGACAGAGACCAGGTAAAAACCATTCTTACTCAAACCATCTAAAGACAGAGACCAGGTAAAAACCATTCTTACTCAAACCATCTAAAGACAGAGACCAGGTAAAAACCATTCTTACTCAAACCATCTAAAGACAGAGACCAGGTAAAAACTATTCTTACTCAAACCATCTAAAGACAGAGACCAGGTAAAAACCATTCTTACTCAAACCATCTAAAGTCAGAGACCAGGTAAAAACCATTCTTACTCAAACCATCTAAAGACAGAGACCAGGTAAAAACCATTCTTACTCAAACCATCTAAAGACAGAGACCAGGTAAAAACCATTCTTACTCAAACCATCTAAAGACAGAGACCAGGTAAAAACTATTCTTACTCAAACCATCTAAAGACAGAGACCAGGTAAAAACCATTCTTACTCAAACCATCTAAAGACAGAGACCAGGTAAAAACCATTCTTACTCAAACCATCTAAAGACAGAGACCAGGTAAAAACCATTCGTACTCAAACCATCTAAAGACAGAGACCAGGTAAAAACCATTCTTACTCAAACCATCTAAAGACAGAGACCAGGTAAAAACCATTCTTACTCAAACCATCTAAAGATAAAGACAGAGACCAGGTAAAAACCATTCTTCCTCAAACCATCTAAAGACAGAGACCAGGTAAAAACCATTCTTACTCAAACCATCTAAAGACAGAGACCAGGTAAAAACCATTCTTAATCAAACCATCTAAAGTCAGAGACCAGGTAAAAACCATTCTTACTCAAACCATCTAAAGACAGAGACCAGGTAAAAACCATTCTTACTCAAACCATCTAAAGACAGAGACCAGGTAAAAACCATTCTTACTCAAACCATCTAAAGACAGAGACCAGGTAAAAACCATTCTTAATCAAACCATCTAAAGACAGAGACTAGGTAAAAACCATTCTTACTCAAACCATCTAAAGACAGAGACCAGGTAAAAAACATTCTTACTCAAACCATCTAAAGACAGAGACCAGGTAAAAAACATTCTTACTCAAACCATCTAAAAAGACAGACACCAGGTAAAAACCATTCTTACTCAAACCATCTAAAGACAGAGACCAGGTAAAAACCATTCGTACTCAAACCATCTAAAGACAGAGACCAGGTAAAAACCATTCTTACTCAAACCATCTAAAGATAGAGACCAGGTAAAAACCATTCTTACTCAAACCATCTAAAGACAGAGACCAGGTAAAAACCATTCTTACTCAAACCATCTAAAGATAAAGACAGAGACCAGGTAAAAACCATTCTTCCTCAAACCATCTAAAGACAGAGACCAGGTAAAAACCATTCTTACTCAAACCATCTAAAGACAGAGACCAGGTAAAAACCATTCTTAATCAAACCATCTAAAGTCAGAGACCAGGTAAAAACCATTCTTACTCAAACCATCTAAAGACAGAGACCAGGTAAAAACCATTCTTACTCAAACCATCTAAAGACAGAGACCAGGTAAAAACCATTCTTACTCAAACCATCTAAAGACAGAGACCAGGTAAAAACCATTCTTAATCAAACCATCTAAAGACAGAGACTAGGTAAAAACCATTCTTACTCAAACCATCTAAAGACAGAGACCAGGTAAAAGACATTCTTACTCAAACCATCTAAAGACAGAGACCAGGTAAAAACCATTCTTACTCAAACCATCTAAAGACAGAGACCAGGTAAAAACCATTCTTACTCAAACCATCTAAAGACAGAGACCAGGTAAAAACCATTCTTACTCAAACCATCTAAAGACAGAGACCAGGTAAAAACCATTCTTACTCAAACCATCTAAAGACAGAGACCAGGTAAAAACCATTCTTACTCAAACCATCTAAAGACAGAGACCAGGAAAAAACCATTCTTAATCAAACCATCTAAAGACAGAGACCAGGTAAAAACCATTCTTACTCAAACCTTTTAAAGACAGAGACCAGGTAAAAAACATTCTTACTCAAACCATCTAAAGACAGAGACCAGGTAAAAACCATTCTTAATCAAACCATCTAAAGACAGAGACCAGGTAAAAACCATTCTTACTCAAACCATCTAAAGACAGAGACCAGGTAAAAACCATTCTTACTCAAACCATCTAAAGACAGAGACCAGGTAAAAACCATTCTTACTCAAACCATCTAAAGACAGAGACTAGGTAAAAACCATTCTTACTCAAACCATCTAAAGACAGAGACCAGGTAAAAACCATTCTTACTCAAACCATCTAAAGACAGAGACCAGGTAAAAACCATTCTTACTCAAACCATCTAAAGACAGAGACCAGGTAAAAACCATTCTTACTCAAACCATCTAAAGACAGAGACCAGGTAAAAACCATTCTTACTCAAACCATCTAAAGACAGAGACCAGGTAAAAACCATTCTTACTCAAACCATCTAAAGACAGAGACCAGGTAAAAACCATTCTTAATCAAACCATCTAAAGACAGAGACCAGGTAAAAACCATTCTTACTCAAACCATCTAAAGACAGAGACCAGGTAAAAACCATTCTTACTCAAACCATCTAAAGACAGAGACCAGGTAAAAACCATTCTTACTCAAACCATCTAAAGACAGAGACCAGGTAAAAACCATTCTTACTCAAACCATCTAAAGACAGAGACCAGGTAAAAACCATTCTTACTCAAACCATCTAAAGACAGAGACCAGGTAAAAACCATTCTTAATCAAACCATCTAAAGACAGAGACCAGGTAAAAACCATTCTTACTCAAACCATCTAAAGACAGAGACCAGGTAAAAACCATTCTTACTCAAACCATCTAAAGTCAGAGACCAGGTAAAAACCATTCTTACTCAAACCATCTAAAGACAGAGACCAGGTAAAAACCATTCTTACTCAAACCATCTAAAGACAGAGACCAGGTAAAAACCATTCTTACTCAAACCATCTAAAGACAGAGACCAGGTAAAAACCATTCTTACTCAAACCATCTAAAGACAGAGACCAGGTAAAAACCATTCTTACTCAAACCATCTAAAGACAGAGACCAGGTAAAAACCATTCTTACTCAAACCATCTAAAGACAGAGACCAGGTAAAAACCATTCTTCATCATCAGGGTGCTGATGCGTAAAACTTACCGTTGATGGTAGCTTTGCTGCCAATGGAAACCTAAAATTTGATTGGCTGTCGAGTTGTGTCAATATTGATGGTTAGTTTTATGCAACAGGGCCCCGGTGGAGAAACGTACTAACTTCCAGAGCTTGCTCTAAAAGAGACCTACATTGTAGGTGGGGCAAATTGCCTGATCCTTTGTTGAGAGGAAGATCACACAGCTCTATCATTACACATGTAAATCTATACCTTGACTCTGACATTTAATTTTTTGTTGTTAATTCATGGAGTTTAAACAACTGGTTCTAAAGAGTATGGGTAGAGCACACAGTAGAGAGAACCCATATAGTTTAGAACCAGTTGTCTTGACAACATGGCCGTATGAGGTCACACCTCCCCACTCCACCTCCCCCTCCCAGACCCAGGATTCTCCCCTGAGGAGCATTCAGCTCCAGGTGCTGCAGCTCCTGGGCTCCCTGGGAGGCTCGGTGAATGGAGGGCTCCTGGAGACCTCAAGCCAGGAGCTGGCTAAGGTGGCCCTGGCCTGGGACTCGGAGCAGAGACTGGGCTTTGCCGTCCCCTTCATGGACATGAAGCCTGAGATCAAGCTGGGTGAGAACTCAGACAATGAGTGGCATTTAACCCCTTTGCTACAACATTTTTAGACTAGCGCGCACCACCTAAAACTAGATTATTTTTTTTTGGAGGGGGCTTCTTAGCCACTGTACCTGTGTACCATGTGTGTCATACTATACAGTCAAACCTGTCTTAGCAGCCACCTGTCTATAGCAGCCAACCTGTTTATAGTGGCCACTAAAATAATTCCCCCAAAGAGAGATAATGTGTTAAAGAAACTGTCTAAAGCAACCACCTGTCTATACAGGCCACAATTTTTGTTTCCCTTGGGTGGCCACTATAGACAGGTTTCACTGTATATTAATAAACCAAGGGTGAATATCGATTGTAACTGGCTACTTGCGAGCATTGCCGTTGTGAGTCCACGGGATATACATGTATTGCATTGTTACTAACAGTGCATGCAATGTGTACTGTGGTATACAGATTCCTTTCGATGAAGGCCATATAATATTTGACAAAATCCTTCTTTAAAGACATTGCTCCAAGGAAGTTCCACAAATATGATCTTGTGCAGTAAATAAACAATTAAACTATTGATTGGGCACATGTACAGCATTCAAATATAGTAACAAAGTACTTAAAACAGAGTTAAAACAACTGAAGGTCGGTACATTTATGGAGACTAAGTATACCCAATTCCTGTAGTAAATGGGTTAAAAGAGTTGTAACTCCAATGGAAAGCATTGTGATTGTTACCATAGTTACAATCATTGCTGATTTGCATAATGAAATGGCCTGGACCTTGGGAAAGGGTTTGTAAAGGTTTGTCACCCATAAAATAGCCCATGTAAATGACTATTAATACATGAAAGTCATATTTGCAAATGTGTTTTTAACATGGCAAATTCTGAAAGTTTAGGGAGTATATGCTCTTCACTGTCATGTTATTTGAGTAATGGTGACTATTATTGAATATTCAAAAGTTAAGTACGTGCTTCAAACCAAAGACTATTCTGAGCAAAGTAAGGATTGACCGTTTCACAATGTAAGTTGGGCTGAATGTAAGTCTGACCTCTAAACAGTGGGACAATGAGCAGTATTGCAGTATATTTTGTAGAGTGAAGACAGAGGTTTTTCTCTTTAGACCGAACAGTAGTAAGAACACTAAACCAGAACTTACTCTCTGGGGTGTAGAAAAACAGAAAGAAGGAAATCATTCTCTCTTGAAATCATTGGTGTCCACGGGATGACAAACCTGAGTGATTGCAACCTTAGTTGTTTCAAGTTATTTCATCCATTTCTGTCGTCAATGTTAGATCCGTTTCTGCCAAGGATCGTGGAGCTGGCTCTGACGTCTAGTGATCGGCAGACCAAGGTGGCAGCGTGCGAGGCCCTGCACACTCTGGTCCTCTTCATGCTGGGAAAGGGAGCCCAGCAACCAGACCAACGAGATGCAAAGGTTAGACCAGGATCTAGTAACTTACTTAGACCAGGATCTAGTTTATTACTTAGACCAGGGTCTAGTTTATTTCTTAGAACAGCCCAGCAACCAGACCAATGAGATGCAATGGTTAGACCAGGATCTAGTAACTTACTTAGACCAGGATCTAGTTTAGTACTTAGACCAGGATTTAGTTAATTACTTAGACCAGGGTGTAGTTTATTACATAGACAGGCCAAGACACCACACATCTGAAGATGCCAAGCTTCTTCCATTGTGCAGGAGGATATCTGCAAAGGTTAGACCAGGATCTAGTAAATTACTTAGACCAGGATCTAGTAAATTAATTAGACCAGGGTCTACTGGTAATTTATTACTTAGACCAGGGTCTCGTTTATAACATATTAATTGGATGGTAGAAACATCAGACCCCGCCGTCTGAAGTTCAGTCCAATTTCACTTTCTCAAACGTTGGTATCAAGCAATCAAACGCTCGCCACACGGCTCTCAATGGGAGTGCGCAATGCTAGCCAACTAGACTATGTGAACCAATGAAGGTCTCACTAGTTTTGAGTTGGGTTGATTTGAGTTCCCAGCCCCTCGGGAAAATCAGGGGAAATTATTTTACTTTTATCCAGACAGGGAGAAGTCAGGGAATTTGACAAAAATGCCTCATTTCATAGAAAAGTTTTTTTAATTTTAATTGGCCCAAAAATCTAAGTTAGTCGGTCAGATACTGTTATATTTTGTTGCATATCAAAACAACATTCATTGGTTTATACTTCAAATAGCCACTGCTACAACATAGAAAACATGTGAAACTGGAAGTGAGTTGAAATAATTATCCTGGAATTTTGAGACTTCATCAGGGAAAATTAGGGAAAATCAGGAAATTTTGTTTTCTTGAAATGCCAGTAACCCTGTACTCGTGAGTTAACCCACCATTGAGTAAACTGGCCATTGTTCATTACCTCTTGCAGAGTCCCATGGACCAGCTTTATAAGAAGATCTTCCCTGCGCTGCTTCAACTCGCCTGTGATGTGGAGCAGGTTGCTAGGCAACTGTTTGAACCCCTCGTCATGCAGCTCATCCATTGGTTCTCAGGTGAGTGAACTCTCTCTATGACGCACAGCATGCTGCTCAGAGATTGGTGTGTTATCCTGGTGTATAGCTGCAAGCGTAACACACAATGAGTCAAAGTAGTAGCAGATTCCATAGATTGCTTGATTCCCCAAAATCACATTCATAAGATATTATATGAATCTTTTTCTTTTTACAGATTATAGTTGTAAATATGTGCAATCTATTTGTAATTACAGCAGAAAGTAGTTGATTGAAAAAGCTTGATGTACTAAAGTGGTGTTGCGATGGTCACCGATGAGATCATTTGATCATCTAATGAAGACAGTGGTTTCTTCTTTAATACATGTGTCATACTCGTGGGTGGCTTGAGTGTGCTTGTGCATTTTGATATATCATCTCTTGAGTTGAGAGATGCAGAAAAAGCTTAATGAATGTGTAATCCATTGTGAAACCTCTATGAAAGAAACATACACCTTACATTTCATATATGAATGGAAATGTTTTGAATAAGGGAATTAAAATTATATTGATATAGTATGGGATTGAATCAATGCCTGCTTCAGGGGATTATTTATAAATTCTCAAGAAGAAATTGCATTTTTAAAACTTGCCTGTGTGATGTCATGCATGATACTTGTTTTCAGGGGGGTTCTTCTGGCTCAATAAGAAAATGTCTGTGTCTTGTTTGTAGGAAACAAGAAGTACGAGAGTGCTGAGACGGTCAGTCTGCTGAACGCACTCTTGACCGGGGTCATCCACCCTACGGACACCTCACTCAGAGATTTCAGCGCTCGCTGCATCAAGGAGTTCCTCAAGTGGTCCATCAAGCAAACTACAAAGAAGGTAGAGTGGTCATGTCTGCAAGCATTTATTCTATACAATTATTAATTATTTCATTTGCTCATGTAAACTATGCCATCATTTATTTATTCAATCATTTATTAAGTAAATCGTACATTAATTAATTATTTAATTCACGAAATGTAGGCCACCATTGACTAAATCCTTTATTTTATTCATCAATTCATACATAGATGTACATGGAGGTCATCATTTATTAATTGTATTACTTTTTAATGTAAAAATTCTATCAATTATTCATGATGTAAATTCTACATCTACTCATTCTTTCATTCCTGTACATATATGCTATCATGTATGTTTACCCTTGACTGATCTACCAACACCATTCATTAGCTCCATCCTTCTATCAGTCATTCAATCTTTCCACTCTCTATTCTTCCTTCTTACAGCAACAAGAGAAGAGTCCTATCAACAACAAGTCTATACTAAACCGTTTGTACAACATGGCATCTCACCCTAGTACCTTCATTCATTCATCAACTCATTCATTCACTCAATCACTCCATCTTTCTATCAGTCATTCAATCTTTCCACTCTCTATTCTTCCATCTTACAGCAACAAGAGAAGAGTCCTATCAACGCCAAGTCTCTGCTGAAGCGTCTCTACAGCATGGCATCTCACCTGAGTGCCTTCATTCATTCATTCACTCCATTCTACTATCAGTTTCTCAATCTTTCCACTCTCTATTCCTCCTTCTTACAGCAATAAGAGAAGAGTCCTATCAACACCAAGTCTCTACTGAAGCGTTTGTACAATGTGGATCCTCACCCTAGTGCCTTCATCCATTACTTCATCAACTCATTCATTCACTCAATCACTCCATCCTTCTATCAGTTTCTCAATCTTTCCACTCTCTATTCTTCCATCTTACAGCAACAAGAGAAGAGTCCCATCAACACCAAGTCTCTGCTGAAGTGTCCGTACAACATGGCATCTCACCTGAGTGCCTTCATTCATTCATTCAATCACTCCATTCTACTATCAGTTTCTCAATCTTTCCACTCTCTATTCTTCCATCTTACAGCAACAAGAGAAGAGTCCTATCAACACCAAGTCTCTGCTGAAGCGTCTCTACAGCATGGCATCTCACCCGAGTGCCTTCATCCATTACTTCATCAACTCATTCATTCACTCAATCACTCCATCCTTCTATCAGTCATTCAATCTTTCGACTCTCTATTCTTTTATCTTACAGCAACAAGAGAAGAGTCCTATCAACACCAAGTCTCTGCTGAAGCGTCTGTACAGCATGGCATCTCACCCGAGTGCCTTCAAGAGACTAGGAGCTGCTCTCGCCTTCAACAACATCTACACAATATTCAGGTCTGGTATACCTTTTTATGCCTCCGCCACGAAGTGGCCGGAGGCATTATGTTTTCGGGTTGTCCGTCCGTCCGTCCGTCCGTCCGTCCGTCCGTAAGTCCGTCCGTCCGTCCGTCCGTCCGTCCGTCCGTCCGTCCGTCCCGAATCCGTTTTGGCAATATCTTGAGAACCGTTAAGCAGATTTGCTTCAAACTTGGTACATGTATGTATTGCATGAAACTAATGAAGTGTGTAAAATTGGGGTCAAATCTGATTGAGGTCAAAGGTCAAAGGTCAATGAACTCTGTAAAAATTGCCCAAAATTGACCTTTTTCACAATAAATCCAAATCCAAGGATGCAATTCTCATTAAACATGGTACAAAGATGGATCACTACTTGGGGATAGACTGGTAACATTTTTGGTAAAATTCCTGAAAGGTCAGAGGTCAAAGGTCAATGAAATTTGTGAAAATTTGCCAAAAATTGACCTTTTTCACAATAAATCCAAATCCAAGGATGCAATTCTCATTAAACATGGTACAAAGATAGATGACTACTTGGGGATAGACTGGTGACATTTTTGGTAAATTCCTGAAAGTTCAAAGGTCAAAGGTCAATGAACTTTGCCAAAATTGGCTAGAAATTGCCCCAAACTTTAAATTTTTCACAATAAATCCAAATCCAATGGTTCAATTCCAGCGAAACATAGTGAAACGATGGATCACTTCTTGGGGTTAGACTGGTGACATTGTTGGTGAAATTGCTGGAAGGTCAGAGGTCAAAGGTCAATGAACTTTGCAAAAATTGATATTTTTCACAATGAAACCAAATCCAAATCCAATGGCGCAATTCTAAGCAAACATGGTACAGAGATGCATCACTTCATGGAGGTAGACTGGTGAAAGTGTGGGTAAAATTCCTGAGAGTTCAAAGGTCAAAGGTCAATGAACTTTGTCAAAAATTAGCTAAGAATTGCCCCCAAAGGGATAATTTTAAAAATGTATCAAAATCCAATGATGCAATACCAACCAACCATGGTGCAAAGATGGATCACTACTTGGGGGTAGACTGCATGACATTTTTGGTGAAATTTCTCAAAGGTCAGAGATCAAAGGTCAATGAACTTTGCCAGAATTGGCTAAAAATGGCCCCCAAATAGATATTTTTCACATTGAATCCAATACTAATGATCCAATTTAAACCAAACATAGTACAGAGATGTATTATTTCATGGAGGTAGACTGGTGAAGTTGGGGTAGAATTCCTGAAAGGTCAAAGGTCAATGAACTTCACCCAAAAATTGGCTAATTTTAAACAAACTTGATACAAGGATGGATTTAGACAGACTGGTTAGATTGGAAGGCAAAGAAGTAAGAGGTAAAAAGGCTAAACTTGGAAAAACATAATGTGATATTTTCATTTCACATAGGAGCAATGGTACATTGCCCACCAAACATACACATTTTCTGAGAATAGCAAAGAGGCGGAGGCATATTTATCGACTGCGTGGCAGTCGAATTGCTCTAGTTCATTTGGAAAATCTGCTGTAAATTCCCAGTGGTTTTGTTGTCATATCCGTTGTTTTGCCGGCTTCTGGTTCTCAACAACATCACTTAAGTGAGACTTTCACTGGTCAAACGTTATCGAGCGGGCTAGTGTCGGCCACTCCTGTTGAGAGTTCCTGCTATGATCACTGCTGTTTGTCGTACCCTCATAGATTAGAGTTGTCTTGACAACATGCCCATATGATTTCACACTTTGTTACTATGTACATAGTCTTGAGAATAGCTATATCTGAAAACATAACTAGGGAACTGACTGTTGTTGCTATTACAAAGAGTACATTAACCGATGTTAGTGCTTGCACTTTTTTTTCATGCCCCTGCCACAAAGTTGCTCATAGATTGCTTTAGATCGATTTCATCTGCAAATACGATGCAACAAGTACTTGTATTTAAAGTATACATGTACATTCAGTGAAACTCACATTGACATGAAGAACATATTTTCCATGATAGTGTATTTACTCCTTCTGTGTTCTGTGTGTTATCATTCAAATGAACTTTTGTACAACAACAAATCCTCTCTTCGATGAGACTTTCAGTCTGGGGGCTCTTGATTCTGTTACATTTTATCTCCAGCTCCTGTTTTGTGTGGCACTGAAATACTTTAAAAAGACATGAGTATTGAGTAATTGTCTTCATCATTTTCATCACCCATGTAGCATCTATTTTTCCTATCCTATGGGGTGGGTCATTTTCTTTTCTAAATGGCCTGGCTCTGCCGTCTAAGATCTTCTGCCACGGTTTCATCTAATCTGGTACTGAGTTTCTTAACATCCTTATTTCTTTTCCCCGCCATTTGTTCACGTTTGTCACAGGGAAGAGGAAGCTCTTGTGGACCAGTTCACCTTTGAACTCTTGGTAGTCTATGTTCAAAGCTTGGCCTTGGCGCACCATGACGACAAATCTCTAGGTGAGCTTTTAAAAGCATTTTCTATGTAGTTGTTGTATCGGTGAAAAATCCTTTCATGATTTTTTTAATGACCTTAACTTCAGATTATGGAAACAAATTTGTGCAGGATATAGCAAACTAATATTGTATACTCAAACATGATTCCGTTTATTAGAGAATAGAATTTTAACATAGCTTTGCTACACTTTGAAATTAGTTTCTCTCTCTTTCATTTTGCCATTTTTACACTGGTTCTCGTAAAAGTTATGTCAAAATTATGTTGAACTGATAAACTCAATTATGATATTGTAGTGCGATATTATTTTATATCAATTATCATCATAGTAAGCTAGATATTTATTTACTAAAAAAATTGTCTGTGTAACTGTGATAATTTGCAGTTATTTAAATCATAATTCTAATTCATTTCATTGCATTAGTGATCTGTTGCCATGACAAAGTTGACAGACACGGATGTTAAGTCTGAACAGTGTGTTCTCACACATTTCACGGCTCTCTGTTGCCGGAATTGCCCCGTGCAACTAGTCAACTGGAGCTCATAATGTAATTCGGCTGAGATACTAAAGCATGCATACACGTACAAGGGAAGAATACAAAACATTGAAGCATTTCTCTTCTCAGGCACGCAGGAGCAAGGTTCCCAGGTGCTGGTTCACCTTGAGAGGATCGTCCGGATCAAAGCTGGTCTACTCAACAAGGAGAGCAAGAACAGGAGAATACCACGGTAACGTCAAGCAAATTCAGTTTCTTAGAACAGTCATGTCTCTAATGTCCTGGAACATAAAATTGCAGTCTAAATATTACATGAATAGTGTGTGAGTATGAAATACCAAAATGTACACACCAATGATTTTTAACTAAGAGTTGTGTTTGAGACTATATTATACTGCAAGAAAATCTTGATGTTTAAAATATGATATTTAATTGATGTAAATAAAACCAAACCTTAATGAACACATTTTAGAGAAATGCTTTGTGGCCACAATATTGATCTTGGAAAAAGATCTTTGCAAATCTAGAGTGAAAGCAAGGCTGTATACATGCTTGTTATACAATGCACTGAGAATTACCCGTATTACTCTAGAAATGTGAATGGCGCACCATGAACTGTAGAGTCCGATATTTCTCTTGGTAGGGGATTGCCCGAGGACTGTTGCCCCACCCTGAGTCACATGGTCATGTGGTTGATGACGCAGTGTGGTCGGCCGCAGACTGAGTGCAGACACCAGTGTATGATGCTTGTCTACCAGTTCACCTCTCTGCTTCCTGGTGAGAGAGGGCGCTAGTGCACATGACGCACTTTGCCGACTTGTCATTTTCCTCGTGCACAAAGTGTTATTTGTAATTTCAATGTAGAGCTTTATATTTCTTCATGAACTGGTCAGTGCAACCTGCTGTTTATCAATGATTGCTGTTTATGCACGCTCTGTGTGAAGTTTTCGCCAAAAGCACGCAGTTAATGAAAATAAATAAGTAACTGTCAATCCTGTTCAATCCCTTCAAGTTTGCCTGTAGAGGAAGTTATGGCAAACTTACTTTAGCCTGTTAACTTTGTCTCCAATGATTGGAACTGTATACAAAAGAGAGCAGATTAAAGATGTGCTTATTGCAAATCTGCATCTTGTTTTCCGTTGCCATGTGACACAGGGCGTAACAATGCTGCCACCTGGATGCAGAATACTGCCAAGGAGCGAGGCACGGACTACTTTGTGGCAAGGTGGGTCTTGTTTTAAGACTAAGCTGTACTGTACTGACCAGGGCCCTGTTTCATAAACTTTGAATTTACATGCATGTCATCAACAATAATCTTAATCTACAAAGACCAGATTTCAATTTGTGCTGATGGGAATCAAAATCATTGAGAATCTGATTTGGCATAGGTAGTCATGTGGAAATTCATGCATAACGTAGAAACAGCTGTATGAAATAGGGCCCAGATTTGTCTTGCATGTATGTCATTGTCTGACCCTCATTAAAGACAGGTTGTCCCTTTTGCAGGTATAATAATATAGGAAGGGAGTGACCAGCAGGAGGCTAGGACAATATAAGTTTTGTAAAAACCACATTAAATGGAAGAAGATACATAAGAACTTCCCTACTCATAATCAAATCCTAAATTGATTTTAAGCAAAATTATAGGGATTAGAAGATTTTGAGGCTTTAGGCTTGATGTCCTATGGTCCGCACCAGTCTGCTCCAAGGTGCATGCAGTCAATGGGGCAATACCCACATAGCGCGCTAAGAGGGACAATACGATTATGAAAGTAGACTATGCTCGCTGCGGTTCAAACGTAAACAAGGATAGTTTTTAACTTTTTCTGAAAAAGTTTTTGTTTCATCTTGTATCTCGTTTTCATCCCAGATTCGAAGGAGGCGGCCACAAGAGCGGCATCCAGAAGTTCCCCATCCTAGACTCCGTTGGCCAGCAGTTTTCTGTGAAGTCTATCCTGGGCTGGCTTGACCTGCTGCTGGCTGCATTGGACTGCTACGTGTGGGTGCTGGGGGAGAGACTACTAACGCCTGCTGCACTCTTCGCTGGTAAGTGGAGCAGTGGGGAGATGGATGTTACGATCAAAGCCCTTGTCATAGGACACATGGGTGGTATTACAGAACGATAACTTAGGAGAAGTCTTATCCTAAGTCTAGGATTCTTCTAAGTGGTATTCCACAAAGATCTTAACTTTTCTCCTAACTCCGCTCCTAAGATTTCTCCTAAGTTTTCTCCTATCTTTATGCAAATTTATGCAAATCATAAAGTTAGGAGGATTGGTATTCCAGAACACGCTTAGGAGAGGATTTAGGAGAAAACTTAGGAGAAAACTTAGGAGAGCCTCCCCCCGCAAGCGCCGATGAGATGCTGTGATTGTGATTGGCTGTTCATAAATGAAACACTTTCCTCCATTGGCTAATAAATGCGCACTGGGTGGGGTCAAACCCTCCCTAATTTGCATTAAGATTGTCCTAAGAGGATGTTCTGGAATACCAATTTCTTGCTCTCTTAGGCATCTCCGAACTCGAGGACTTTGGAGAAAAGTTAGGATAAGTTCTGTAATACCACCCCAGGAAAGTATCACGCAACCAAATATGTGCACCATCTTCACTCTTTGGGGAGTGTTCCCTGCCCACAGCTCAATACTCGTGCTGAGTCTGAGTCATTTGTGTAATTGTTCAACGCCTGCAAGGTACCCATTTATACTCCTGGGTGGAGAGCAGCAATGTGGATGAAGTATCTTGCGAAAGAAATATGTGCATGATGGGGCTTGAACCCCGGATCTCAAGATCTTCAGTCACTGTGAAGTACTACACCACGCCATCTCCATTTATCTGTGTTTGGTGTTTGATATTAAATTTGTTACAACACCTCCCCCATCAAAGCAAATTAATATCATTTTTTTTTTAATAGATAATTTTGTATGATGTCCTCAATTATGTTGCGGGACATGTTTTCAAGCATTTGTTTACGTATGTTCCATTGTCATGCTAATTTATTGTGTTAACGATATTAACTAGAAGTATATTTGGATTTATTTTGAATGTATATTCTAAATCTACAGTGTATTTGAAAATGTATCTTTGAAATTTATATGAATTGTATATTTTTATTCAATGTTGTATGTGGAAAAAAAATGAAATGAAAAAATAAAATGTTCAAACAACAGCCCCCTCCAAGAAGGTCAAAGCCAGCGTTCTCTTCAGCGCAGTTGACTACTTCCTCAACAAGATGGCCGCCAGCGATCTCCGCACCATCGCCGGTAGCTACAGCGCCATGGAAACGACCTTTACCCCCCGGGAGGAGGAGGACTACAATCGAGGGCGGTGCACGGTGATGGTGCGGCTGTTTGACTTCTTGTCGGTGCTGCTGGGCGCTCACCCCAAAGAGGCCTTGCAGGTCAGCTATTCCTCTTAACTCCTCAAGGGGCACAGATTTGTGTAATGTATACTAAACCTATTGAGCAGTATTGGTATCTAATATAAAAGGTTAACTCTCTGTGCCATTGCTGGTTTTTAACCCTTTGTGCGCCAAACAAAGTACTACTCTATGTATTTTGTGTGTATCGATGGTGAAATGATTCACACATGGCATACTTAGGGTTAAGGCACGTAGTACAGTCAAGGCCAATATAGCAGCATTTAGCTTGGCACACAAAGGTCAGCTCAGTCTGTTCCATTACTGCATTTGGCACACACTATACAGTGACTATATCAAAACAAATTGATGTTAGTTATGACAATGATGATGCTTATGCCATCTCCAATCCTCAGCCTAGTTAACCCTAAAAGGACTGGGGGGCTTAGGGTGGGATTCCTCAACATTTCTCAAAAAAATGGTAATATTGCACCACAAGCTCTTGTGCCTTTTCCTTTTCAAGCCTTGTTCATTTTGGATATCCAAAATAATCTGGTCCCCGTTGGATAAAACTTACCATTCATGGTTACTTTATCATCAATTGTAACTTCCATGGTTACATCGCTCGATAGCCAATTAAATACAAGGCTTCCATAGAAGTTGCCATTGGTAGCAAAGTCACCATCAATGGTAAGTTTTCTGCAACAGGGCCCAGGTCTGCTATTGGTTAAGGGTGATACTGGTGTGGCCTCCCTGGTTACTGTTTTATTTTTGGTCCTTGATCCAGGTTGTCCCAGCAGGCTTGTGGACGGGCAAGTTTGCTGACGTCCTGTGCGCCTGCCTCCTCAAACCAGATGCCATCGGCTTCAACATGGCCGACACTGTCATCATGAATAACCTGCCCAAGACCGTGAGTTGAACATTTTTAATTCCATTCAATTCAATTCAAATAGGTTTTATTTCAGAAACTTCAAATCTTTGTACACATTAATTGACGTATATGATGTAAAGAGAATGAAAATGGAAGACTCAAAACATTGTGGCCCAGTCTGTCACAGAACAGATGTAGCCAGACTGTGGCAGATCTTGCTATTTACAATTAACGATTTGAGTTCCTTGAGCTATGATCAGTGACATCATAAGTATTAGTTATTACCACTATGTCATACATTCACAAATCAGATGTATATAATTCATGTTTGAAAAAAAAAAACATTTTCCTGGAAGCTAAGGGGAAATTAAATGTATTAAATATATGCATTTATGAATTTCACTTTGATTCTATTTGATGATTTATATTCTGTCCCTTTCATAACAGACTGATCAGCTTTTGGGTCTTCTGTACAGCAAGCTGGACACCAAGAAGCTGAAGGACTTACAAGGAGTTATTCACCGTAGAATCTCATCCACCAGGTATCTAGGTTTAATATGGTGTAACAATAACTTTAAGACGGTTGTGACTCTTCTTTTTTTCTCTCTCCCTCCCTCTTTCTTTATCTTATATCTCTCTTCTTCTCTCCCATTGTCTCTCTCTCTCTCTCTCTCTCTCTCTCGCACTCTCTCCATCACTATCTCTCTCTTTCTCTGTCTTTGTATCCCTTTCTTCCTCTATCTCTCTCACTCTCCCTCCCTTTCTCTCTCTCACTCTCCCTTCCCAACCCTCTTTCTATCTTTTCCTCAGTCTCCTTCCCCCTTCCTCTCTTTCTATTTCTTTATCTCTCTTTTTTTTTCTCTCTCTCTCTCTCTCTCTCCCTCTTTCTCTCTCACTCTCACTCTCTCTCCCCATCTCTCGCTCCCTGTCTCTTACTCTCTCAGATACACACATTTGTTATCACATTGTATTTTCCCCCTGCCTCCCCTACAGGAGTGAAGACCTCTTTGGTCTGCTGCCCTCATTGTTCAGCGGAGAGTGCCATCAGGATCAGGTGCGGCTACAGCATCTAGTGATGGGATACAGCCAGCTGCAGAAGGCCAAGCTCCTCTCAAGACAGGTACATACTCTCCCAAGCTATGCTCTCAACACTTTCACCCTGTTTCATTTTATTTCATTTTATTTAAAGGGCATATACTGTACTGGGAAGGCAAAAAAGCCTTCAAAATCTAATTGTTAGCAATCTTCTTGCCAATGGTCTTAAATTCATGTATTGTCTATTTTAGAAGCTTGCTCAAAGTTATTGGCCCTAAAATGATCCACATATGGAGTAATTAATGATTAATGATTAATGATTAAATCCTCAAAATGTTCGGCCCAACATTTTGAGGATTTGTGATTTAATCACTCATTACTCCAAATGTTGATCATTTGAGGGCAAATAACTTTGAGCAAGCTTCTAAAATAGACAATACATGAATTTCAGACCATTGGCAAGAAGATTGCTAACAATTAGATTTTGAAGGCTTTTTTGCCTTCCCAGTACAGTAAATGCCTTTTAAGTAATTTATCTTTCTGCTTGATTTCCAATACATGAAATAAAAATAAAGGAAGTACATATGTTAAGTAGTACCTAGTATGGATAGTGTGAAGCATTTATAAAATAAAAATGAATGAAATACAAATAATTGGCTATTCATAGCGACTGGGGTAATAATGATGCAGGGCCCTTATGGATAACACTGTTCACACTAACAAGGTTACAATGGGTAAACAAGAAATTAGCAGTAGAAGAAATCAAAATAAAATTCATGAATAAATCAGATTAAATTGCTTTAATTAGGTGATATCTACTACAATACTTTGTGAATGAGCTTGTTCTGTTTACATTGCCCAGATCACTGACCAAGCTCCAGCCATTCTGGACTCTGTGGTGAGAGGATTGGTCAAGCGTCAGGAAGGGAGTGACCAGCAGGAGGCTAGGACATTGACCCCATCAGAGATTGACCTGGGTCAAAGGTTACTGGAGCTGGCATTTCAACTTGGTGTCCAGGTCAGACTTTTGTATATTGTTTTGTCTTTACCATGTTGTTTTTTTATTGTTGAGTAATTGTAGAAAAGGCATTAATAATTGGCATTGCCCACATTACTTCAAGAAACTGTCATTTACTAAGGGAAATCACTAATAGTGCAAATGATTACATAACTGTCATCTAGTCTAGGATACA
Source organism: Arbacia lixula (assembly GCA_963669155.1). Taxonomy (NCBI): domain Eukaryota; kingdom Metazoa; phylum Echinodermata; class Echinoidea; order Arbacioida; family Arbaciidae; genus Arbacia; species Arbacia lixula. Next base: position 27,660,147 of record OZ022579.1, on the reverse strand, counting down.
AGGGTTAACTAGTGATCTTCTAAACTTGGATTTACTGGAGTCTAGAATCTAGGATGCAAGGGATTAACTAATCTTCTAAACTGGGACTTACCTTGATTCTCTCATAGAATGCCAGGGATAACGAGTGATCTTCTAAACTTAGACTTACAAGAGTCTAGAGTCTATGATGCAAGGGGTTGGCTATTAATCATCTAAACTTAGACTGACAAAGTCTAGAATGTAGGATGCACTGGGTTAACTAATGATCCCCTGACCTTGGATTTACAAGAGTCTAGAGTCTAGGATGCAGGAAATTAACTGGTGATCTTTAAAAACTTAGAGTCTAACAAGGGTTTAACCAGTTATCCTCTCAAGCTAGACTTACAAGAGTCTAGAATCGAGGATGCAAGGGGTTAACTCGTGATCTTTTAAACTTAGACTAACCAGACTTTAGAATCGAGGATGCAAGGAATTAACTGGTGATCTTTAAAAACTTAGACTAACAAGGGGTTAACCAGTGATCCTCTAAACTTAGACTTATAGGAGTCTAGGATGCAAGGAATTAACTAATGATCTTTTAAACTGGGACTTACTTAGAGTCTTATCTAGAATCCCAGGGTTAACGTTTGATCTTCTAATGTTAGACTTACAAGAGTCTAGAGTCTATGATGCAAGGGGTTAGATAGTAATCTTCTAAACTTAGACTGACAAAGTCTAGAATGTAGGATGCACGGGCTTAACTAATGATCTCCTGAACTTGGATTTACAAGAGTCTAGAGTCTAGGATGCAAGAAATTAACTGGTGATCTTTAAAACTTAGACTTTCAAGAGTCTAACAAGGGGTTAGCCAGTGATTGTCTAAACATAGACTTGTAGGAATCGAGAGTCTAGGATGCAAGGGATTAACTGGCGATCTTTAAAAACTTAGAGTCTAAGAAGGGGTTAACCAGTGCTCCTCTTAACTTAGACTTACAAGAGTCTAGAATCGAGGATGCAAGGGGTTAACTCGTGATCTTCTAAACTTGGACTTACTTAAAGCCTCATCTAGGATACAGGGGATTAACCCATGATCTTTTAAACTTAGACTAACCAGAGTTTAGAATCGAGGATGCAAGGAATTAACTGGTGATCTTTAAAAAATTAGTCTAACAAGGGGTTAACCAGTGATCCTCTAAACTTAGACTTATAGGAGTCTAGGATGCAAGGAATTAACTAATGATCTTCTAAACTGGGACTTACTTAGAGTCTCATCTAGAATCCCAGGGATAACGAGTGATCTTCTAATCTTAGACTTACGAGAGCCTAGAATCGAGGATGCAAGAAATTAACCGGTGATCTTTTCAACTTCTCAGGTCAGCACCCTGATTGATTGTCTGCTGGACAGCTCCCCCATCTCTTCTTCCTCCTCACGACCCTTGACCTCTCGGCTGACCTCTGCCGTGACCCCAACCACTCTGGGGGCGCTGTTTGTGACGGCCCATCGCCAGCCAATCATGGGCCAGCTGGTGCGGCATGGCCAGGCGGCGGTTTATGAGCTGAGCGACAGGGTGAGGGAAGATCCTGAGAGGATAGGCATGATTGTCTATGGGATGCTGGAACACGTCGTTGGCAACAGGGAGCTGCGGAAGAGGTCAGCTTTCATGGGATGACTTCATCTCTCTTTGTAAAGGATTCTTTTATAATTTTGATAAAATTTGCAGTTAATCCATGTATTTATCAAAGACACTTTGGCTTGTTTCCTGCAATAATGATGCAAAGAATGTAATAGAAGTCAGAAACAAAAATCTTGGAAATACCAAGATTTGTACCTGTCACTAGTGATTTTGTATTGTTTTGTTTGAAAAACAACTTTTGCATGAATTCCATCTCAAGGTTTTGTCTTCAAAGGTAGAAAGAACCAACTAGCTTAAATCAAAAGAACCAGTTGTTTTACATGTTGAGTGGCCCAATCTACTATTGTATAGATCTCTCATCTGTATGTCACATGACTGTCACCTGATAGATACGGCATGGCCATTCACAGCGCGGTCCTCACCCAGTGGGAGATCCTCACAAATCTCCATGGCGACGACAAAGACAGCTTTGTACTCATGTTGATCAAGAAGGTTCTACAGATTGACTACAAGGTAATTACCACTGTCATCAGATTTTATGCTTTTTTAATTGTGAATAACCAGAATTTGTATTCCACATTCTATGCCGTTCTGTTATACTCTAGCTACTGAAATGACATGTGCTTAGAGTTTACATTCTTGGTGTAAACAAATATATATAAATTATTTTTTGTCTCCAAAATACAAAATTGTCTTTACATATATCTAAACTTCTTTGATGCTGCCATTGTCACATTAGAGTTATGATCTTAAGATATTATGAAAACTATGACTTAAGATCAGATTGAGACAGGAATCTTTATGCAGGTCGGTCCCCAGCGGAGAAAACGTGCAGCCCAAACACTATGCGTCGGTTTCAGAAAATGATTGTGAGCCATATGTTAATTTACTGCACCATCCATATAATGAGTATCAGTCTTAATATTCTTATTGTTCTTGCTTTCTATCAGCCACGCCTTCCATAAATGTGTACCACACATCCAGCTCAGATATCTGACAAAGGATGACATTTTGATCTTTTGAGCATAGTTGTGTATCACACATCCAGCTCAGATATCCGAGAGATGTGACGTTTTGCCCTGTTGCGCCGTGCATGAAAGATTTTCTGGTGATCACTCATGTGGTATGACTCTGAAACCCTGCATTCTGATTGGTTGCCTCCCCTAGTTTGCAGTAGACCCTGCCCACATGGCGTTCCAGCCTGTCTTCACCAGCTACCTGAGCATGCTGCGGGACTCCAACAAGGCCCTGGCGTGGAAGGCACGGGCACTCGAGGTCCTCTACTTCTTTGCAAACGTCCCACCCCAGGAGGAGAAACAACTCAAGTAAATATACCAGGACCCTGTTGTGTAAAACTATCATTTATGGGAAATTTGCTACCAGTGGCATCCTTTTTTTATGTTTCAATGTTCTATTTTGTCATAATTTGGAATGATTTGGATGGTGAAATAGGACAATACAAAGTTAGACAACTAATTAAATTTTGCAAGTGAATGATGTATATTGGTGTACAATTAATGCATTAGTGATTATCTCTCTTTAAAAGCTGTAATTATTTGCTCTTTATTTAAAGACAGCCAGTCCCTTTTTCAGATCACCACAAAACCATCGAAACATTGGCAAAACATATAGAGAAGTGTAAGCAAGCTCTATATTCACAATTTGAAACTGATACGTAGTGTAAAATTCAAATAATGCTCGTAAACAACGTTTGATTAATAGTCTTTACCTCAGGCTCTTAGCAGTTTGTGTTGAAATATCTGCTTTATTGATTAATGTGTTTATTAAATTATAAAACGCATTATGAAAAACATTGTTCTATGGAAGGAATCATCTCCAAAGTTTGGTAGTTACTCATAAAATGAGGATTTCACACACGCATAATAACCACATAAATACTGTAACAAAGACTAATACTTTTTTCGTGGTACGAAAAAAGTCGGTTTGAAATTTAACGGCTGAAATTTTTTACATATACAGAAAGCTTCAACATGCTATATTCTTAGAAATGGTCTTGAATCACACTTTGTTCAATTTAAGATCGTGATAGACGATTTCAAATTTTAAGCTTGCAAAAGGGACGGGCAATCTTTAAACATAAGATTGGTATTAGAAATTCTTTTTGTGTTTTTTTTATGTTATTCTGATTTTTATGGAATGTATGTTACTTTCGAGGATGAAAACAGTGTAAGGATTAACACCTGTTGCCAATTTGAAAGAAAAAAAAAAGATTTTGATTTTTGCTTTAAAAAGGCCCTAATCACGACATTATAAAATGAATGATGTATCCCATGTGCTTGTTTTACCCATGTAGGTCTGCATTGGACTTGCTGGTGGCCAACCACTTCCCTCTCAAGTCGTCTGAGTTTACTCCAGGAAGCCCAAAGTACAACGACTACATCATGGCTCTCAGCAAGGTCACGAGTCGCTCTCAAATGTTATCGCTATTAACCTGCTCATTACTGAGCCGGCATATATGTGGATATAACGTGACTGCATTTAATTTGTAATACATTGTTCTATTAACCGCAACTTTTGTGGATTAAAGGCAACTTTGCAATTTGTATTTGTGCTAATGCAACTTGCGTCCAATCGCAACTCTCTTTGTGCAATGTGCAACATATATTGAACATAAGTTTATTTTTTGTTTTTAATCTGAGTTGCGGTAAATCATAACTTGACTTAAGTGCAATACACACTGGGGGTGTTTCACCAAGCTCTGCGTAAGCTACAAGTGACTTTCTGCACGACTGGTGACCTGTTCTCAGGTGTTAAATCAGGTTCTCAGGGATTTTAATTTCCATCAGCTAAAGTTGAAATCTGATCTTTGTAGATTAAAATTCTTGTTGTTGAATACAGAGTTTGTATTTTGTAAAATTTGGTTAGGATTGCAGGATATTCACTCCCTTTTTTTTAAAAAACAGGAGCAAATTGGGGAATTTCATTTAGCACAAGAACGGGTCAACAGTCGTGTGTAAAATCGTGCATAACTTATGAAAAGATTTATGAAACAGGGCCCTGACCAGATTTTTCTGCCCTCCGTAGATCTTGACGTCCATGGTTCTGAGCGGCAGTCTGATGCTGCTGGAGCTCGTTATCAGCGTCTTGTGCCGAGATGAGAGGCATGTCTTTGAAGACAAGATCCAAGACTCCCTCTCCTCCTTCGCCAAACGGTGAGCTCTCTCAATGCACATTCTTCTCTTTGCTTTGTATTTTATCCCTCCCAGTATCATAAGTTCATGAATCATGTAACAAGTCTGTTGACATTTCCTGGCCTGATACTGTGAGGGACCAGTAATGTCATGGGTATGTACATCATGATAATACTCTGGTCAGAATCAGAATTGTCATCATTGTGCACACATGTGATTTATTAAAATGAGCTTGTGCTAGTAGAAATGTCCATTGATGATCAATGTGCTATTTACCCCTTCCAGTTCCATAAGTGCATGAATTGTGTAATAAGTCAATAGACTTTTCCTGGCTTGGTTCTGAGAGGGTAACAATATGTGCATCTGAAAATTATTGCACAGTTGATTGTGTAAAAAAAAAAAACAGTAATGAAAAAGGGCCATTTCCTGAACAGGTTTAACACAACCAATGTATTAAACCTTTTTTTGGAATCACTATGGTGTATTGAGTTTGTCCACATAATGATTACAGCTGATAAGTGTATCACCCACTGTTGTGATTCTGTGATGAAAAAGAATGATTTTGGGATCGCATCAGATGTTTTATTTAAAGTTAGTCTATGTTTATTATGCCACATAAAGTTAGTCTACGTTTAGTATTCAATCTAAGTTAAACCACTTTTGTTAATTAATTTGGACAGCATGAGATGATTTATTTTGCACCACATAGAGTTAGTCTACGTTTAGTATTCAATCTCAGATAAAACACTTTGATTAATTACGGGCCTTAGTCTACGTTTAGTATTCAATCTAAGTTAAACCACTTTTGTTAATTAATTTGGACAGCATGAGATGATTTATTTTGCACCACATAGAGTTAGTCTCGTTTAGTATTCAATCTCAGATAAAACACTCTGATTAATTACGGGCCTTAGTCTACGTTTAGTATTCAATCTAAGTTGAACCACTTTTATTAATTATGGGCCTTTGTATTGTATCCCTCTCAGTATCATAGGTGCATGATCCTGGTTTGGTATTGAGAGTGTTAACCTTCTTTATACCACTGGTGCATAAAATGTGTAATAAATCAGTAGGTTTTTCATGGCTTAGTACTGAAAGGGTTAAATATGTCCAGCTGAAAATGATTGCAGAGTGGCTGTTAACCACCCTGGGGTGGTATTCTGAGACCGTTTTATCTCTGTTTTAAGTCTGTTGTAACTAATCGGTATTCTGAACACCGTTTTATCTCTGTTGTAACTATTGTTTTAACTCTGTTTTAACGTTTGTTTTATCTCTCTCCCTTTGCCCGCGCATGCCACTGTCATAGTTTGTGCGCACACGCGTAACTTTTGGCGCAAACAGTACAACCATATCTGTAACACGGTATTCTGACTACTGTTTTATCTTCTGTTGTAACTCTACCCGTGTGCAAATATATGCCTGTGAGATAAAACAGGGTGGATGGTGTTTTAACTTTGTATAGTTATGTCATGGCGGCAATCTTTATCGCTACAACTTCAACAACTAATCGCTCAACCTCTTCTGCGACAAGATTCACACCTCTTCGAACCTTTGCCATGACCATCTTCGGCAAATTGTGTTTTTTTTTAATTCTCTCGCACAACATGCACACAACATTAACACAAGCAAAAAAGCCAATGCAATATATTAAGCGCTAAGTATAGCTCTAAAACGTGCATATTAAAGCAAGGCGCGTTTCGCGCGCTTTTGCCCAAGGAAGCAATTGGATTGGTTAAAACTTCTCATATGCTTCCTGTAACAACATTTCCTATTGGTTATAGTTGTGGCGGTGGGCGTGGTTTTCCTGACTTACAACATCGTTAAAACGGTGTTCAGAATACCGTTTAACAACTGTTTTAGCGCTGTTGTAACTCACTGACTTACAACAGAGATAAAACAGAAAGTTAAAACAGAGATAAAACGATTCTCAGAATACCACCCCTTCCCTCTCGCCCCCCATGACAGACTGCCAGCTGAGAAGCAGGCGGCTGCAGCCAACGTTCCCTTCCAGATCTTCCTGCAGGAGAGGCGCTACCCCAAGGAGGTCCGCAGGGCCGCCGTCCAGCGCGTCTGCATCCCGCTGCTACGTCAGGCAAGCAGGGAGGCCATCGTGGCCTTCTTTAAGGGTCACGTTCGTGACATTGTGAGCAATGTGGAGGCCAAACTTACCAAGGTTTGTGACAAATAGATTCGTTTGTCATTTTTTTCTGTAACCTCTGTACTTGCCCAGTTCTTTGAAAAATAAAAAGTCAAATCTTCATTATGTTGCTATCATCTTTCTGCTATAATTGAAACTAATTTAAACATTATGGGTGGACTTTCCCTCCACTACTTCCAAGTGAAACTCCTCTACTCAGTGTCAGTTGAAGCTAATAATAATAATAATAATACCAATAATAATAATTAGAGATTCTGCTAATATTGCGCATTATATGTATAGTGACATCTCTATGCGCTTTACATGTGAATACATCATCAAATATATTACTACAAGAAAAATTATGTACGACAGGAACTATTATTAAGCATGGTATACATAAAACATAGGGACTGATATTACGAATAAATCATACAATCAAGTACCAGTACAACATAACTATATAACTTAAATACAATCAAAAAAGTTATTTCACAAACAGATATGTTTTAAGGCGGTTCTTGAATGAGTCAATTGTAGGTGCGATTAGAAGAGAAACAGGAAGCTGATTAAAAAGGGTTGCTGGATTCTGCTGAAAGATCGTTCACCATAGTACTGCATGTGGGACTTTGAAGCTTTGATATCCTCTCCTCCTTTCTAGAATCCTCCTCAAGCCTTGGAGAACCAGCTGGTCTCCAAGATCTGCTACTTTGACCTGGTGGAGCTCTTGTACTCCAAGCTGGAGGTCATCGACCTCAACAAACCCGAGTCGGAGCTCAACCGGGAGTACTGCCACGGGGAGACCAAGAAAGGCAACGAGATGACCACTGCCCTCACCAAGTATGTCTTTCCAGTGCGGATGCTTCTTTTACTGTAAATCCAGTCCTTTTTGTGCGAGTAGATATTCGCGGTACAGTGCACCTAACATATTCGTGGGTTGTTATTTTCGCGCCCAAGAAATACTTGTCACTTCAAAACAATCTACCCATTGCATCAAAATTATCAACAAAACCCTGAACAAAGCATTATCATCTTGGTCTACAAGTAGGATTTGCCATAGAAATGCAGATACTAAAGGGGTGTGGCATAATTGTGCCCTATGAGGAATTTTAGGGAAGTTTATGATTCATATCATGTTGTCTATTGTCCATACAGCACTTTACTGCCCTACTCTGACGAAAGGAAGCAAGTGACAAATCACTCAAATCTGAATTATTGGTATTCTTAGATTGTACCCAGCATTCCTTACATGCAGCCAAAATGTGGACAAGAAATATTCATCTTGCTTCGAGATATTCAATCAAACATGATGTGGTTTTGCACTGATGCCAATGCAAGTGAAAGACACATTTTGCTCATTTACAAGAAAAGTCTCTAATAGTTTCCTCCTTTTGTCAGAGTAGGGCAGATTAGGCGGGTGTCTGGCTGCTCAGTATCTGAGTGGGGGAAAAAAGCCAGTCTGCATATATGTGGGCTCATTAAAGGACAGGTTAAACAGTTATCATTTCCCTCCACCAAACAAACAGAGCGTCGTTTGGAGCACGGACGGAGGATTGTCGGGGTGAGACTATAGCTGTGGAGCTGAGACGTCAGTATCATTGCGCCGCCTACAACTGCTCAAACGCCATCATCCGGTGCACCCAGGACCAAATCAGGTTCTACATCGCTTTCCTCTTCAATGAAAACCTTCAAAAGGCAAGAGATTTTTTGTTTTTAACAGTACATTGGGGGGTCTGTCCCAAGATAGCATTGAGAGGGATGTCCCAATCAAAGTCCTAGTCACAAATTTTGGGCAAAATGTAACTATTCAGTGGTCTGACATCATGACACTTACAACGACAATGCACTTACATAAAGTTGACCTCCCGAGCTATTTTTACAAATAATCTAATGTAGAAGTATGTATTTTCGAAGTACCAATTTATATATGTAGCTCATTTGCATAGAAATCTAATCTCGGAGGCTCATTAACATAAAATCTCTAGCTCATTTGTATTAATTCATCATCTTTTATACATACAATAAGCTTTGCCCTAAGTTTATTTTTGGAAAAAGATAACTTTCAATTTTCTTTTGTCCACCATGTAGGGTCAGTTTCTGCTGGACAACCTGATTGACCCTGACCGGCAGTACACCTTCGACATCGAAATGGACACTCCTATGGAACGCAAGAAGCGCTTCGTTGCCATCCGCAACCAAGCGAGGGAGTCGGGCACAGGAGACGATTCTGGCTTTGCGTCGGGTAGGAAGCCATTTCATTGGTTAATGCTAAGGACCAATAGCTGACTGAAATTGATTGCAATCAAATGCAATAAGCCAGTTTGTAGTTGCAATGTGCGCATAAGCTGATTTTTATTGGTACTATTGACTTTGGGTCAATCATTCAACTCATATAGAGAAACATAGAAATTTGTTTAGGTACTGGACCAATTTTAAAATCACTATTATGCAAATATGACAACAGTTATAGAACTCTGAGGAGGTAGTGAAAGAATGTTCCACTGTGTGCACCTGCTTCTATTGTTGTTCTGTGCACACTGTAATATGTCTTTACATCCATTACCAACACAGCTTCAGGAACAAATCCCAGTCAGCATTCTAGTAGTATTTGATTCAGTGGATTGTCAGACCATGGTGTAACTACAAACTGGCTTATTCAGCTTGTTCATATGCATTATCTATTGCTCACGGTTAGATTTTTCTTGCCTTGTGAATACTGGTCTAGTGAGGATGTCAAAACTTGCAATGGAACTGCAGGACCCAAAGGGTTAAGGCTTCATTGTGTCCTGTAAAGTATTTGAAGTTTATTCATTGCCTCTCGTGTATTGTCCGAACAGCAAATTGTTTGGGAGTCGTGCTGCATAGTATCTGAGTGCCAGCCGGCATATGCAGTTGAGGCCAAAAGTTTACATAAACCCAATTCAGTGAAATTTGTTCACTTGCCAAATTTTGTAAAAATTTACTATATCTTCAGAAATATAAGTACTACCATGACAAATTTGGTTTCATGATTGGAATGCTGTTGGGATTAAGTTATATTTCAGGTGGAATTTTCTTCAAAGAAAAAAAGTAATATTCATGCCAAATGTATTCTATTGTTATTATATTTTCAAACATCGTTTCATAGAAATATATAAATGTCAAATCTATTATTTATATTACATTTTCTATCATAATATGTCACCACAGAACAAAAAAATGTAATCTGAAATGTTTTTGTTGAGAAGAAGCTAGCACAAATATGAAATGTTTTTGTGAAGTTTTTATTTTAATTTGTCTAAAATATGAAGATTTTTTGGGGAAAAAAATGACATCTAAATATTTTGAGCTCGTGATGACAAAGCGATGTGATAAAGGGGCATGACTTACTCATTTGTTTGATATCAACTTTGTCATAATAGCACAAATATTTTATAAGATACAGTAACATTTATGAAGTTTGGCAAGTGTCAACTTTTCTTCTAATATCCTGGGTATATGTAAACTTCTGGCCTCAACTGTATGTGGGTTCAGTAAAGAATGGGTAAATGGTAAGTTTTGTGCAACAGGGCCTATGTGAACATATGCATTAATTGCATGTGAACATATGCATTAATTGCATGTGAACATATGCATTAATTGCAATCACTGTGCAGTTGATCTCATTCTCCACTGTATCTTCCGTGTAGGTCCCGCCCATTACCTCTCATCGCAGTACCTGTCTGACAGTAGTCTGAGTGAAGACATTCAGCAGTTTGACTTCTCCAGCAGTGTACGCCATTTCAGCAGCTCCATGGAGAGCCAGAGAGAGGCTGTGTCTGGTAGCCAGGGGTCTGGGGGAGGGACGGTGGCAGTCAGGAGACAGGTTAGGGGGCTGGATTATATATGTAGAGAGAGAGAGAGAGAGAGAGACAGAGAGAGAGGTGGGATAGATAGACAGACTGACAGAGACAGAAAGATAGCCAGAGAGAGGCTGTGTCTGGTAGCCAGGGGTCTGGGGGAGGGACGGTGACAGTCAGGAGACAGGTTAAGGGGCTGGTTTATATATGTAGAGAGAGAAAGAGAGAGAGAGAGAGCCAGAGAGAGGCTGTGTCTGGGAGCCAGGGGGCTGGGGGAGGGGCGGTGGCAGTCAGAAGACAGGTGAGGGGGCTGGTGTATATATGTAGAGAGAGAAAGAGACAGAGAGAGAGCCAGAGAGAGGCTGTGTCTGGTAGCCAGGGGGCTGGGGGAGGGGCGGTGACAGTCAGGAGACAGGTTAAGGGGCTGGTTTTTATATGTAGAGAGAGCAAGAGAGAGAGAGAGAGCCAGAGAGAGGCTGTGTCTGGGAGCCAGGGGGCTGGGGGAGGGGCAGTGGCAGTCAGGAGACAGGTTAGGGGTTGGGTTATATATGTAGAAAGAGAGACAGACAGACAGAGAGAGAGGGGGATGGACAGACAGACTGAGAGAGAGAAAGCGAGAGAGAGAGAGTGAGAGAGAGACAGAGAGAGAGAGAGAGAGAGAGAGGGAGAGAGAGAAACAGAGAGGCTGCATCCGGGAGCCAGGGGGATGGGGTAGGGGCGGTGACATTCAGGAGACAGGTAGAGAGAGAAAGACAGAGAGAGAGGGGGAATAGACAGACAGACTGACAGAGAGAAAGCAAGAGAGAGACAGAGAGAGAGAGAGAGAGAGAGGCATAGAGACGGAGAGAGAGAGAGAGAGAGAGAGAGAGAGGGAGAGACAGAAACAGAGAGAGGCTGTGTCCGGGAGCCAGGGGGCTGGGGGAGGGGAGGTGACAGTCAGGAGACAGGTTAGTGGATTGGTTTATATATGGAGAGAGAGGAAGAGACAGAGACAGAGAGAGAGAGAGAGAGAGAGAGAGAGGAGAGGGATAGAGACAGAGAGAGAGGAGGAATATACAGACAGACGTACAGAGAGAGAGCCAGAGAGAGGCTGTGTCTGGTAGCCAGGGGGCTGGGGGAGGGACGGTGGCAGTCAGAAGACAGGTTAGGGGGTTGGTTTATGTATCTGGAGAGAGAGAGAGAGAGAGAGAGAGATAGAGATAGAGAGAGGCAAATGGAGACAGGGACAGAGAGAGAGAGAGAGAGAGAGAGAGAGAGAGACAAAGAGAGAGAGGGGGGGATAGACAGACTGACAGAGAGAAAGCGAGAGAGAGACAGACAGACAGAGAGAAACAGAGAGAGAGCCAGAGAGAGGCTGTGTCCGGGAGCCAGGGGGCTGGGGGAGGGACGGTGGCAGTCAGGATACAGGTTAGGGGGCTGGATTATATATCTGGAGAGAGAGAGAGGGAGAGAGATAGGGATAGACAGACAGGCAGACAGATCGACAGACTGACAGAGAGAAAGCGAGAGAGGAGCAAATTCGTATTGATCCACCTGTTCATAACTTTTGATGAATTACTCCTTAGGAAAAAAAAATGACAAATTAACAGTAGAATTGTTTGAAAAGCAAGACAAAGGTGAGAGAATTGTGTAATATAGAAAGAATTCATATATAATTCTAAACAATCGCTGAATATCTCGCCAGGATTCTGGGGCATCAATCTCGCTTGGAGGGGAATACTTTGAGATGGAAGAGGATGACCTCAACCGACATGAGTGCATGGCAGCCGTGACAGTGCTTCTCAAACACATCATCGCCAACAAGATTGTTGCCAAGGTAACGTGCTCTGCCACTTTTTCCAGACTTTTCCAAAGCCTATAGGATCTGTCTTGTGCAGTGCGGTAGCATATTAAGTTTTGCATTTAGTAATGCAAGCTGCACTAATCAAGTTTGACCATGGTCACACACTCAACTACAAGCTCTTGTCTATGCCTGGGCACTAGTGGACTCTCCTACATAATCTCAACCTCCAAGCTTTTATAAACTTATAATTAAACTTCAAACTGTTCGTTCTCATTTGATTTTCCATTTTTTTATTTGGTAGGATGCCAGACCAGAGGAGATGCCTGATTGGATGGCTTATTTGCAGAAGAAGATGTGGAGTAGCTCCACCAATCCCAACGTCAAGCTGTTCATTGCACGTCTGGTCGTCAACTGTCAGGAGGTCAGTGTGGTGGTGTGGGTGTGCTCATGCGTATCATGAATATTTATAATATATATTTCATTACCCCTGTGTGGTCATGTTCATGAATATTTATAATGACCCCTGTGTGGTCATGCATATCATGAATATTTATATACTATATTTCATGACACCGGATATTGTATCTGGTAGACACAGATATGGATAAGGCCTGTTTTTGTTTTGGCACACATTGTAACTAAAGAAATATTTACTGATTGTAACAATACTATCCACTTTAGAGGTAAACACAGACATATAAAGTATATGGAGACATATTTATCAGATGTATCCAATAGACACATGGATTCTTTCTTTTTCACAGACGCGTTGCGCAGTCATCAGCTTTTTGTGGTGTTAAATGTTCATTGCAGCGCTTTGTACGGGACTTTGTTGATGATTTTAATGCATAGTGTGGATTGTTTTGTTGTGACAAGTATTTCTAGGGCGTGAAAAATAACATCCTGCGAACATGTTGGAGGTGTGCTGTGTCGCCGCAAAAATTTACACAAACAAAAAAATACTGTTTTTATAGTTTATATTTCTTGATAAATTTTCCCCCCCCCCCCTCCCAGGTGTTCCGCCCATACGCCAAGCACTGGCTGATGCCCCTCATGAGCCTAGTGGTCCGTGGCTGGGCTGGCTTACCCAGGCTCAACTACATGGTGCTGGACGTGATGGTGGTCCTGCTGGACTGGTCAGTGGCTCACGGCACCACTCAGACCGCAACCTGGCTGGTCAGTACCGGGCTTCCTCATAGTATTTATTCATTACTGATTTGATATGTTTTGATTAATCGGTTGATTAATGTATTTGTATTAATCAATTGGAGTAGGGTTTGAAAGATCAGCTAGGGATGTTCCTTGTTGCAGTGGGCAGGATTGAGATCTGCATAGGTGGACCCTAGCTGCAGCAATGTCCTTATATGGATATGCCATCATCACATTAATTGATTAATTGATTGATTCATTTATTTTTTTAATCCATGTTTTAAAAAGATTAATTAGCAGGGCAGGCTAAAAGAAGCTCACAGCCTTGATATTACAAGTAGAAATTGAGTTCAATCAATAATAACAAAATACCGTTTTATCAATCAATTAATCATTCTTCGATATTGTTTTATACTTTGTAAGAGTAAATATTTGTTGTTTTATTCTGAGTTGATACATTTATGTAACTTGGATTTCTGACTGCAATCACTTATCTATAATCAAATGCAGTCAGCACTATACACATTGTTTACAATCGCTGACTGCAGTCCACTCTACACTTGGAAATTAGTTTTTGTCTCCTTCTTGTTTGACCTTCCAAGGCGCCGCACAGACGGCTTGCGAGCGAGGTGCTGGAGTTCTTGATGCGACACAGCTTCCACGAGAAGAAAGCTGTCATGAAGAACAACTTGGAGGTCATCAAGACCCTGGTGGAGTGCTGGGGCACAGTGGTCCAGGTGCCCACCAGGTAGCACTCTAGGGGCCACATCAGAGCCACGTTGGGGCTACATTTACCTCTGATATACCTGAGCAGTTCAGTGTAAAGTAAAGTTCATAAGAGCCATCATGGTCTGATTTATCATCGGGGATGGTATTCATAAACACTTGCTCACTCAAAATTTGTGTGTAACATAATAGGAGCCACAATGGCCAAAATTCACAAAGGAATTTTATATTTAGACCATGGTTTAAGCAAATCTTGTGGAGTATAAGCTGATAAGTATACTTGATATAGCACGTACACTTCAACTTCAAAAAGGTCCAATGATGAAAGCGCTTGTTTGTGTAGGGTGCAACAGGATATTTCATGATCATGAAATAATTGTATACTATTTCTATTCCTTATGTATTCTCTTCTGTTAAGGGCATAAAAACATGCATTAATGCCTATATATTATGCGCTGTGCAAAAATGTTTGATTATTATTATTATTATTTTGTTGAAAGGGTGATCTATGAGTGTCTCCAAGAACGGTCAACAGAAAAGAAGGACAGTGCCATTGGAATCCAGCTCCTTGCTATCGTCGTGGCCAACAAGCTCCACCCCTTCAGCCCGGACTGTGACGTCGACGAAGACAGGTGAGTTTCAGATCCATGTAGGGGATATACCAGTTTGTAGTTACACCATGGTCAGAGAATCCACTGAATCAAATACTACTAGACTGCAGACTGGGATTTGTTCATGAAGCTGTGATAGGTGATGAATTTACAATGTGCTCATAACAGCAATAGAAGCAGGTGCACATTGTGGAATGTTCCTTCACTACCTTCTCAGAGCTAAATAGCTAAATAGCTGTTCTTGTAGCTGCATGATAGTGGGTCGACCAATCTCGACCATCTCACAAATTTCCATTTTTCTCTATGACCCTTGACCTGAGGTCATTCGTACCAGCAATAATCTGCTCATGCACGCATTGCAACTATGAATTGGCTTAGCGGATCAGTGAGAAAGAAATCCAGCTCCTCACTAAATAGTATGTGCCAAATTGATTGTCTTGGCTTGAAATTTGTGAAATGGACACACCCCGTTTTCTTGCTTCTGAATAGATGATGTTAGAACAGGGTTTCCATGATAGTTTTGATAGAAACTTGTAGGACCTCGGTGATCCGTCTCTCTCACGTTACTTGTCTCCAGATTTTACTCTGCTCTGGCCTCCAACCTGGGAAACCGGTTCAAGGCGGTGCATGGAGCAGCCTCAGAGGTCATCGGCATGACGATGAAACAAATGGCAGAGAAGGACAAGGTAAGACTTCAAAGATGGATATTATAGTTGGTGTGATATCAGGAAAATGTGACGGATCTCAGATTTCATTTGCCTGGTGTTTAACCAGGGAATGCTTTTTGTTTTTTTGCATGACTTTTCTTACTGTTGTAATCAGAACATTGAGGACATTAGCTAGGTGTACATGTAAGTGTCAAATGCATTGCAATGCGAGAGTGCAGCTTAGCTTTCACCAACTCGGGGCTTGACCATGGCCCTCCATCCACTCATCCCTCTCTAGCATTAGCGCCCTCAGCTCCGTTGTGGCGCTGAGACCAGCCTGTAAGTGTCAAATACTTATACATGTAGTTACATCCGTTTTTTCCTAGAAGTCATGTACCAAGATCCTCCAAATTCCATTTACCCATTTTATCTTTATTATTTATTAGATCACTGAGGGACACCTTCACACTGTAACAGTCAAGGAGTTGAGTCAGCTAGGTTCAGGGAAGGAAGTTGTCTTCATCACGTGCCTTCACAAGATCCAGCTTCACTACCCTGTCTTCACAGACAGGTCAGTCAAAAGGGGCATTTCTAGCCTTACAGACATTACATATCCCACAATTCGGTGGATTCACATTACGTTGCGCCACCCATTGGTTGCAGGGGACAGGACAATTTCCAACTTTGAGGTCGACATCATAGCCTAGCAACGGTATACAGATCAGTGCCTAGCACCAAATACACTACTGGTGTGGTGGAGATTTTAAAAATGGCGGACCCCGCTGTCCTACTGCCGTCTTCCGGCGAATGCGGGTCGAAGAAACTCAAAAAGTATTTAACTGATTGCGGCATATATTGTTTACTTTAGTTTAATGAAGTGGTAGAGAAGCTAAGCACAGTATAGAGTACTCGGTTACGACCAAACCGTTCCCTCCCCACGGCCTTATATTGCAATGTCGACCATTTCTAATGAGGCATTGTGGATTTCAGCCTATCCGCTGCAACCGATGGATGGCGCACCGTATTGTGAATCCACCACAGTAGTACAACTTTGAGCGTTAATTTCCTTTACATGAAGGAGTATGATGAGATAATGTCATGTGGTTAAAGTCCATTCAGCACTCCCTTGCCCCAACACCTATTTTCCACTTCAATGCCCATGTTCCAGAAGAAAAGACCCTGAATTTTAGTGAAAGGGCTTTCTGGGGTAATTTCAATTTCCAAAGAAATTTTAGGCAAACACCCAGTAGTAAGGATATTGCGGCTCCGTCTTGTAAATGAATGAACTAGAAATAGCGTGCGTGGTTAAGTCGCTGCTCGGTAAGCAGTAGATTACAGGTTCAAATCCCATCTGGCTCCAAGATTTTTGTCTGACTTGTTTTTCATTCATTTACAGGATGGAGCAGGCTATCCTTACTACTGGGTGTATGCCTAAAATTTCTTTATAAAAAGACCTTGAAGTTTATGATTCCCAAATGACCCTTATTAGAAAGTGACATCTGCGAGACCAGTTTGGGAGAACCAAACACAAAACTATGAGTCATACTAAATACAGGATGCTGTGCCCCTCTTCAAATATTTTACAAAAAAAAAATGTATTTGATTAAAGATCAGTATATATTCAGTAGGTACCAGAGAGTTAAGAGATAAGAGATTTCAGACATTATTCACCTTTGATCAGAGAGGTTGAGACAGACTTCTGATTCACAGAGCTTTCATAGAAGAATCATCACAGAGTTTATCATCAGTTGCAGTTATTCAGCAATGAATAAATATACTTTGAATTTCTACTTTTTGAGTCCTTCTTCATTGATTAAGAATTCAGCAAAACTTTTAATTTAAGCGCACACTACATAACAGTACAATTGCTTCAGGACAAAATTGCTATACAAAAGAAATTAAGTGACGATGGTCAGCGGAAACATTGCATTCTCTCCGCCAGATTCTTGACCAGGCTGCTGTTCATGTTGCCGTCCATCCACGGTCAGCCCAAGACTGAGTGTCTGGAGGTCATTACTGGCCGTGTCCAGCAGGTCAGCAACGTCTTCCAGGAGATGAAGAACAAGAACATCATCGCTCTGCTCAACCACAGGTACCACAGTCATTGGCCTGATTTGACTTTCAAATTGGCAACACTATTGTTTCAAAATCAGATTTTGATTATAAAACATAACAAACATTCCATTGTAAATTAATGCAATGTCATTAGAATGCAAATTAGAGTAATAACTGTCCTGATTTGGCTTTGAAATTGGCAAAACAATTGTTTTAAAATCAGATTTTTATCCAAAATCAGACTAATCATTAAATTGTAAATCTATAACTTCATTACAGTATGAATTAGCGCACTAATTATGCTTATTTCAAGAGCAGAAGCGTGATTGAAACCATTCCAGTGCAGTGCCTATTTAAAGATTTAGTGATTATATCACCTTGATATTATTGAAAACATTAGTACAAAGGTGATACATTAAATTCACAAGAATGAATGCATCTTGTGCAGAGAATTATTCTCCTTAATTTGATGCATCTTTTTTTTTATTTTCAATACTTGATATCAAAAGTAATATCCCCAAACCTCATAGTTGTTTATTGTTGCATGTTTTATGATTGGATAGGGACGAAGCTGACCAAGTGACCAGTCTGAAGCTAGTGGACGGTATGCTACCCAAACTCAAGCCAGCTGAGATCCTCTTCCTTTTGCCATCGGTCAAGGATTTCATTGGTCATCCCAGCGCTCGCTGCAGAGATGTCATGTACTCCATTCTCATGTGGCTCTATGACAATTTCAAGTGAGAAACAGTGAAAAAAATACTTGGAGGCTCGGGGCGATTTTGCTAAAAGAGCCCCCAAAATTCCCATAGACACAATGTAAAATTGTTGCCAAATGGGCAATGTGCTCAAAAAGTAGCCCCAAAAAATTTTGAATTAATTTTTTCCCTGGTGAGAAATCAGTGGCACTGATTTATGTTGTCTTCATATATACACTAGGAAAATGAAGAAAAAAGGGCAATGATTTTGGCCGTAGTACTAACATCTGTAGATCCCCAATAGCCAGTTGATGATAAATGCCCTAGCTGGCACCTAAACAACAAAACACCCATTCATTCTACATAAAATTGAGATTAAAGGGAATATACTGTACTTGGAAGACAAAAATCCTTCAAAAGGGTGATCGTGAGCAATCGTCTTTATACCAATGGTCTTAAAATTCATGTATTGTCCATTTGAGAAACTTTCTTAAAGTTATTTGCCCTCAAATGATCTATATTTGGAGTAAGTAGTGATTAAATCACAAATCCTCAAAATGTTGGGCACAAAGAATTTACACCAAAATAAATATATACAACTCTGTGTGATATAATGGCTCATACAATGCTCTCCTTTTTCTTTTCTGATCAGAGAGGAGGTAGGTGATGATGTAATGAAGGTGCTTTCCATCGCCAAGGATACACTCCTACAGGGGCTGTCAGACCAGGAGGACTATCTCAGGTAGGTGTGGTGTGGAGTGGGGCAGGAGGAGGAGGAGGAAGAGGAAGAAGAAGAAGAAGAAGAAAAGAAGAAGAAGAAGAAGAAGAAGAAGAAGAAGAAGAAGAAGAAGAAGAAGAAGAAGAAGAAGAAGAAGAAGAAGAAGAAGAGGAAGGGGAAGAAGAAGAAGAAGAAGAAGCAGCAGCAAACAAGAAGAACAAGAAGAAGAAATAGAAGAGAAAAAGAAGAAGGAGGAGAAGAAGAAGAAGAAATCAAGAACAAGAAGAACAAGAACAAGGAGAACAAGAACAAAAACAAGAAAAAAAAGAAAAAAAAGGAGAAGAAGAAGAAGGAGAAGGAGAAGAGTCCATTCTTATATAGCGCAATTTTACAGTTAAGTCTGAGTACGCATATTGAAGAAGAAGAAGAAGAAAGTGGAAGAGAAAGAAGGAAGAAAAACAGAGGAATTGGAGGAGGAAACAGGAGAAGGATGCAAAGAAGAGACATGAAGCAGAAAAAAAAGACCTAGTAAAAAAAATGACAAAAGGGACTAGATAAAGAACAAAGTATGATGGAGAAAAGTTGAAAGAAGAAGAAAAGAAAGTTGAAGTTGAAAGACAACAGAAGGGACAAGATGATGAACAAGAAAAATGAAATGGAGGAAAATACAAATTAAAAAGTTATATGATAGAATCAGAGAGATGAACAATTT
Organism: Arbacia lixula; assembly: GCA_963669155.1. Taxonomy (NCBI): domain Eukaryota; kingdom Metazoa; phylum Echinodermata; class Echinoidea; order Arbacioida; family Arbaciidae; genus Arbacia; species Arbacia lixula. Next base: position 27,640,352 of record OZ022579.1, on the reverse strand, counting down.
GATTCAGAAATTAAAAGAATGGGAAGAGGTCCCAAACAAGACAAAGGGTTACAAATAAATCTTGACTATCACCACAAACCATTCTCCATCCCTGACTTGCTGCACCACACAAGTAATCCATTCCACTCTCCATTTCCAGACTGCGAGTCAGCAACTTCTGGAGCCATGAGACACGCCTTCCGTCAGGCACCCTGGACCGCCTGGTGGCCATGCTGGGGTGCATGTATGCACCCTCCACCGAGGACCGGTACCTGGGCTACGCCACCAACCTCATGCTGGAGATGACCTCTAAGAGCCCGGACTTCCGTAGAGAGGTCTTTGAGAATCCGCTGTCCGCCTGTCGGTTTCAGGTCAGACTGACAATTACTACTACTACTGTTCACATAGGCCAGTATTCATGACACAGGTTTAATGCAAACAGTGTATTTAAGCTGCACCCCCCAAAAAACACCATGAAATATTCATACTAATTCAGTATAAGTGAATTTGTCCTCGTAATATGCTCTACAGGAAGATCATGAACTTAAATATAAGAACAAGCACATAAACTAATATGTATTCAGCTATACCATACTTTAGTGGACTGTTATGTCTTTTCAAGGCTATTTAGATAAATTCTTTTCTTTAATACTTTTTTTATCTCTTCTCAATAACCTTGTATGTACATTTCTTGTTGTATTTTTGTTGTTTTGATGTTACATGTTAGGTCAACATGAGATATCTTCCTGTAATTGTTATTCATTATCATGGCTTTGTACAACATCTTCATGTTTTACCAGGAGGTTCAAATCGACCATTCTTGGCGCCAGCGCCATGCAGCGATCTCCACCCCAATGTTTGTGGAGACTCAGGTGGGGCAGTCTCAAGGGGGCAGCGGACGGGGGTCACCCCCCTCTCAGTCTGGGGTGATGAGTGTAGGAGGGGGGGAGGTGAGGGCTACACAAGATGCCAATCAGTTCACCGCTACTCAAGATGTGGGTGAGTAGAGGGGCAGGTGTGGGTGAGTAGAGGGGCAGGTTGGGCAGTCACAGGGGGGAAGGGGGAGGGGGATCGCCCCCTCCCAGTCAGGAGTGATGAGTGTGGGAGGGGGGGAGGTGAGGGCTACACAGGATGCCAATCAGTTCACAGCTACTCAGGATGTGGGTGAGTAGAGGGGCAGGTTGGGCAGTCACAGGGGGCTGGGGGGGGGAGGTGAGGGCGACACAGGATGCCAATCAGTTCACAGCTACTCAAGATGTGGGTGAGTAGAGGGGCAGGTGTGGGTGAGTAGAGGGGTAGGTTGGGCAGTCACAGGGGGCTGGGGGGGGGGGGGTGGGCTAGTGTAGGGGGGCTGGGGGGGGCTAGGGGGGGGGAGGTGAGGGCTACACAGGATGCCAATCAGTTCACAGCTACTCAGGATGTGGGTGAGTAGAGGGGCAGGTTGGGCAGTCACAGGGGGGGGGCGGGACTAGGAGGGGGGGGGGCGGGCAGCAGATGGGGTTTACTTCCATCCAAGTCAGGGGTGATGAGTGTGGGAGAGGCAGGGGAAGAGGTAAGGCTCCTTATGTGGGTGAGTGGAGGGGCAGGTTAGGAAGTCTCGGGGGGGGGGGGGGGAGGAAGGTGAGGTGAGGGCTTTCCAATGATTTAGATCAACGTCATCCAGAATCAACTATCACATTACTAAGCATTGCATCGCAGCAAATACAAGCTATTCCAACTTCCAACTTTGCCTCTAAACATTTAACCCGCTCTTTACTAAGGCTGGCTTCTCGCCACTCACATAGGGAGCAGCATGACCTCCGCATAGTATGCTGCACAGACAATAGAGGATAGGCTATAAATGAACTTTATATTTTTTACATGAGGCAATTAAGACACACCATTTTTATTACTGCAGTTCCATGGCAGATTTTGACATCCTAACTGGATTAGGGTTCATAAAGCCCCAAACTCTAAATCTAAGCAATTGGTTAAAAACCATGAAAATGCAGTAGTTTATTGGGTACACCATCTCTCAAAGAATTTCTACATGTTTAAAGGGCTAACCGGCCCTCACAGGTGCTTGCACCTTCTCTGTTAGCCCTCGCATTTTATTGTCATTGTAGTTATTGTTGTATGTATGTTTTGTTTTTGTTTTCTTATGCGAAATAAATTTGAATTTGAATTTCTAATTTGTGATGTGCCCGCCAGATGCCGTTGCCAGCCGGAAGAATGCCTACAACTGGTTGACCGGCAGCCAGGACACGTTTGCAGATTTCTCAGGGTCGTCGTCAGTCAGCGAGTCGTCGTCTCTCCTCTTCACCCTGGGCACTACGGCACCAAAGAGGGCAGCAGGCACACGGCAGGAGAGAGGCCCAGGGGGAAGCAACGAGGGAGCAGATTCCAGAGCAGGTATGTTTCTACACTCATTTTATTTATGTATGTATATTACTCAGTTTTGTGTTGGTTTTCAAATGTTATTTACCTAATATTTTTTTATAGTGGTTATTAATTAATTAATTTTTTTATAGTTGTTTTTCTCTTACTTTGCTCAGTACACAATGTGTTTCACTTATATATGTTGTATTTAGCATTTTTATTACATTTATTTCCTTTTTTAAAACTTTATTTTATGTCCTACTTTTTTAAATTCATTTTATAACAGTTCAAGACAACAGGATTTACAAAGGAGAAATTACTCTGTGTACCAGTTGTTAGATACTGTCCTTTCAAGGAGAAAAATTGAATTTTAGTTGTGTGGACTTGTTTTCCCCATCAGCTTTCTCGTGAAACCTTAAATTCATCGTTAATTGAAAATTGTTTATTTTGTTTTTATATGAATAAAGAATTGGATTGGAGTGAAAAATGAATTGAATTGATTGTGTCTGCCAGGCCCCACCGCTGAGGAGAGGGAGATCCTGCGCCTGAAGAGAAGGTTTCTTAAGGACCAGACATCCGAAAGATCCTTCTTTGCTAAGAGGGCCACGAGACAGAAGCAGTTCAGAGAGGCAAGTCTCAGCAGGCACTGCCTTCCTGTCCCCTCTCAACACTTCTTTGGTTTTGTATTTTTGTGCTTGGTAAATGTTTCAAAACGTTTCATGTTCCTCTGGATGTGTGTTTTTCAATGCTGTTTTTTAAAGTAAGAGTTGAAATAAATGAACCTGAACTTGATGCGAACCACTGCATCTAGCCATTGCCCTTTAATGCATCTCATCTCTTCCTCGTTTCCATGACACCCGCCTCACCACACCACACAGGAGGTGCAGAGGAGTCAGCGTGAGCGACGCTTTGCTCAGGTGACGATGTACCGCAAGTATCGGGCCGGCGACCTGCCAGACATCCAGATCAAGCACTCCGACATCATTGCTCCACTGCAGGCATTGGCACAGGTGGAGTGTAAAAGGATGCTGTAGGCCTGTGTGGTCGTGGATGGCGTCCAGGTCCAAGGATGTCATGTTGAAGCTTTGTGAATGCCTTGAGAATGTCTTGAGAAAGTCTTGAGAATGGGGTGCTCTTTTTCAAGAAGATAGCAACTCCCTTGCCTATGCATTCTCAATTCTGGTACTGGACGGGGTCCAAGACTTGGGGCTTACGCACATCATGGGACCTGAACGCCGTCCATGTCCACATAGATCTAGCACTAATCCGTGCACGTCCATGACAATGGCTGTGCATCTGTGACTTTGTTGGTAGAGACAGAAAACACCCGATGACAGTGTAAAAGAAAACATTTCTAAAAATGAATTTATAATGAAATGAAAGGGACTGAAATCATGCTTAAAGAAAAATACTTTAATACTTATTTTGTGACCTGCTGCTTTTGTAGAAGTAGTTTAGAGGTAAAAAAAAGTTGTAATTGTAGTAGTACATGTATTAGTTGTGAAAGTTAAATCCTTAACTGTAGGAGCAGTACTGGTATGAGGGATGAAGTTTTGAGAAAAAAATATGCATGAACAGTAATAAACTTCATATTAAACAGCACACTCACTTCTGCCTTCTTTCTATGTCTACAAATAATGCAAGATGTACCCAATAATTTTGTATTGCTTTCTTTGGTAAACTGCAGAGAGACTCGACGCTATCCAAACTGCTGTTCAGCGCCCTCTTCAGGGGGATCTTTGCCAGGATGGGCGATGCCTGCACAGAGGCGGAGGCTGAACGGCACACCAAGGACATAGAGGGCCACCTCAACCAGATGATGGCTGGTTCTAACCAGTATGAGCCAGCTTTCATCAGCTGCATCCAGGTTAGCGTCTGCTTCTGGCTCAAACCGGTTTTGTCTGGATCTGTGTAAATGTCTCATCGTTTATTCCAGTCATATTTATCTGATTCTAAATGGTTTAAACTGGCTTACATCCACTCCTTGTAGGTCAAACTGGTTCAAACCTGTCTTGTCTGGACCCGTCACTCAATCATCTGTATCTAGCATTTGTACATATGACTTTCTCATCTAGTCCAATCCTCTAATGAAATTATTTTTAACGGGTTTGAACCAGCTCTTATGTGCTGCATCCTCGTGAGTCTTTTAGACTGGTACAGCTCAGTTTCACATCAGCTGGTTTTTTTTTTAAGTGTTGTATGTTAGCCAGAGTCATACCATTTTTATTTCTATTTGTCACATATAATCAGTGTCCGTGTTCTTCCATATTTCTTCCATGGAGAGAGTATTACAACATAAACCATTTACTCTTGGTATGGATTTCACAGGAGATTGGATTCTTCCACAGCAAGCATTTGACCCTTGACCCCTCGGCCATCAGCCTGGCTTGCCTGACCAGTCAACAGCTCCACATTGGTAGGTCATGGTGTGCCTACTGAAATAGAAGGCTCAAATATATTTGCAAGTATTTGTGTATCATCCTGTCCCTATCATGTCCCTAGGGCGGGTTGTCTGTCCATTTCTCTGTATGTACGTCGCTTCTCTTTCCCTCTATCCAGACATCATTGCAGTCTGTTTATGCAGTATCATAATGATAAATCAACAATTATACTTCACACCTCGTTGAAGTATGTAACTCATGGAACAAATGCGCTTAAAAGAATCAGAGTCAAAACAGATCGAGGCTAATTGTCACAGATCGATGAAATTTGCCACATTTTGTTACAAAATGTGTCTTCATCATGGTAAATTGATATCATGGAAAACGTGGAAAGAATGCAATTTATCATGAATAAAAGTACAGTAGGAACTTTACAGCTTCTTTGCTATATACAATAAAAGATGCGTATGTAGGATGGGCAATTCCGTAGGTTTGGTTAAAGTCATGTAACATGAGTAAACAAAGCTTCTTTATTTTATATTCTGTCATAGTTTTGCAGAAATTATGTAAATAATTATTTAGGAAGCAAACAGTATGTATGTTATTTGTTTGTATATATGTCAACCAATTTGTGTTATATGTCACAGCAGAGCCCCCTGGTAGAACAGTGTTCAACCACTGAAGGGGCTAACTTGGGTAAATAATACTAATAAAAAAAATAATAATAAACAGTCCACCTTTCCATGACACACAATCATATCCTCAGCACAGAAATTTCTTTTTCAATCAAATAAAGAAGCTTTGGTTACTCGTGTTACACGACTTTAACCAAACCTGTTGAATTACCCTGATGTGATTTATTTTGGTCACATGACATCACCTTCATTCATGTTTTTTCTAATCTGGCCACCATGCAGGCATTCGTCTGTTGGAGGAGGCCTTGATTCAGCGGACGTGGGATGAGGAGAGGAGCAACAAGCGAGCTAGGACGGCTAGACCTGAGCAGAACCAGGAGATGAGTACCTGGATTGAGCTAGCCAGGTAAGGTTAACCCTTCCCATACCAGACCAATACTGGTCTATGGGTTTACTGGTGCAGAAATACATATATGGGACATAGGGACTTAGAGACAGGCAAGCCCTTTTGCAGGTCAAAAAAATCATTTGTGTAAAAAAATGCATAAGGAGAATTGGGTAAATTATTCCATACATGATTTAAAAAAAGCTGATATGTACAATCCTCTCTATGACCCCCAAGCAACCCATCCTGATTTTCAATACTGGTCTATGAGATTACTGGATGGAGGGAGCACAAAACAAAACCAGAGATCTACGGAAATATACCACCTATCTCTACCAACGTTGCTCATCGCCGAACAAGATTCGCTGGTCACTACTTTAGGGCTAAGGACCAAGTTATATCAGGTGTGATCTGCATGAGACTCCCATGCCCTAACAGAGGAAGGAGACCTCTGAACTACATGGATTGTATTGCAAGGGACATCCAGTGTGAAACTGGGGACTTGCAGACATTGATGAATGACAAAGACTCATGGCGTTGCATTGTGTACTCAATCTCGGATGCGTCCGCTTAGTATTAGTAGTAGGATTACTGATGCAGAAATATAGCTATAGGACATAAGGGCTTAAAGACAGGGCAGCCAGTTTGCAGGTCAAAAAATTCATTTGTGAAAAAAACACACATAATTAGAATTGGGTAAATTATTGATACATAATATGCTATCCTCTCTATGACCCCCATGCATGCAACCCATCCTGATTTTCAATTCATATATTTATTTTATTCATTCATTATATACAATTAAAAATATAAACTATATACGATATACTATATATATACTATATACATAATATTGTAATATCAACAGCTGAATTAGCATAGGATAATATGACTAAATAGAGACTGATATGTTGCAATAATGAAGATTGATCAAATTGATGCAAACACAGGTACTGTATAAAATTCATATGTAAGTATAAACAATGAAGAAAAAGGTTTACCTGTAAAAGCCTCAGTGGCTTGATAAATTGGATACATAGGTGCAAAAGAACAGAAATATGATAGATACACTGGGTAGCTAATGCTGTTAACTGCTATAAACATCTATGTTGCAACTGGTGAGGAATGTTTTGAGAGGTGGAATGATTTGAGTTGATTTAAGAGGATTTTTTGACAGCATGATGATGTTAGGGAGTGTCCATTTGACTCTCCTAGACTGTACAAGGCCATGGGTGAGTTTGACGTGCTCCGGGGAGTGTTTGGGGGCCTGATCAAGACTAAGGATATCACCCAGCGAGCCATCCAAGCTGAATCGAGAGGAGACTACGACACTGCTCTCAATCTCTACACAGAGGTGAGGAGGGAATCCTCATCACTTGATGACATGTGTTGAATTTCTTTTTAAAATTGAAATTACCCCAGAAAACCCTTTCACTAAAAGATATATATCCGAATGGTCCTTATGGCAGAGTACTCATGAATATTAATGAGTCAGATTAAATGACACTTAAGTATTAGTTTCCATGCTGTCGTGTCTTGATCCGTGAACTTGAAATAACTAGCGGTTAAATCACTGCCCTGTAAGCAGTAGATTGCAGGTTCAAATCCCGTCTGGTTCCAAGATTTTTATTTGCCTTGTTTTTCTTTCCTTCGCAGGATGAAGCACACTATCTTTACTTGTATGCTTAAAATGTTTTGTTCTTTTGTAATTTTATTTTTGAAAAAATGTTAAATCCATTTTAATCAAAACTGTTATTCTTAAATTTTCAATGATTTTCATGACAGGCCATGTCATCTGACTGGGGCAGAGATCTCGTACCACAGGAGGAAGAAGACTTCTGGGATGAGTCTCGTCTTCATGTGAGTGAATTCTTTGGAATGACTTTAACTTTAAGACATTGTATACCAAATTCTAATTCTATTTAACTTTACAAATGCTGACTACAACTCAGGATATTTGATAAGCACATGCTCTAAAGAGACACAGTGATTGGACGGAAGTACATAGCAGGTAACTCTCTGCTTCATCAAGGATTAGCCAGCATGTGGAGATATAGAGAGCCTGGTGTGAGAGAATATCCCCTTGCAGTTATTGATAAAGTTCAAGTCATGGCTTGCATTTGTGCAGTAATTTTTATGACCATGATCAGACTGTACCTTAGGTGGCACAAGCAGGATTGATGCATGGAACATTGCGACTTAAAGGGAGTATACTGTACTGGGAAGACAAAAACCCTTCAAAAGTGTGATTGTGAGCAATCATCTTGCCAATGGTCTTAAATTCATGTATTGTCCATTTTAGAGACTTGCTGCTGAAAGTTATTTGCCCTAAAAGTATCCACATTTGGAGTAATTAGTGATTAGATCACAAATCTTCAAATTGTTGGGGCCGAACATTTTGAGGATTTGTGATTTAATCACTAATTACTCTAAATGTGGATCATATGAGGGCAAAAAACTCTCAGCAAGTTTCTAAAATGGACAATACATAAAGTTAAGACCATTGGTAAGAAGATTGCTCACGATCACCTTTTGAAGGCTATTTTTTATTCCCAGTACAGTATACTCCCTTTAACCCGTTCTTCACTGAGCCCGAATATATTTTGCAGGCTGGCTTTTCTCCACTCAGATACTGAGCTGCGTGACGTCCGCATAATCTGCTGTATGGACGATAGAGGGCAGGCTATGAATAAACATCAAATTCCTTATAGGGTGCAATTATGCCACACCCCTTTGGTCACTGCAGTTCCGCAGCAAATTTTGACATCCTAACTGGACTAGGGTTCACAAAGCCTAAACCTCTAACCCTGAGATTAATACTGTACAAATGTAATGGTTTAAAAATATGTACATTAAAGGCAGCCCGTCCCTTTTTCAGATCACCACAAAACCATCGAAACATTGGCAAAACATATAGAGAAGTGTTAGCAAGCTGTATATTCATAATTTGAAACTGATACATAGTGTAAAATTCAAATAATGCACGTAAACAACATCTGATTAATAGTCTTTACCTCAGGCTCTTAGCAGTTTGTGTTGAAATAACTGCTTTATTGATTAATCTGTTTATTAAATTATAAAACGCATTGTGAAAAAAATTGTTCTATAGAAGGAATCATCTCAAAAGTTTGGTAATTACTCATAAAATTAGGATTTTACGCACGCATAATAACCACATAGATACTGTAACAAAGACTAATACTTTTTTGCGTAGTACGAAAAAAGTCGGTTTGAAATTTAACGGCTGAAATTTTTACATATACAGAAAGCTCCAACATGCTATATTCTTAGAAATGGTCTTGAATCACACTTTCTTCAATTTACGATCGTGAAAGACGATTTCAAATTTTAAGCTTGCAAAAGGGACGGACAATCTTTAAGAGGATAAATTTCCTTGCATTTTAGAGATGTTTCTGGCAAGAAGTATTGCTATTGTGGTGGTGGCTTTCACCTGTTGTACTATATTACTTGCTACAGTGCTGCAACCAGCTGACTAAATGGACAGATCTGGAGACTTTCTCAACAGAGAGCTTGGAGGATGGGCAGGCGAGCAATCTCAACTCCATATGGAACGATGCTTTCCATCAGGTATGATCAGCAATTCTTCTCTCCTCTTAAAATGTTCTGCATAGTTGAAGGGCATATACTGTGCTGGGAAGACAAAAGAGCCTTCAAAAGGTGACCATGAGCAATCTTCTTGCCAATGGTCTTAAATTCATGACTATTGTTCATTTTAGGAACTTGCTTAAAGTTATTTGCCCTCAAATCATCCACATTTGGAGTAATTTAAAATTAAATCACAGATCCTTTAAATGTTCAGGCCGTACATTTGAGGATTTGTGATTTAATCACTAATCACTCCAAATGTGGATCATTTGAGGGCAAATAACTTCCAGCAAGTCTCTAAAATGGACAATACATGAATTTAAGACTATTGGCATGAAGGGTCACCTTTTGAAGGTATTTTTGTCTTCCCAGTACAGTATATGCCCTTTAAATGTTGATATGCCAGGAAAGATAATTGGCTGTAAATTGTGATTGCTTGGAAAGTATTCATGATAAATCTTTGTCCTAGTATTTCTTGACAGCTTATTTGCAATGAATGTACACATCTTGAAACTGCTTTTATAGCTCTAAAACATGGAGGAAAAGAATATATAAAATTGCAGGATTAGTTTCTTTTTTAATATTTCTTGTGAGCTTACAGCAATTTGAACTGTTTTTAATGTTGAATAACCTTGTAATGTGACTAACTGTCACCCAGTTTAAACGTATATGCATATGATTTGAAATTATCACTTGATTGATATAGAAATGAATTATTGCTTGATAAAATGATTGGTTGAGTGATTGGTTGATTGATTGGTTGATTGATTGATAGATTGATAGATTGATTGGTTGATTGAGTGATTGATAGATTGATAGATTGGTTGATTGATTGATTGATTGATAGATTGATTGATTGATACAGAAACTCTTTTTAATGTTGAATAACCTTGTAATGTGACTAACTGTCACCCAGTTTAAACGTACATGCATATGATTTGAAATTATCACTTGATTGATATAGAAATGCATTATTGCTTGATTAATGAAATGATTAGTTGATTGATTGATTGATCGGTTGATTGATTGATTGATTGATTGATTGATAGATTGGTAGATTGATTGATTGATGATAGATTGATTGATTGATTCATAAATCAGTAGATTGATTGATTGATTGATTGATTGATTGATTGATACAGGAGACGTACCTGCCCTACATGCTGCGCTCCAAGCTGAAGCTGTTGATGGAGGGAGGGGAGAGTGACTCGCTGCTCCGCTTCATAGACAGCTCCATCCAGGACCAGGAGAAGCGAGCCATCCTAGAGGTCAGAGGTCACTTCTTCCTCATGTCCATCTTGATTATTTACTAGCCCCGTTCATATACCATAACCATGATAATACCACTGTATTACCGATGCGCGCAAGTTTCCAGCGAGCCGCCAAATGCACCGTTCATATACACCCAAAATTCTGTAATATCGCTGTGTTTTGGATAGCTGGACTCTCTCCAAACCGGTAGTGACATGTTCCGCTCAGCCATACGAGCGGTGCGATTAGCGACCCACAAGCCAGAGCGCGATGTACAAGGTGCAACATTTACAGCTATTTTGCGGACGCAGTTTATAAGAATCGCTTATTATAACTAGGTCTCAATCCGCGAAATAGCCGCAAAATAATCAGAAAAAAGGACGAAGCAAATACCGCATTATTGACGTGATTCCTTTTCATATACGCAGCTTTCGGTAATGCATCAGCAAAATTGCAGCAAATGTTGCGCCTTTTTTGCGGATAGGCGGTGTATATTAACAGGGCTACAGTTACTCTCCATAGTAATGAGATTGATTGATCAATCTGTGCAAGGGTTCCAATAGTTTGGGTGATGCTACTCCCTTTGTTTCCATCCTTTTAAGTGTCATATTTCTGGGTGTTCGCACTATAGGCTACAGTACTTCACACATCATTTGCCATTTTTTGACGAATAATGCCTTAGATGTTCTGTTTCTGCAAAGACAATACATACATGTATGAAAATTTGTGTTTGTCCGCAGAATACATCTTTACTTGTTATGGTTAGCATGAGGGGTTAAAAAAACTGTTGACACTTCAACAAAAGTATTTTTAAAACCTATCAACTCGAATAAAGCCGAAACTGAACACGTGTTCATCGACAAGTAACTGCCATCATAGTGTTATTTCTCATGTATGATGCAGAAAAGACCTTGTGGTTTGACATGTTTGATGAACAGTGGCCTTTATTGTGTTCTAAATTAATTATCTCATACACAAACCTTTTTAGTTCCAAGTTTGTCCAAAAGTGAAAATCTTGTTAAATATTCCAAAAATAACAATTCATAAAATGTCACAAATCCTGCTTCTAAAAATTTGACATGTTTTTGTGTTACGATGTGTATATTTCAGCTTGATTAGAGTCGTCATTTTTAAAATATTTTTTCAAAAGTACCCAAAGTGTTTTTGTTCACACGTAGTATGATGGCATTGTTGTTTTAATGCTGTCGTTGTTCTGTTATGGTGTACAGTCCAGACACACGGAGGAGCTGGCGGCTGTGTCCATTCTGCAGGAAGATTACAACAGAGCCACGTACTACATCAGCAACTGCACTCAGGCCTTCCTTCAGGTTCGTACTCCATCAGTTAAAGGTAGCCCGTCCCTTTTGCAGACCTAATTCTGAAAGTTCCCTGACTTTGTCATCATTTGAGAGAGAGAGTGGCTATATAACCTTTCCCTGGAATTGACAAAGCGTAATATTTGTTCGTGAGGAAATAATCTTTGATAATTGATCGAGCTTTCTGTTTTTGTACCACGAAAATAGTCAAATCTTAGTGAAAACTAATTTTCGTTTATTCTACGAGAGTTATAGTACCTCTGACATTAGAATTTCACAGTTGGTATCCCAAAGATATGTGCTAAATGTGTGCAAATTTAAATGAAGTTTGGAGATGTTTGTAAAAGGGACGGGCCATCTTTAACCCTGTATGTGTCAGATGAAATGATGCTTTTATTACTCAAATATCCAATATTATTCAAATACGGCGTGAAAAAACATACTCCTCTGTCGTTTTTTTTTTCTTCTCAAAATGCAAAATGACGTTAAAGCTGTCCATCTTATCATCAATTCTTCCACATCATAAATTTGATTGGCTGTCAATGGATGTTACTATGGTAGTTACCATTGATTGCAGTTCGCATTCATGGTAAGTTTGATGCAGTAGTTCTCAGAAAATAGCGCAACAGCTTGTCTGAATTAACTCTTTTTCTTGGTCCCTCTGTTTCCTTCCCCCTATAGGAGTGGTCTGGTCTTGGTCCACTCATGGTGTCCAGCCGTCTCTCCAAGCTCCAGAACATCCAGAAGCTCACCGAAGCAGAACATTTCTTACAGCTCGTCAACAAGCCTTGTAAGTTTATTAAAAGAATTCAGTGCTTTGCGGAGAGACTTTAGATGATGTAATCTTTGTTTTGCTCTTACTCTCTGAAGAAACAAGACTGCAGACTTGGACTTCCTCAATATGTTCATCATCTTTTATCCTTTTGATATAATCTTTGTTTTTCTCTGATTATTCATAGTAATAAGATTGATTAATCAATTGATTTATCAATCTGGTAGAAATGGTCCTCTTCCTCTTTTCTTTACTTATATTCTAACAGATTGATCGATCGATCAATCCTACTTATTCAAAGAATTTAATGTTTTGTGGAGAGGTAGTAGATGATATAATCTTTGTTTTGCTGTTTACTCTCTGAAGTAATAAGATTGATTTATCAATCTGTTAGAAATATGTTGTACAGATAATATACAGCATGTTGCATATAGGTTTTCAATTATTGTAACTTACCACCAATGGTAACAATGGCAACAGGTGCAGTAATTAGTATAGAGCTCATTGGCTGTTATCATTGATGTTACAATAATTGAAAACCTATATGCAACATGGCCCAGGATATGAATAAATTTCATATGCCTTAAAGGGCGTAATTGAGCCATACCCGTTTAGTAAGTGAAGTTCCAAAGCAAATGTTCAACTCCAAACTGGACCAAGGTTTGTTAGCTAATAGACACATCTGCTAGTGTGCTTCTGAATTCTTGATTTCCTTCAACTTGCACAATACCCCACCCCTTGAGTAAACACTGGTGACTTGTCTTGACTGGTGACTTGTCTTGACTGGTGACTTGTTTTGACTGGTGACATGTTTTGACTGGTGACATGTTTTGACTGGTGACATGTTTTGACTGGTGACTTGTCTTGACTGGTGACTTGTTTTGACTGGTGACATGTTTTGACTGGTGACATGTTTTGACTGGTGACTTGTTTTGACTGGTGACATGTTTTGACTGGTGACTTGTTTTGACTGGTGACTTGTTTTGACTGGTGACTTGTTTTGACTGGTGACTTGTTTTGACTGGTGACTTGTTTTGACTGGTGACTTGTTTTGACTGGTGACTTGTTTTGACTGGTGACTTGTTTTGACTGGTGACTTGTTTTGACTGGTGACTTGTTTTGACTGGTGACATGTTTTGACTGGTGACATGTTTTGACTGGTGACATGTTTTGACTGGTGACTTGTCTTGACTGGTGACTTGTTTTGACTGGTGACATGTTTTGACTGGTGACATGTTTTGACTGGTGACTTGTTTTGACTGGTGACATGTTTTGACTGGTGACTTGTTTTGACTGGTGACTTGTTTTGACTGGTGACTTGTTTTGACTGGTGACTTGTTTTGACTGGTGACTTGTTTTGACTGGTGACTTGTTTTGACTGGTGACTTGTTTTGACTGGTGACTTGTTTTGACTGGTGACATGTTTTGACTGGTGACTTGTTTTGACTGGTGACTTGTTTTGACTGGTGACTTGTTTTTATTGTCTCGCCCACCGGAGGTGAAGGCGAGACTAAGGGATCCAAATGGCGTCCGTCCGTCGTCCGTCCGTCGTCCGTCCGTCGTCCGTCCGTCGTCCGTCGTCCGTCCGTCGTCCGTCGTCCGTCGTCCGTCGTCCGTCGTCCGTCACAAATGTTAAAGTTTACCTGCAAGACTCTCTTATGATCCATAACTTCACATGGGTTGCTTGGATTACAACCTAACTTGGGTCATAGATGCACTGGGGGTACCTTCATGTTATGGTGATGTTGGAGGTCACAGGATAAGGTCAAAGGTCATTTGAGGTCATACGTTAAAGTTTACCTGCAAGACTCTCTTTTGACAAATAACTTCACATAGGTTGCTTGGATTACAACCTAACTTGGGTCATAGATGCACTGGGGGTACCTTCATGTTATGGTGCTGTTGGAGGTCACAGGATAAGGTCAAAGGTCATTTGAGGTCATACGTTAAAGTTTACCTGCAAGACTCTCTTTTGACAAATAACTTCACATGGGTTGCTTGGATTACAACCTAACTTGGGTCATAGATGCACTGGGGGTACCTTCATGTTATGGTGCTGTTGGAGGTCACAGGATAAGGTCAAAGGTCATTTGAGGTCATACGTTAAAGTTTACCTGCAAGACTCTCTTTTGACAAATAACTTCACATGGGTTGCTTGGATTACAACCTAACTTGGGTCATAGATGCACTGCGGGTACCTTCATGTTATGGTACCGTTGGATGTCACAGGATAAGGTCAAAGGTCATTTGAGGTCATACGTTAAAGTTTACCTGCAAGACTCTCTTTTGACAAATAACTTCACATGGGTTGCTTGGATTACAACCTAACTTGGGTCATAGATGCACTGGGGGTACCTTCATGTTATGGTGGCGTTGGAGGTCACAGGATAAGGTCAAAGGTCATTTGAGGTCATACGTTAAAGTTTACCTGCAAGACTCTCTTTTGACAAATAACTTCACATGGGTTGCTTGGATTACAACCTAACTTGGGTCATGGATGCACTGGGGGTACCTACATGTTATGGTGCTGTTGGAGGTCACAGGATAAGGTCAAAGGTCATTTGAGGTCATACGTTAAAGTTTACCTGCAAGACTCTCTTTTGACAAATAACTTCACATAGGTTGCTTGGATTACAACCTAACTTGGGTCATAGATGCACTGGGGGTACCTTCATGTTATGGTACCGTTGGAGGTCACAGGATAAGGTCAAAGGTCATTTGAGGTCATACGTTAAAGTTTACTTGCAAGACTCTCTTATCACACATAACTCATCACATGTTGCTACAATGGCAATCAAACTTGGATGATGGATGCACTGGGGGCACCTGCATGTTATTGTGCTGTAAGAGGTCACATGATAAGGTCAAAGGTCATTTGAGGTCATACATTAAAGTTTACTTGCAAGACTCTTGGTAAAGGCTTCCTAACTTGTGCACAGAATTGTGTGAGCATGTGTGAGCATTACTGATGTAGATTTAGGCAAACATTACTCATGCACATTTATGCAAATTTATTCAAAGTCACTATTTTGCACCTGATTTTGATGTTGTCTGTTTAAAGTTGCTTATTTGTTTGTTTCAGTTTTCTTGTGCGTAGCAACGGAGATCGCGATATTTCTGGTTATTTTCGCAAGTGGGCGAGACACAATATTGCTAATGCCTTGTAATTGGTGACTTGTTTTGACTGGTGACATGTTTTGACTGGTGACATGTTTTGACTGGTGACATGTTTTGACTGGTGACATGTTTTGACTGGTGACTTGTTTTGACTGGTGACTTGTTTTGACTGGTGATTTGTTTTGACTGGTGACATGTTTTGACTGGTGACTTGTCTTGACTGGTGACAAGTTTTGACTGGTGACTTGTTTTGACTGGTGACTTGTTTTGACTGGTGACATGTTTTGACTGGTGACATGTTTTGACTGGTGACTTGTTTTGACTGGTGACATGTTTTGACTGATGACATGTTTTGCCTGTGTCTAGATTCTGACAAGTTTGAGGCTTCAGCTGTGAATCTGGTGCGGGACTGGTCCAGGAATCTACCTGACGCAAAGAGAGACCCCATCAGTGTGTGGGACGATGTCACTCTCTACAGGTTAGTCCTAGTCTTAAAACATGGTCCATGACAGAATTTGTTTACTTGCCCAGGGCCATGTTGGATATAGGTTTTAAATGATTGTAACTTACCATCAATTGTAACTACCATGGCAACAGCCAATGAACTCTCATTATTGCACCTATTGCCATTGTTAATACCATTGATGATAAGTTACAATAATGTATGCAATAAATCCCTACACTTTTGTCTTGCCTAAATGAAGTTCGGATGAGACCTAGTAATCACTTTTCCTGTTGGTCTGTTAGTATGTTACAAAAATGTTTAAGTTTTTGTTTAACTTGCTCTCATTTCTTTATTTCTGCATCAATTGTGTTCATACTTGATACAAATTATCCCTGGGTAATACCACATGTGCTTTCCTATGGAGCAGAAACATGGACTACAACTAAGAGACTGGAGAGAAAACTTAGAATAACCGAAAGGGCTATGGAAAGAATTATGATTGGTGTTACAAAGAGGGACAAAGTTAGAAACCAGGATTTGAAAAAGAAAACCAAAGTACGGGACAAAGTACAGGAAATTAAATCAAAGAAATGGAGGTGGGCTGGTCATCTGGCCAGGAGGAAAGATAATAGATGGACTTATACATTAACCATCTGGACCCCCAGAGATAACACCAGAAGAAGAGGCAGGCAAAGTAGGGGGTGGAATGACGATATTAGAGAATATGGTAGTACGACATGGAAATGAACGGCACAAGATAGATCAAAATGGAAAAATGATGAGGAGGCCTTCCTTCAGTAGTGCAAAGAAATAGGCTAGAGATAGAGGTACATAAGGGTGATGAAGTCAATGGTCATCTAGGCACCATTTTAAACATTTGAAAAACAACTTAGCACTGTTCATTGATTGCGAAATCAGGCGAGACTCGTGGTTCGCGAACCATCTTCTCTTTTGAGCTGCATGACTGCATAGAGAATTGACCTATGCTGTGTTCTACCATGTACCAGGTGCCTTTACATGGAGAAACTCTCCAGCATCTTAAGCAAGTCAGGAGGAGGCGGCGGCGGAGGAGATGACTCCATGGAGACCAAGGAGAGCGTGTTTGACGATCTGATCAGGAGAGAACGGGTGCTGCTGTCAATGAAGATGGCCGACAGTGCCTGCCAGCAGGTAAGACAACCTCAAGATTGAAGATTCAAGATGATTTATTGTCAAATAAAAATTGACATTGACAGTGCATATAACATTTATAATGAATGCATAGATAAATAAACATGAATTCAGGGTGTACAAAACACTAACATCTAACAAGCTTTATTTACCATAAGAAATGAGTATTGCATGGGAATTATAATCAATTGAATACAGAAAATCCTGTCTCTTGTTTGTGACAACTCCAGTCTAACTTCCCAGTGGCCCGCAAACACCTCAAGGCCACCCAGAGAGACCTGGCAGAGTTTGTTGACCTCAAGCCAGACTGGACTCACAGCTTTGCCACTATGAACCAGAAGAAGGCAATGCTGCTTGCACCCTATGAAAGGATCACCACTCTCCTGGAGACCATCAACCCTCTAGGTGAGTTGCAGCCTCTGAAATGTGAAGTTCCTCATATTTCATGTACCTGCAATTCTCTTGAAATTCCTTTTAAAAAAACTTTTGTTCTTTAGTTAAATTCAGTTAAGTTAAGTTTTATGTAGAAATGGTAACGTTTTTCTCAAGTAAGCTTTTGAAATTTCTGTAAGTCATCATTGTAGAAGAAAATGTGATTATCTCAATCTTAATTTTCCACTAAATACTATATGTATTTTAGATGATGTTTTCTTTCTTGTAGGATATAGAAATGGTAATGTTTTGTCTTAGGTAAAGTTAAATATCCTATTATTTTTCGTAATATACGTTTGTTCGTTTATATGAGATCCCATCCGCTCGCGCATGCGCAGTCAATTCATTCGCATCGTGTAATTCTATGCAGTCTTGTCGCCATTTTGATCTTCATTTTTTGGCTTTTTCCGGCCTACACGCGTCGTTGTGTAGTCTGGTTCTCGCATTTTTTAGGGTTTGTTTCCCTTCTGATTACTCTGAAATTAGTTTTGGAGAACTATGGATCAGATTTCGGGTGATTTTACGCCGTCTGATTCGTCCCAAAGACCGGCGGACGAAAGTGCTGTTTCCAGCGAAACGCGCGACTCGCGATCCGGGCAGTCTCCCGGTAGCGAGCAAGGTGTTAAGGGGAAGACTGTCGCTGCTGCAGCTCGTGAGGCTGGCCGCGGCGGTGAATCCAGAGCCGCGAAAAAAGCGCCCCCGTCGAAGAAGAGTGGGAATAAACTCACAAAGATGACTTCCAACACGGCAGTGGCGATCGAGAAGCCTCGAAAAGTCGCACAGAAAAACTCTGAGACTGTCAAGGCCGGCACTAGTGCCGAGCCTACTCCGAAAAAAGACAGTCAGACCTGCATTCGTGCAGAGTCGATTTCAACTCCGGCGGTGGCTTCCACCTCAACCTCGTCGATTGAACTGCGGCTTAACAAGCTGGAGGATATGATAACCAAACTGGTTGATCACATGCCAGCCCCCAAATCACAGACCTCTAGTCCACTAGTGGATATGGGAATGGACGATTCTGACACCGAACATGCTGAAGGTGTGTACAACTATGAACTCGTGTCTGACTCTGAGATTGAGGCTAGTTCACACGACACTGCTAGTCCTAATACCAGCCAGGAATTTAAGATACCTCCAATCGCCGCTAAGTTCGCGGTTCCCATAGGCATTGGAGAGCCTTTGGACGAGGATATTGCGGGGTCAGTATCTTATCTAATCAGCCACACTCTAGAACAGAAGGCGCTTGATGAGACGGGTAAGAAATACCCGAGCCCAGAAAACTGTCCCCTGCTGGACGTACCCAAAGTGAACCTCACTATCTGGGAAAGTCTCGACCCACTTACGCGGGCGAAGGACCTCAAACTACAGAGAATTCAGAATACCCTAGTGAAGGGGATCACTGCCTTTGCTAATACGCTTTCAGCACATGAGTTGACAGACACGCAGCAGGATGCACTGGGGCTGCTCTGCAGTGCGAATTTCGAGATCAATGCCCTCCGTAAAGACCAGATCAAACCTGGCATACACACAGAGTTCTCACACTTCTGCAAACCTCAAAACCCAGTGACAAAATTCTTGTTTGGGGATGATCTCGGAAAGAAAGTAAAGGACCTGAAAGACGAACAGAAAGCTGCGGCTGGGGTCGTCAAGGGATCAAAATCCTTCTCTGGCAGATCACGTCAACATTCTCAGTACCAGTACCACCCTTACCGTAGACAAACTGAGGTACAGTCTCGGAGAATGAGAACAGCCGGATGGTCGCCTGCCTCTAGCAGTTACACTCCCCCCCATGCTGGGTCCACAAAGCGGCCTTTTTTAGGCCAGCGCTCAAGCTGGAAACTAAGGCAACCAGCACCGCATACTCAGACCTCCATGACCAGAGCAAGCAATGTGCAGAACCCTCTGTACCGCAGCAGAGCGGGGACAGCTCGGAAGTAAAGGAGCCATCACCACGTGAGGTGAGTAATTCGCCTCCTGACTCTTCTTCCTCAATGGTGGGTGGTCGATTGAAGCTTTGCTATGACAAATGGGTAATGTTGACTTCTGACCCATACATTTTGAATGCTGTTAGAGGATACAAACTTGAATTTGATCCTGATTTATTTCCCCCAGTCAGGGAAAAGGCTTTGTACGAATTTAACCGTAATCCGGAAACCAATAAACAGATAGACGAAGAGATCTCCCGTCTGGCATCTAAGAATGTCATTGAGCAGTGTGTACATGAGGATGGGGAGTTTATCTCCAATATCTTCACCAGGCCAAAAAAGAATGGCTCTTTACGTGTTATCTTAGACCTTTCGGATCTGAATAAGTGTATCCTCTACCAGCATTTTAAAATGGACAACATACATACAGCCACTTCACTGCTGTCTCAAAATTGCTATGTAGCTTCGATAGATTTGCAAGATGCTTATTATTCAGTCCCTGTCCACCCATCATCAAGAAAGTATTTACGTTTCATCTGGCAAGGGAAATTATGGCAATACAAGGCTCTGCCTAATGGCCTCAGCTCTGCACCTAGACTGTTCACAAAATTGCTCAAACCGGCCTTTGCGAAACTTCGCACAGAAGGGCATATCATAATGGGTTATCTAGATGACACCATCATAATAGGAAAATCTAAACAGGCTGCCCAAAAGGCTGTTTCAGCCACTACCAGTCTATTGACAGAGCTGGGGTTCTTAATTCACGCCAATAAATCAGTTCTGGTCCCCAGACATGACTTGACCTTTCTGGGGTTTCACTTGGACACTTTGTCTATGCACACTTCCCTGCCACAAGATAAAAAGGATGACATTTATGAAGCTTGTTCATCCCTCTTGTCCGATTCTTCCCCTTCGATCAGGGGGGTTGCGAAAGTTATAGGGAAATTGGTTGCTGCCTTTCCTGCGACGCAATATGGACCACTGCATTACAGATCTTTAGAAAGAGACAAGATTAAGGCTCTGAGATTAGCCCATGGTCACTTTGACAGACCTATGACCCTCTCTTCGGAGGCACAGGAAGAGTTAAAATGGTGGAGAGATAATGTTCATACAGCAATCAGCCCTATAATAAGGCAAAAGATAGAATTTGAACTCCGCACGGATGCCAGTGCAGAGGGTTGGGGGGCCACCGATTTAACCTCCAGTACGGGAGGTAGGTGGACTAAAGAAGAGCTGGTTACAGCTCAAGACTCTGGCATTAATTATCTCGAAACTTTGGCAGCAGGGATAGCCCGAAAAGCCTTTTGCTCGGATAAGAGGGACGTGCATGTCTTGATGAGGTTAGACAATACTACTGCCGTAGCATATATTAATAACATGGGAGGACTGAAATCCCCATCCTGCAATCAGTTAGTGTTAGATATCTGGCAGTGGTGTATACTTCGCAACATCTGGCTAACAGCAGCCCATTTGCCAGGATGTCAAAATACGGAGGCAGACTTTAGGTCAAGACATTTCAATGACAGAACAGAGTGGATGTTAGATAAGGGGAGCTTTCAAACAATCACTTACAAGTTCGGAATTCCAGAAATAGATCTGTTTGCATCCAGACTCAACACACAAGTACCTAGGTACATTTCATGGATGCCGGACCCAGAAGCTGAAGCAGTAGATGCATTCACATTGGATTGGGGCAGTTTCACACTATTCTATGCATTTCCCCCCTTTTGTCTAATAGCCAAATGTCTGCAAAAGATTCAAAGAGACAAGGCATCTGGCCTGTTGGTAGTGCCAAACTGGCCCACTCAAGCATGGTTTCCCCTGCTCAAAAGTATGTTGGAGGAGGAACCATTGGTCCTTAGACGAAGTAAGAAATTGCTTACTCAACCAATTTCTAAACTTAGCCATCCCCTTAGTGATAAACTTGATCTTCTCTGTTGCAGGATTGGCGTACACAGTTCGAGTTAAAAGGACTACAGAGAAGGACTGTGGACGTTCTGTGTGCCTCGTGGAGACATTCTACACGTACCCAATATGGGACTTACATAAGGAAATGGCAAGATTTTTGTTCGTGTAGGGGACTGGACAGTCATTACACTGCAGTAGAAAATGTAGTTGAATTCCTAAGCGAGCTTTTCCATGTACAATCTCTAAGTTATAGTGCCATAAACTGTGCAAGAAGTGCCTTGGCCTCAGTGACAACACTGGATAATAGCAGCTGTACTATTAGTACACATCCATTGGTGACCAGGTTTATGAAGGGTGTTTTTCATTTAAGACCTCCAGCGCCACGATACAATCATGTCTGGGATGTGAAAAGTGTTTTGGATTACCTGCGTCAGATGTCACCAGCCGGTAGACTGACGCTATGTGAGCTTACTCATAAACTATGCATGCTTCTTGCACTTACGTCGGCACAGAGGGCTCAGACACTTTATCACATCCACATTGATGATCTGATTTGGAGAGAAAACGGTGTAGACATCCATATAACGGAACTGGTGAAACAAAATAAACCGGGCAAAGTAGGAGTTATTTCCACTATTGACGCCTACCCAGAGGACAACAGATTGTGCGTCGTAAGATATTTGAAAAAGTACATAAAACGCACCAGTGTGTTGAGAGGATTGGAAAAGCATCTTTTCGTATGTTTCAAGAAACCGCACAATAGAGCGAGCAAGCAAACTATCTCCAGATGGATTAAGGAGACTATGTGTAATGCTGGCATTGACACAAAGGTTTTTAAACTGCATTCTACAAGAGCGGTAGCTACTTCAACTGCCAAGATGGCGGATGTCCCCATTGCAGACATACTGAAACAAGCAGGGTGGTCAAATGAACAAACATTCAATCGGTTTTACAATAAACCATCAATCAAAACTGCTGTAAACTTTTCCCAGGCAGTCTTGAAAGACCACTAGAGCAGATTCAGCCACCATGGTGAGCAGCGTTGATTTAGAGTGACAAATGACTCACTCTATGAGTTTCTAAATGATATATTGTCTTATTGACCAACTGTTTTCAGTTGGCCCAAGTTTGGTGAAAATGCCACCACCGCTTCAAAATCTCATATAAACGAACAAACGTATATTACGAAAAATAATAATTAAATTAAACGAAAACTTACCTTGTTTGAAGTTTGATTTTTATTATTTGAGTAATAGGAGTTGAGAGTTTATATGCCCTCCACTTCCCTCCCTTGCTCAATTCAAACTTCAAGGGTAAGGATTAGCTCTGGAATTATGAGCGACTTATTTCAATGTCACTATGGATTTAATTATTTCAAGTGGCAGCATTTTCTATTCACAGGCAAACCTCAAAACCTGTCGGGTTGGGTTACCAATGGTAAATTGTGGACGGTTTACTGATTGAGGTACCGTCCCTTAAAGAGGTTTGCCTTGGCGACTAACATTGACTGCGCATGCGCGAGCGGATGGGATCTCATATAAACTCTCAACTCCTATTACTCAAATAATAAAAATCAAACTTCAAACAAGGTAAGTTTTCGTTTAATTTAATTATTAATTACTGTTGTTTGAAATCCTGATTTTTTCACAATCCTAATGAAGGATAATCTGCTATTTATCCAGCTGAGTGAATCATGAATGTACATTCATCATGTGTGCTTTCATTTGATGTATTTTTAATAGGAAAGTTATTTTCGTGAACATGTTCGCAATGGCTGGTACCAAATTAACAAGACAACAAATAACTTGAACATCATGAATGGATGAATAAACCTGTGCATGCATGATATGAGGGCCAGATAAATATTGAACTAACTTCATTGTTTCCAGTTGTTTTAAATAATCTAAATGTTGGTATATAATGCTTCCTTTTTTCAAATCAAATTGTTTTTAGAATCATATAGATTGAAGAATGTGCTCTGTTTTTAAAATATTCATTCTTTCACCACCCTATCCTATCACATGTATGTGATTTAACAAGACAGTTTGTGTGTATTGTAACCATTGTGATAGTGTGGAGTATTTCTATTTATAATGTATTCTGAGGGGTGTTTTACCAAGCTGTTCTTAAGCTAAGAACGACTTTACGCACGACTGGTGACCTGTTCTTGTGCTAGATGTGATACCACAATTCATTCCTGTTTTAATATAGTGGGAGGTAATTTCCAATAATCCTATCAAACTTGACAAATCATAAACTTTATATTCAGACACAAGTTAACAACAAGAACTTGAATTTGTATACATCAGATTTGAACTTTAGCTAATGGGAATCAAAACAATTAAGAATCTGATTGAGCACAAGAAAGGGTCACCAGTCAGACCACCCTATTCCGTTAAGCACATAGAGACATGCCATTACACCTATGTATTATTTAAAGGTTCCCTCTCATCAAAAGGTATTTTGACTTATGTTGATGTAACATGATATGTACAACAAAATCACTAACTGTTCAATGGAAATATGTGTCCTATATTTTAAAATAATTTTTCTTTATTTTTTTCTCAGCACTGATAAGCCCCGCCTTCAAAATATCCTCCAACTCAAGATTCCCCCTATATATATATGTACATATTAAGTTGCATCAACAGAAGTCAACATATATTTTGATGGCAGGGGCCCTTTAATCATGACTGGTATTAGTAGTATTATTTCTGACCGTCCATTCTAACAGACAAGGTTGCGGGCTCACCAGGCCTTGTGGGGGAGCCCTCTCTTCAGCGCAAGCATTGCATTCTGTCCAGCAAGTCCTTTGAACTCATCGCCCTGACCATGCAGGAGGATGGTGAGTCTATTGGTGTCTTCATTTTATTGCCCATACTTAACTTGGCGGATTCCCTCCGAAACTTAGAAACGTATGAAAAGTTTGTAAGTAATTTGAAAACACATCTACTCTTTGTGTGTTTTGTACTGTTAAGCTCATGGAGACATGCAATTTATGCTTATATATTATGCACTATACAAAAAATAATTATTATTTTTTACATGTGGAACATCCAGAAATTATTGTGCTAATTTGCGACATTTTTTGTTGTCTCATTTACACAAAAATTTACAATTTATGTAGGCCATTTAGGCTAGGTAAGGATGGTAGTATTACTTCATTTTCTATTACTTTCTGGCTTTGTGCACCCTTGTCAAGGTAGGATGTCAACATTTGCCATGGAACTGCAGTAACCAAAGGGGTTTGGCTTAATTGTGTCCTTTAAGGAATTTATGGTTTATTCATAGCCTGTCGTCTATTGCCCGTACAGCAGATTATGCAGCAATCACGCTGCTTAATATCTGAATGCGAGTTCAGTAAAAAAGAAATTGGGTTAAAGGTCATCTACATAAATCGGTTGCATGTCTTTTCTCCCTTGAGCAGTCGTTATATCCAGGGCCCTGTTGCATAAAACTTACAATTAATGGTAACCCTGCCATTAATGGTAAATACCATGGTAACATCACTAATCAAATCCAAGGTTTCCTTAGAAGTTGCCATTGGTAGCAAAGTTACCATCAATGGTAAGTTTTATGCAACAGGATCCAGGTTTCACCGTACCAAACATTGAACGAGATTCTGTG
The DNA here is from genome assembly GCA_963669155.1 of Arbacia lixula. NCBI lineage: Eukaryota > Metazoa > Echinodermata > Echinoidea > Arbacioida > Arbaciidae > Arbacia > Arbacia lixula. The sequence continues at coordinate 27,615,045 of OZ022579.1, read as the reverse complement.
TTCTATTTTGTCTGCTCAGGAGCGGGGCTCGTGACCAAACTCAGTGAGGCAGGCAAGCTGGATCGACTGCTGTCTGTGACTGGCTGCCCACGGAATACATCGCCAGAGAAGGTAAAGACACACCAGCTATGTCCTGAAGCTCTCTTACAGTATTGCATTTTTAAAGGAAAATTCCACCCTGAAATTAAATTGGTTTTAATAAAACAGAAACATGAAAGAAATATATATGTGAAGGATGTGACAAAAATCTATCAAAGGATAAGAGAGTTAGGTTTTCATTTTGTGACGTCACATGAGAGTTGCCCCCAAATTGATCTTTTTTTACAATCAATGCAAATCCAATAATCCAATCCTGAGATGGATCACGATATGGAGATGGAAATTTTGGGTAAAATTCCTGAAAGGTCAAAGGTCCAATGAAAATCCTTTTTTTCCCCAAATAACGTAAGTTGATAATCGAATTTTAACCACACTTGAGACACTGATGGATAATTACATTCAGATAGACTGTTTAGACTGGAAGTCAAAGCAGTAAAAGGTCAAAGATCAATGAACTTTGTCAAACTTGGCTAAAAATGGCAAAACAAATTGGTGCAAATACTAGAAATTGAATGGTTTGATTTCACCTAGAATTCAATCATGGTACATTTTGAACCAGATGAAGCTAACAAAGAAACGGAGACATATTTATCAGCTGCTTGGCAGTCGAATCCCTGTAGTTAACTTTATCCTTTAGACAAAAATCTACTCCTAGTTTTATCATCCTGTGTACAGATGTGCCAGAGTTTGTTCACGAAGGCCAGGGGACACTTGGACGACGCTGTGAAGTCATGTGACATCAAACCAAGCCAGGCTTCGTCCTCCTCGTCTTCGGACAAGAGAGCCGAGCAGAGTGTGGCTGAAGCCTATATGGCTCTGGTGGCCTTCTGTGATCAGTTGCTACGGCAACAGGATGATGGTAAGATTGATTGACAATGCAGTGTACTTGATTCGTAACAGAAGTCAGCATGTGTGCCTAGAGAAGAAAAACAATTCATTTGCGTATATGACCACAACCATCAGTGCTTGTGTGCTGCGTCTAATGTGTTTTTATTGTTAGGCTTCTCATAAGGATGCAGACTTTTAAAAAAAGAAATGTATTTCTCTTACAAGCTTTGAGAGAAAAATTATGATTTTTTTCTGTTCTTAAATCTCTATTTCTCTTTTTTTTTACCCTTACCCTCTCTCTATATTCCCAATCCTTTCCCCTCTTTTCTCTCTCTTACCCTCTCTCCTTCTCTATTTCTCTTTTTTCCCTCACTCTCTCTCTATGTTCCCAATCCTTTCCCCTCTTTTCTCTCTCCTCCCCTCTCTCCTTCTCTCTCCTTCCCCCCCCCCCCCTGTCTCTGAACCCATCTCTCTCCCTCCTCTCCCTCTGTTCCTCTTTCTTCCTCTCTCTCTCTCCCTCACCCTCTCTCTTTCCCCCACTTTCTCCCTCTCACTTTTCCTCACTCTCTCCTTCTCTCTCCCCCCTCTCTCTCTCCCCCTCTCTCTCTCTCTCTCTCTCTCCCTCCCTCCCTCTCTCTATCTCTCTATCTCTCTCTCTCTCTCTCCCTCTCTCCCTCTCCCCTCTCTCTCTCCCTCTCTCTATCTCTCTCTCTCTCTCTCTCTCTCTTCTCTCCCCCTCTCTTTCCGTCCCTCCCTCAGAGGAGGTAAGTGCAGCCAGTCTGCCCCCTGTAGCGGCCTACCCAGCCACCGTGGTGCAGTACACCCTCCAAGCCATGAGGTGTGGGTCAGCCGAGGCTAGACAGAGGTTCCCACGCCTCCTTCAGCTGGTAGAGGAACACCCAGACACAGTCAGCACACTGACCACAGGGGTAAGATACCACCCACCCTCACCACTATATACTGTGCATCTCCAAAAAGACTTAAAGGGCATATACTGTACTGGGATGGCAAAAAAAGCCTTCAAAATGCAATTGTTAGCAATCTTCTTGCCAATGGTCTTAAATTCATGTATTGTCCATTTTAGAAGCTTGCTGAAAGTTATTTGTCCTCAAATGATCCACATATGGAGTAATTAATGATCGGGCCGAACATTTTGAGGATTTGTGATTTAATCACTCATTACTCCAAATCTAGATCACTTGAGGGCAAATAACTTTCAGCAAGCTTCTAAAATAGACCATACATGAATTTAAGACCATTGGCAAGAAGATCGCTAACAATTGCATTTTGAAGGCTTTTTTGCCTTCCCAGTACAGTACATGCCCTTTAACCCTTTTTTTAGCACTTCTGAAATGGCTGCCAAATTAAAATAATATTTGCGTGGAAAGCTCATAGCCTCAACTTCCATATGACACCAACAAGGTTTGAAAATTCTTGTTTACGTGAGCACTGCTCACTTTTGTGAAGGGCATGAAAAGTAAGTTACGTGCTAATGGGCCCTCTCTCACAATAAAACAATTGTACATGTATGTGTCAGATGATTAATTCAGGGGCCTGTAACATACGGATTTGCAAAGCAATGGCCAATCAACATCATTGTTGCATGTGCTTTTTGTTGAAATGATTGACCAGTAAGCATCATGACACTGTAATAGGATTAGCCTGTGGATTGACAAGTGTCATATTGGGTTACTCTTTTTCTTAACACTCCAGGCTGACAACATTCCAAGCTGGATGTTCATTGGCTGGATCAGCCAGATGGTGGCCCTCCTTGACAAATCAGAATCCACGTCAGTGCAGGGCATCCTCAAAGCTATCGCCAAGGATTACCCTCAGGTAAATTAAATTCAATTCTACACAGTTGAATACAAAAGTATACACAACAGAGTAAACCTATATAACAATTGACATTTTGAAATAAATTGGGCTTTATCCTTACTAATCAAAGCATTTTTCACCACTTTTTGACTGGATTGTATTGAGCTTATAATTTTCATAAATGTAACTGCCAGCGATTCCTCAAGAAGAAGTGTGCTATTTCATGGTCTCATGCCATTGCGTACTGTTCTGTGAATCTGTTGTATTAACATTATAGTATTGGAATGTTCTGCTTATGTTAATGATGTCATGAAATATTTCCTACTCTGGGTGTTATTTTGAATTACTTAAATCTTGCTTTACTTTTTCACATCAGAAGTTATGTATTATAAAAATGTGCAAATTATATGATTGTTGTCATTTATGTGCTTTATGCATTTCTGTATTTTGGTTCTCTGCCTCCAATTGACTCCCTAGGCTATCTCATTAATATGATATCAGTGCTTTATGCACAGTTTACAACCAGTAGTCTTGACAGCATGGTCATATGATGGCACACTTCTGTGCAATATCCAGAATAGGGGCCATGTCTTCCTTTGACAACAGTTTTAATCCTGTCAGTACAAGGCCACGAAAACACCATTGGGTAAATCCACAGGATTGGTTAAAGTCGTGTAACATGATTTACCAAAGCTTCTTTATTTTATATTCTGTTATAGTTTTGCAGAAATTATGTAAATAATTATTTGGGAAGCAAACAGTCCACCTTTCAATGCACAGAAATTTCTTTTTCAATCAAATAAATAAGCTTTGGTTACTCATGTTACACGACTTTAACCAAACCTGTGGAATCGCCCCATTGACTTCCTTCACGTCCTCATGCTAATAGTAATGAAAAGGTTAAAATCTTCCTTTCTCCATCTTTGGCAGGCACTGGTGTATCCCTTTAAGATCAGCAGCGAGGACTTTGACCTGAAAGACACGTCTCCCGCAGGAAGACAGCGGAGGGAGGCCGTGGAGGAGATTCAAGACGTCTTGTCCCACGTCCCTCTGGTGGCAAGCTTCATCGAGGCCCTCCAGAGACTGACTCACCCTGGCTTCACATTCAAGGTATGCATGACACTCCTAGGATCACTTAACCCGTTTCAAGGACCATGGCACCGTTGCATAAAACTTACCATGAATGGTAACTCTGCCATCAATGATTACTACCACGGTAACATCGCTTGACAGCCAATCAAATTCAAGGTTTCCGTAGAAGTAGCAAAGTTACCATCAATGGAAAGTTTTATGCGACAGGGCCAATTTCTGGGTCGAACATAACAGAAATGGCCACTTGGTTGCAAAGTTACCATCAGTGGTAAATTTTGTGCTACAGGGTCAATGTCTGGGTCGAACATAACAGAAAGGGCCAATTGAACCTTATTCCTTACAGAAGAATCTTAGCCTGAATTATATGTTGCCTTCAAAACAAGCAGATAAATCATAGTCTAGAGCAGATCCCAAAAATCTAGAGCAAAATCTGAAAAGAAATAAAGAAGTTATGTATGTAAGATTAAAGTTCAAAACCTGATGTGATTTTTTTTTATTGTTTAGGGGGTTAAAGATGACATGACTGTTTTATTACCTGTGATTATTATTTTGTTCATCTTTTGTTCAGAAATTCTCTTTTTCTCATGGAGGCACTGTGAACATGTTACTAAACTTAAAAGGGACCCACTTAATTTGTTGTCGGCGTAACAAAAGACCATATTTATGGTGAAACATTCACCATTTAGGATAAACTTCACAACAAGATAATTTATTATGTGAGGCAATCCACAGTCATTGGTGCCTCATGATTCTTCATTTTAATGTCTTTTTTTTGCTCTGCCTGAAATTAATCAATGAATATTGTATTTGGATGTTCTGTATGTATTGTACACAATGTTACATCGTATGCTGTACCTTGTTTCATCAGGTGTAATGTAGTGTCTCTCTGAATGTATATTTATGTACATATATTTTTATGGATGTGAATTAATGAAATGAAAAAAATGAAATGAAATGCTGATTGCAGGACTGGGTGGACGGAGTGCGCCCTCTGTTTGACTCCAAGCAGCGGAACGCAGCCCTTATCAAGCAGAAGTACCAGGAGGTGTACCAGGAGCTGTTTGGCTCCCTCATGGGCTCCAGCAGGGGCGGGGGTGGAGCGGGGGAGGGGAGCAGCAGCACCCCTCTCACTGTGGAGCCAGGCCAGTACTGGAAGAAGTTTGGGCGGGTGAGTCCACCAGGGTGCTTTGGTTGTAACCCATTAGGGAATAAGCCAGTTCGTAGTTTACCATGGTTGGTAATCCACTGAATCAAATACTTCTAGAATGCAGACTGAGATTTGTACATGAAGCCATGATGGCCCTGGTAATGGATGTAAAGACATTTTACAACGTGCCCATAACAACAATAGAAGCAGGCGTACATGGTGCTATGTTCTCGTATCTCTTTGATAATGGGTCGACTATCGAATGCAAGTCCATTTAACTCTGTGAGTTGTATGATTGACCGGAGGTCATTTGTACCAGCAATGATCTGCTCATGCGCACATTGCAACTACAAACTGGCTTATAGCCACCACATTATTGTGATTTGGTATCAAGTATTACAAATCATAATAGAAACATCAAACTAACAAACTGGACAAAATTAATCTGGTTTTGTCAGTGATACATGTATGTATCACATTTGTCCTTTTTTTTTAATTTAAAAGGATCACTCAGTTTTAACCTTATTGGGCATTTTGATATAACATTTAAACTCTTCAAAATGGCACAACTACTGCTTCAAATTATACTTTGATGTTTGTTTGTAACGCAATTGACTATTCATTGCAGGAAAACAGTGTGATTAAAAAAACAAGATTTTGGAAAGCTAAAGAAGAAGTACACTTCAACATGACTATCAGACTAGTCATTTGGAGAAATACATTCAATTGTAATTTTCAGTGCTGTAATTCCTTTGTTATCATTCAAATGAGATGAAGTTCCCTGTACCTTATGATTACTTTCCCATTCCCATGTACTTTCCTTGTTAAACACGTTGCTAACAGAAACAGCTATTGAAAGTCCTCCCTCATCTTATCTCGTGTTTAGGTATCTCCTGACCTGCTATAAGCATTTGGTGATTTTTATTTTCTTCTGTTTTTTACAATTGTGTGGAAGATGGAGGTTGGAGGAGTTTAATACAAGTACATTTTGTTGATTTGTCTGTTTATGATTTCTATCCAGGACTGGCAGAAGAGATTTGACGCTGAGTTTGGAAAGGATGGTAGCAAGCTCACAGGGATGTCATTCAAGGTATGGAAGACAACTTCAATATCACAACATTTGTCTTCTAGGAGAACAAATTATTATTTTTATGCCTCCTCCACAAAGTGACCATAGGCATTATGTTTTCGGGGTTGTCCATCCGTCCATCCATCCATCCCAAACCAATTTATGCAATATCTTGAGAACCATTCCAGATTTGCTTCAAACTTGGGACATGTGTGCATTGCATGAAAACAATCAATTGTGTAAAAAGGGGGTCAATTCTTATTGAGGTCAAAAGTCAATGAACTTTGTAAAAAAATCCAAAAATGTACCTTTTTCACAATAAATCAAAATCCAATGATGCAATTCTAACCAAATATGTTACAAAGATGGTTCACTACTTGGAGGTGGATTGATGACATTTTTGGTCAAATCCTGATAGGTCACAGAGGTCACAGGTCAATGAACTTTGCCCAAATTGGCTAAAAATTGCCCCCAATTTGATATTTTTCACAATAAATCCAATTTAATTATTCAATTCTAACCAAACATGGTATAGAGACTGATATGACATGGAGATAGGCTGATGATATTCACAATTCCTGAGAGGTCAAAGGTCAATGAATTTTGGCAAACTTCACTAAAAAAATCTTCCAAATCTATATTTATCACTGAAAAAATGAAAATGAAAAACAAAAATGAAACTCAACTAAAAAAACTTCTGTGATTATGGGTACCATCATGTCACTTTGCTCAAGGCTCTGCTGATACATGATGTCCTAACGATAAAATAGTCCTAATTAATACCAGTTTTATCGCCACCTTTTTACCCAGGCTCTGTACAGTGTTCAGAGGAAGTTCTCTGAAGCCATGCAGCCAGGGGTTCGTGACCCTGACAATCTGAAGGAGTATTCTCCCTGGTTCGCTGCATTCCAGACCATGCAAGGAGATGAACTAGAGATACCAGGTGAAAACAGAGAGAGAGATAGATAGATTGATAGATAGATAGATAGATAGATAGATAGATACATAGATAGATAAATAGATAGATAGATAGATAGATAGATAGATGATAGATAAATGAGAGATGGATAGATAGATAGATACATACATAGAAACATAGATAGATAGATAGATAGATAGATAGATAGTTGGATATGAAGCTAGATAGATAGATAGATAGATAGATCGATAGATAGATAGGTGGATAGATAGATGATAGATAGATAGATAGATAGATAGATAGATAGATAGATGATAGATAAATGAGAGATGGATAGATAGATAGATACATACATAGAAACATAGATAGATAGATAGATAGATAGATAGATAGATAGATAGTTGGATATGAAGATAGATAGATAGATAGATAGATAGATAGATAGATAGATAGATAGATAGATTACCCGGAGTTTGCTGTCCTCAGGGGTTGCAGGGACGCATAGAAATATCTCCATACTATACAGGGTGATTAAACAGGTTAAAACACACAGAAATATACAAATATTGATTGAAAGGCATGTAGATTGTTAGGCTGGTCGTCACAATAATTACAATCGAGTACCAAAGTGTTGTCTTCATATCCATTCTTATGCAGGCTGCTGATTGTAAAGACCATTGCTCAAGTAGGAGTTTCACTGGTCCGACATTGTCTATCGGGCTAGCGTCAGGCACTCACAAAGAGAGTCCCTGCTATGATTACCATAGTTTAGAACTGGTCATCTTAACAATATGGGCCTATGACATCACACTGGGTATTCTATAGTGTTGTAGAGTTAGATGCATCATGGCCGCTGACTTTGTTTCACGCCGCAGGTCAGTACGATGGCAGCAAGAAACCACTCCCGGAGTACCACGTGAAGATTGCTGGCTTCGACGAGAACGTGCGCACGCTGCCCTCGCTCCGCAAACCAAAGTGCGTGACGTTCCGAGGCAATGACGAGACCGACTACCCCTTCCTGGTGAAGGTCGGAGAGGATCTCAGGATGGACCAGCGGATTGAGCAGCTCTTTGGCATCATGAACGGCATTCTGGGACAGGATGCGGCCTGTAGCCAACGAGGGCTCACTCTCACCACCTACCAGGTCGTTCCCATGACACCAAGGTATAAACAGTTATTCCTACTTAGGCCCGGTCTAGTTGCGCAATGTCTTATGAACTGTTTGACAGATTGACTTCAAACTTGATAGCTGTATATATTTTATGAAACCAATAAACTGCATAGAATTGGGTCCATTCCAACAGAGGTCAATGGTCAGTTAACTTTGCCAAAAATGAAGATTTTTATAAACGAAAATGTATATACACTGTAGGTCAATTAGCATGAGAGAATGCAATGACATGGTACTTCCAAAAGGTTTACTATTCGGAAATTAAAGATTGTTTCACACTTTTTGAAATGTTTTTCAATGTATCTTGCAGGTTGGGCATTCTTGAATGGGTGAAGAGAACGACGACGCTAAAAGATTTCATCACAAGAGTCATGACGGAACATGAGAAGGAGGCCTACAAAGCAAAGTAAGTGGAAGTAAATGTAGTTAAATTCCCCATTATTCCTTTCATCGGCAGACAACATGTTGCTGTATGGGAGCTGTGTGTACTACCAGTGCAAAACATGCACAATTGCCGCATAAAGGGTTAACGATCACTTACTAGCAATCAGTGGATGTTTCCGCTCCGCGAAGAAAATTTACACAAATTTTGGAGAGGCAATGAGAGCATAATTGACGATTAACCTTGTAGAGATCTATTTAGAATTTTTAGAATGGTGATATTTCTCAAAATATTAAAAAATATTCAAGATAAATTGTGATAAAGAAGATGATTCTTGTTATAGTGATAACCATGGTGGTGACACCTTGAAGAACTGGCAGGCAGAAGTGTAGATGTTTTCGGGTCTTAATTTTGTTCATTTTTCCAAAGGCCGGGTGGTCCTGCAGCGCTTCTTAATCAGTGGATGTCAAAGTTCAGCAAGTTCAACGGTGTATGGGGAGACTACTATGGAGAAGTCTTCAAGTAAGTATAAGACGAAGGGTTATTGTTGTAATGCACTATTCTGCCCTACTCTAACAAAAGGAAGCAAGTGACAAATCACTAAAATCTGGGTTATTGATATTCTTAGATTGTATCCAGCATTCCCTACATACAGGCAAAATCTGGACCAGAAATGTTCATCGTGCTGCGAGACATTCAATCTAACATGATGTGGTGTTGCATTGATGCCAATGCAAGTGACAGACAGATTTTGCTCATTTACAAGAAAAGTCTCTTTTGTTAGTTACTTCCTCCTTTCAGGATAGGGCAGTATTGGTAAATACTGTAAAACTGAACATAAGAATACTGCCCAAGTGAGACAAGATATGTGATCTTTGAAGACAGGTGTTTGTTATGTACGGGTTATCTATGAATGTTTCAATGAGAAACAATGTCCAAGTGAAACAAGGACTGATATTTAAGCACAAGGCCATGTTGCATATAGGTCTTCAATTATTGTAGCTTACCATCAGTATTAACTGCCATGGAAACATATGCAATAATGATACAGTTGTAGTTGATTGACAGAGAGAACATGTTAGTCATATCTTGGCAACACGATGCATATTTCTCGTACAGTGAAGTGTCAGATTTCATCTAATGGATCTGTTACAGGACTGTTATTCTTCTGGTTCATGCACTGGTTTACAGAATGTGCTAATGTCTGCTAAATGGATACACCAATCATACACTTTTATCCCTTATATATTTTCAAATGAAAAAAAAAAGCGGTATTCTTACAATTTTGTTTAGCTCTTTTGATTTGTTTTGTACATTTGCCTACATTTCTGTAGCCCTGACCATTACTGAAAATTTGCTTACATTTCTGTAGCCACAAACATAACTGAAAATTCTGTATTAGGCATATAATTGTGACTAGAATGATGCAACATTTGTTGTGTTTTTACCAACAGAAAAGCAGACAAGAAAGACACAACGCTGGCGTTCAGACAGAGAGAGGGCGCCATATCCTGGGACCTACTCAGGTATGTTCACACAAAAAAGTGATCTCATTTGTTATAGCTTACCTGTTATTTATAGAAATTATCTACCTACAATGAGACCTTCTTGTGAATGTTCCCATTGAAAGATATCATGCAGTTATTAAAAGATAACTTTTATAGATTTTATTTCATTCTTTTCATTTTGTTGCTTTATTTAATACCTGATATACTATACTCATTAATTGACTTGCCAATGTACATGTAACAAACATCAATTAACTTATTGGCAAAAGAGCCCACTGAAGAGCTCTAGAATTAAGAAATACGACAAGTTACATTTAACTCTTTGTGCGTTCACCTGTGAACCCCCTGTGCGTTGTATTAATTTGAGTGTGCGCATATTCCAATTAACTCTTGTCGGAGTAGTAGCTTTCAAGGGCTATAACTTTTTATTAGATTGTCGTGAGGAAAAATAGTGTACATATAAAATATAGAGAATTGCATGGGCTTTCCACTCATATGTATTTTATCTAGCAGTTGAGGAGCTACTGTATCACAGGGCTTTACTTGTGCAGAACATTTGAAAAAAAATGTCAATGTGTTCAGTTGTGTTAATGTAAATTATATGTTGGACTCTTCATTTGCTGTAAATTGCAGGGAATTTATTAGTTATTTTGCTAAGACCATGACCTTTCTATTGATATCAAAATCAATAAGTTTTGAAAAGAAGAAAGTTCGATGCAGGAAGTGCATAGAAAAGCCTGTGTGGCCAAGAATTTGGCTTGATTAGTACTCTAGGAGCTCTTTGTGTTGTAATACAAAGAGATCGCCTACAATGCGGACATGTACACGCACCCACTAAGACCGTGACCTTTCTATTGATATCAAAATCAATAAGTGTTGAAAAGAAGAAAGTTCGATACAGGATGTGCATAGAAAAGCCTGTATGGCCAAGAATTTGGCTTGGTTAGGACTCTAGGAGCTCTTTGTGTTGTAATACAAAGAGATCGCCTGCAATGCGTACATATACACGCACCCACATAATCACAGTACAATAACAAGGAACTTGTGTGATTTTCTTCTGTACTGCACTGTACAAGATGGAAAAATAACGAAACAAAATGATCAAAATTCTCCGAAATCTTCTATGTAACCCTATGCTGCAACGCGAACGAGCGGAAAGCCTGTTACAGTGACGATCGCGAGCAATAGTACCGAACAGTGGTACGGTTCGCAGTACGCACATATTTCCATTTCCATTCACCTACGTGTGTTCTGTGCAAAATTGCGAACGAAACGTGTCCACGGTTGTGCATTGATGCGAACGAAACGTACAAAGAGTTAAAGGTGATTTAAAAGAATGGATAGATATGTGTAAGAATGCAATTTGAATTAATGTATTAATGTAAATGGGTGACAAACAATGGTACAAAGGGCTGGATAGGGGTAGGAATAGGATTATTTAACAAGAAAGCATTAAAGTAAATTATGACAATGTGGTTTGACCAGAAATCTATTTATTTAATTTCCCTTCTTGGTGCCTCCTATTAGACGTGCTTTTGTCCAGCTGAGTGCGTCACCAGAAGCCTTCCTGACACTGAGGGCGCACTTTGCTCGGTCCCACGCCACGCTGTCAATCTGCCAGTACGTGCTGGGCATCGGTGACCGGCATCTGTCCAACTTCCTGGTCAGTCTGGAGACTGGACGCATGGTGGGCATCGACTTTGGCCATTCCTTTGGGTCAGCCACTCAGGTGAGAGACTTGAAAATGCTAATGCAATGCCATAGCAGGCAGTGAATGCAACGCACACTCGTAACCTCCATGAAGAATATAAACAGGCCGCTAGCTTTTATATTACATACATGTTCATGGTAAAGTGAACTAAAGAAGCCAAATCCTTGCATGAGTTCAGAAATCAAAATGTGAAAAACATGCTAGAAACAGACCTGCCAACCAGTACGATTTAGTCGCATTTAGTACGATTTTTAGAAGTGAATACGACAGTACGATTTTCCTTTAAAAATATATATATATGTCACAGGTTATACTTGTACAGATTAAATTAAAGAATACTAATTAAATTAAAGAAACTCTCCCCATCATTAGTTTACAAATAATTAATCAAACTTAAAGGCCCTGGGACAAACACATGAAGAAGAGGTGAAAAGGAAGACTATTTAATGGATTGTAAATGTCAAAGGACTTTATTAAAAGAAATAGATGATTGATCAGTCAGATGAAAGGCAACAAAGAAAAAGCGCTACAAGGAAAACTCTACACAAAGAAAACCAAAGAAAACCATTATACAAAGAAAAACCAACACAGCACGTCGTGCTGACTTGTGTTAAGTACGTTACAGTCCCGAGCTGTTCATTAACAGACACAATAAGAATAAATCAGTACATGGCTATAAACTATTAATATAAAATCATCGTAAATGAATAACTACGTACATACATGAATCAATTAATATCCTTATCAATCACATGGATCATGTTCATATAAAAATAATTCATTCACAATCAAACACATTGATATTATTTATAGTCAATCAATTTACATTATAATCAAGTGTCTAAATTAAACTACACATGTACAAACAAATAGCATATTTACCTCATTAGAATTAACAATACTGGTGCCTCATCATCAGCCCCTTAACGACGACGACAGAATGATGGTGGCAACCTACGTATTAACACATTTAAAAGAAAAACAGTTCTTACTACTCTACACAAAACATTAAATACTACTAATCACTCACAAACTCACACAATCAACATATCATATTACACAATTATTTTACACTACTATGGAATCATTGACATGAAATCATTAATATAAACAATTAAGCATAACAAAACAATTGAATTTTAACTTACATGTATTAACGTCAACGACAACGGCGAAATGTGTCTGAAGTGTCTATCTCAAGTAAAAAAATAGAATGAGAACAAAAACAGCTTATAAATCGTTCTAATTATAAAGCGCGCGGTTACCAGGGCAGCGCACGCGAATCGCGCGCGCAGCCATGGTAACCTAGAGCATGGTTCGCGCATGCGTGATAAGACAACCAAAAAAACAAAAACGTGAGAGGATAGATTGATCCTCTCACACACACCACTGCCTAAATAATTGCCGTCCCCGGCAATAAAAACATTACAATTTATAAAATATGACTTTAAAAATACATATCGAACTACCCGGGACATTCAACAAGTAATATAAGGAATAATGTATGATGACACTATAATATTCGCAATAATGAATGACTATACAATATAGTTAATATTTTCAATGGTAATACTAAAAAGAAATACAGAGGTCGTCGCGCACGTTACCAGAATTTCTCGAATCTGACATACCAGATAATGATAAGCATAAGAAATGAAAAATATGTCACAGTTCTCAAAAACGCAAGGTAGCTTCATGTCATTGGTGTCACTGACGAATAACACTATATACAATACATGACTAAAAGCTCCATGTTCATCCACCTGCACATGAAGTATTAGTGTTAAACACTTTGTAAAGTACATGACTAAAAGTTTCATGTTAATCCACGTGCACATGAAATATCAGTGTTAAACACTTTGTAAAGTTCATGACTAAAAGTTTCATGTTAATCCACCTGCACATGAAATATTTTTGTACTTGTCAAAACCGCAAAGTAGCGTAGTGACATTGGTGTCATTGAAGAATGAACACTATATGAAGTACATGACTAGAAGCTTCATATTAATCCACCTGCACATGAAATATTTTTGTACCTGTCAAAACCGCAAAGTAGCTTACTGACATCGGTTTCATTGAATAATAAACACTATATGAAGTACATGACAAAAAGCTTCATATTAATCCACCTGCACTTGAAATATTGTTGTCCTCAACAATTTACAACAATTGATAATATGATATACATAATACAAAATAATACAAAATGTCACTTTCTCAATGCTAGCTCATCTCATTTATGTCTGAGGCTGTGGTTCGTCACCATACCGCTTTGGAGATCTGTGGTCTCTTTCCGATCGACGTCGACTAATTGCCGTATCGTCCTGTTCGATATTAGCAAAGTCTTCAACGTCGTCCTCTATTTCGGAAAATGTGCAGGCCGTGAGCAAATTGCGGTGGACAGTCTTTTCCTTTCCCGCCACATCTTGTATTACATAAACGTCTTGGTGCGACATTTTCTTTGTGACAGTGTAGGGTGTATTTTCTCATTTATCTATGAGTTTCTGTCTCCCGACGATCGCTTTGTGGGCCTTCAACACCTTGTCACCGACTTTGAAGGGGGCATCTCTTGCTGATCTATCGTAGGCGTCCTTCATCCGTTTGCGTGCAGCATCAGCCTTTTCCTGCGCACTGAGATATGCCTCTTTTAATGTGGCTTGAAGAGACTCGACGTAAGTCGAAGGGGCCTGAGACTCATCCTCCGTTTCATCATTATTTCCGGTGACGAGATCGAGGGGAATTCGGGGCTCTCTTCCGAACATCATTGAGAAGGGGGTGTGACCTGTTGATGAATGCTTTGTTGCATTGTAGGCATGGGTCATAGCCTCCACATGATCCTTCCAGTTGGGCTTCTGCGAAGGATGGAGTGTTCCCAGCATGTCTAGTAATGTCCCGTTGAACCTCTCTGTCATTCCATTCCCTTGCGGGTGATACGGCGTTGTCCGACTCTTGTTTATGTGGAGAAGATCGCACAGCTCTCGAATAAGGGCGGCTTCAAAGCAACGTCCTTGATCACTATGGATGCGTTCCGGGATGCCATAGTGCACTATGTATCTGCTCCATAGAGTCTTGGCAACCGTCGATGCTGTTTGATCCTTCGTGGGGAAGGCCTGCGCATGACGAGTAAAGTGATCAGTGATGACGAGAATGTTCTCTATCCCACCTCGTGATGACTCTAGACTCACGAAGTCAAGACAGACTAACTCTAGCGGCCTGGTACTTCTAATTGGCATTAATGGAGCTTTCGATTTCGAGTGCTTTGTTTTCCGCACCGTGCATCGTCTGCATCGGGTAATGTACTGTTGAACAAGGGACTTCATACCTGGGCAGAAAAACCTTTCTTGCATGAGTGCCAGAGTCCGTTCTATTCCCAGATGGCCCATATCTCGATGCGACCTGTGAAGTGCAATCTTATTCATGCCCTTGGGTAGAACCAGTAGCCTCCGATCATCTTGTCTGACATACCACAGCATCTTTTCTTCGCAAAATTCAAGTCGATTCCAGTGGCGGAGAATCATTCTCACTGCAACCTTTTCCTTTCTCATCTGCCGTGAGGTGGGCTTTTCACCTGTCTCGAGAAGTTCGATTACACGATTCGTGATGGGGTCATATCTCTGACTTTGGGCGATATCCTGATGTGACATTCCCGGTATCGTTGTCGACGCCTGTTCTCCTTCGTCATCATGGGCATGTATGACGTTCACCTGAGGTGTTTCTATCGGCGGCGCGTTGGTCTCCTCCTCTTGATGGCCATTTCCTAGGGCGGCTCGGTCAAGGGATTTTCTCACATGCTCTGGGGGAATTCGTGACAGACTGTCGGCGTTGTCGTTAGTTTTTCCTG
The DNA here is from genome assembly GCA_963669155.1 of Arbacia lixula. Lineage (NCBI taxonomy): Eukaryota > Metazoa > Echinodermata > Echinoidea > Arbacioida > Arbaciidae > Arbacia > Arbacia lixula. The sequence goes on along the minus strand of OZ022579.1, from coordinate 27,599,460 downwards.
ACCTATATTCGATGTCTAGGTCACACTGAGCTAAGTCGTTTACCCACCGTTGGCCATGAGCGTCTAGTTTGGCTTTCCCTAGGACGTATGTTAGAGGATTGTTGTCCGTGATGGCAGTTACTCTCCTTCCCAACACGTACTCTCTGAACTTCACCGTCACTGCCCAGTGTAGCGCTTTGAATTCCAACTTATGAGCTGGGTATCTTCTCTCGCCTGGCGACAAGCTACGACTTGCGTATGCGATCACTTGCTCCTTCCCGTCATGTATCTGAGCTAAGACTGCTCCAAAGCCCAGTAGTGATGCGTCGGTTTGAATAACGAAAGGCAGCTCGAAGTTTGGGTACGCTAGAATTGGGGCTGACACGAGTGCTTCCTTCAGAGTCTTGAATGCGTCTTGGCAGTCTTTTGTCCATAACTGCGTAATGACGGATGGTTTGCCTGGTCCAGCTTTGTGTCCTAGGAGACCAAAAAGTGGATTCGCGATCTTCGCATAGTCCTTAATGAAGCGTCTGTAGTAGCCTGTAAGGCCAAGAAAGCCGCGAACATCCTTGGTCGTCCGAGGTAGAGGCCATTCCTGCACAGCAGCGATCTTCTCTGGATCAGTTGCTACACCATTCTCAGAAACCACATGACCAAGATACTTCACTTCTTTACGGAGAAAGTGACACTTCGATGGCTTCAGTTTCAAGCCATGTTCACGCAGACGTGCAAACACGCGATCCAGTCGTTCTAGATGTTCCTCTAGGGTGGAACTGAACACTATGACGTCATCAAGATAGATCAACACTTCACTCAGATTCATGTCCCCAAACACTGTGTTCATGAGTCGCTGAAACGTAGCTGGGGAGTTCATGAGGCCGAACGGCATTCTAGTGTACTCATACAAACCCATGGGGGTAGTAAACGCTGTCTTGCATTGATCTTCCTTCGCCATCTGGACTTGCAAGTACCCAGACATTAGATCCAGACTGGTGAAGTACTTCGCTTTCGATAGAGTGTCCAACGACTCGTCGATCCTGGGGATAGGGTAGGCATCACGGACAGTACGTGTGTTAAGCTTCCTATAGTCCACACATAGTCTAATCCTACCATCCTTCTTTCTTACGATGACGATCGGAGACGCAAATGGACTCTTGCTTGGCTTGACGATTCCAGCATCCAGAAGCTCATTTAAGTGATTCTTGACTTCGTTAAAGTCCTTTGGCGAAATTCGTCGGTAGGGCATTCGAAACGGGGTAGGGTCGATGAGCGGTATGTCGTGCACGATAGTGTCCGTACATCCAAAGTCTTCCGGACCTTTGGAGAACACGTCAGAATTATTGTGGATCAGTTCCTCCAATAACCTCTTCTCTGCAGACGATAGCTCCTCCGTCGGTAAATTCAAATCTGGAATTTGTGAAACTTCATCATTCACTTCTTGAGAGAAAATATTCACAAGTACCTCTGCTTCGGGTGAGTGACCCTCCTCACTGTGTGGGCTATCTTGCGTCGTCTGACTCTCATGCAATGAACTCACAACCTCTAATGTTCCAAGTTGCAGGTTTCTCGTCAATGTAGTCACGTCTGTCGACAAATTGGTCACAGATATCGTCACCCGACCTTTCTCAACTAGGGCAACACCTGTGTCTACTTTGATACCATTCAACTCGTCATTTCCTTCAACAAGGGCCATAAAGCAGCGACCGCTGGTATGTTTAGGTGTGTTTGCCGTCACGTCGATTCGCTCTCCTGGTCGAATGAACAGCGGCTTCCGTCCTCCAAACCTAACAGTTCCAACAAGTCCAGTACAATCGGCGAGGTCAAGTCCGTCACAATTCATGGCTTGAAAAGCTAGGAAGCATGGTGTGGACAATTCCTTGACTCGGTGCATGAAGTCTCTACCAAACTTGGAATGAACTATGTCACGTGATGCGCGAAGAACATTCGTGCCTATTAAACACGAGATTCGGCCTTCCTGTCCAATGCTTGAAACTACTAATGCTGGTACTGATCGAACTGTCGTTCCCATGATTTCAAAGTCTATCAGAATAACACCCTCATGAGGTACATCTTGGCCGCTGGCGCCTTCTATTCTGACGGATGTTGACTGGATTTGCTGCTTTTGAAGATGAGGATGACGTCTGACGAAATCTCTCGTGATCGTCGTGACCTGTGATCCCGTATCTAAGATTGCAGCACATGGTTGACCGCAAACCACTACATTAACACTGTTCACTGGACCGACTGTAGGAATCGATTCACCAACTTGACTTGCGTTGTCCAATGTGGTAGGGCTACTTTGCTCATATACACCCACAGACTGCCCTGCGTCTGCAGATCCAACTAGTTTAAATGAGGGCAGAACTTGGCGAAGTGTCCGAGTTGACCGCACGTATAGCAGACAGGTGGATGCCCCTGACTACCTCGACGTTCACCTCGCCCTCTGCGTCCTGTCGTGTCGGTCCTGCGCCCTGTCATGCCGGCTCCGTGGACCGGCATGTCGACTCTCTGTCCTGGCATATCGACTCTCTGTCCCGGCATGTCAAGTCTCTGTCCAGGCATGTCGACTCTCTGTCCAGGCATGTCGACTCTCTGTCCAGGCATGTCGACTCTCTGTCCCGGCATGTTAAGTCTCTGTCCCGGTGTGTAGACTCTGCGTTCAGAAACATCAGCAAGACGACGCTCAATGTCAACCATATGACGATGTTGGTTCCCGACAGTTTGATGGATGAATTCCATCGCCTGCTTCTGGCTCACGGCCAACTCGTCCACGGCTTTGGTGAGCGCATTGATGCGGTCGTCCTTTGTCGTTTCTACCGCTGTCGTATGCTGTCTGTACAGTTGAGCTGTCGCTTGCTTTTCTTCAGCGTCGATTACGCGGAGTTCTCGACGGAGTTCCCGGAACGACATCTCTCGTGGTCGCATCGGTGCAAGTCGTGCCCTTACAGTTTGACTTCTCAGACCGTACATGAACTGCGTGGTTAACATCGCATCGCGTGCCGACTCACCAGCTAGTGCAGCTTGGTCTCCACGGTCCCTAGCCACTCTCAGTTTCGCCTCCAGGGCGACAGCATACTCACTCGGTGACTCATTCGCTTGTTGAGTTCTTGCATAAAAACTTGCCATTGGTGAGTTTGTGAAGTCGCTCTCTCCATACTCATCGATAAGCTCCCTGAACGCTCTCTCCGTCGACAGCTCCTCACCGTGAAGCTCCAGATTAAGCATGAGGTCTCGAGCCCTGCCGCTGGTATTCCTTACTATCTCATTAAACTGAGCCTGTGGGGACATTGCATGACTTTTCGATTCCAATACAAATCTCATATCCCTAACCCAGTCATCTACATTGACACCACCTTTACCGGTGAACACATTCGGTCCTTTCATTTGTTGAGAGACGAGCACAGTCGGGGCTTGGGGATAACATCGTACTTGTTCGGGCACCGGTGTCGGCATCGGATCGAAGCCCGCCAGCTGCAGCGGAGATATCGGCGACCTTGACCGTGACATGACGGGTGACAGGTGTGGGGGTGGCGTCTCCATGGGTGGCGTCTCCATTGTAGCTCCCGTGACAGTGCTGTGTTGGCTTTCTTTGTTTTGAATAATGTAATTTCCTACTAATTTTTTTTAAATATAACAAATTTGGATAATTTTGAGTTAGTCTTCCTTTGCCTAATCTTCCCGGGTTTCGGCACCAAAAATTATGTCACAGGTTATACTTGTACAGATTAAATTAAAGAATACTAATTAAATTAAAGAAACTCTCCCCATCATTAGTTTACAAATAATTAATCAAACTTAAAGGCCCTGGGACAAACACATGAAGAAGAGGTGAAAAGGAAGACTATTTAATGGATTGTAAATGTCAAAGGACTTTATTAAAAGAAATAGATGATTGATCAGTCAGATGAAAGGCAACAAAGAAAAAGCGCTACAAGGAAAACTCTACACAAAGAAAACCAAAGAAAACCATTATACAAAGAAAAACCAACACAGCACGTCGTGCTGACTTGTGTTAAGTACGTTACAGTCCCGAGCTGTTCATTAACAGACACAATAAGAATAAATCAGTACATGGCTATAAACTATTAATATAAAATCATCGTAAATGAATAACTACGTACATACATGAATCAATTAATATCCTTATCAATCACATGGATCATGTTCATATAAAAATAATTCATTCACAATCAAACACATTGATATTATTTATAGTCAATCAATTTACATTATAATCAAGTGTCTAAATTAAACTACACATGTACAAACAAATAGCATATTTACCTCATTAGAATTAACAATACTGGTGCCTCATCATCAGCCCCTTAACGACGACGACAGAATGATGGTGGCAACCTACGTATTAACACATTTAAAAGAAAAACAGTTCTTACTACTCTACACAAAACATTAAATACTACTAATCACTCACAAACTCACACAATCAACATATCATATTACACAATTATTTTACACTACTATGGAATCATTGACATGAAATCATTAATATAAACAATTAAGCATAACAAAACAATTGAATTTTAACTTACATGTATTAACGTCAACGACAACGGCGAAATGTGTCTGAAGTGTCTATCTCAAGTAAAAAAATAGAATGAGAACAAAAACAGCTTATAAATCGTTCTAATTATAAAGCGCGCGGTTACCAGGGCAGCGCACGCGAATCGCGCGCGCAGCCATGGTAACCTAGAGCATGGTTCGCGCATGCGTGATAAGACAACCAAAAAAACAAAAACGTGAGAGGATAGATTGATCCTCTCACATATATAAATATATATAAATATATATAATATAAATATAAATAAATAAATAAATAAATAAAAGTAAAATATCCTACCAGCATCTCACATTGGCAATTTGGGGATGTTCATTGGTTCATCGAACACACCAGTCATGATGAAATCATGCATATTCAACCAATGCTCCATAAAAAATGCTCGATGTAGGAACTGTAAGAGATATTGATCCATTTTTTTTTAAATACAACTTTTTGGATTAAAGAATACAGTTTTTTAACTCCAGAGGTTGGCAGATCTGGAATAAATTACATACTTGTATACATACGGTGTAAATTACTACAAAATAAATTCTTGAGATACTGTGTAGGAAAGTACATAACAGTTAAGAGTAGGATTTTTGTCTGAAAATAGGATTTTTATGGTAAAATCATAGGATCTTTGGTCAAGCGAGGTTGGCAGCTCTGCAGAAGCAAAGTGACATTTTTTTTTTTAATGAGAGGCCCAAGTTTCCTGAGATGCATGCACATCTTCTTGTGTGGAGAGGAGAGATCCCAAGATAGAGCATAGCATGTCCCTGTCTGAGCTTGGGTCTAACCTCTAGAATACTGTACCTGGGCTGTCCTGCACTAAAGTTAAGTTATGACTCAGATGTAACGCAAATGATTAAATGTAACTTGTGTTTAACATTTGATAATGGAGTTTAATATTAAACATTACTCTTTGCGCAGTGGAATATGGATTAAATGCAAAGTTATGATTAATTTTAAGGAGTTGCGTTTACTTTTGGGACTTTTACTTTTACTTTTCGTTTACTTTAATGGTAACGTTTAGTGCAAGATTGCCCTGATCCACTGGGTGCGTTTAGTTCATCCATTCTCTACCAAACTCATTGCTGCATAGTACTTTTCCTATTGGTTGTTTTACATCAGTTCCTGCCGATCCCCGAGCTGATGCCTTTCCGACTGACCAATCAGATCTTGAATCTGATGCTGCCGATGAAGGTAGAGGGCGTGCTCCAGAGTTCCATGGTGCATACGTTGAGGACGCTCCGGCAGAATCATGAGCTCCTCCTCAACACCATGGACGTGTTCGTCAAGGAGCCCTCGCTTGATTGGAAGGTGAGAGGATGTGTCGCAAACACGCAGCTTTCAATTAAGTCAGTGTTATTTGGTGATTCAAACATTTCACAGGTCCCCATTTGGTAGGCTATATAAGAACGCGCTTGAGCTGATGAAGAATCAAGCATGCTTGCTGGAAACATTTGTGAACAGGCAGATTGGGGTTTGATATAATACATCACATTGTAAATATTTACAATATATGAAATGCACAGAAATGATAAAGTGTGGTATGCTGCTAATGCAGTCATTAGGGAGCTTTCGTTTTAACCCCGCGAACGAAAACGAGAACAGTGAGCAATCTGTTCTAGCCGTCTGTCTGCGGGAGTCACAGGCACTTTCGCAAAATAAGACAGAGAACGCGAACGGCGGTGCGTGGGACGTCATCTGACCCCCTGACACCCCCCAACCCGGGCGCACGTGCGATTTGCAATGACATCATCTGTACGGGCGCTGATTGGCTGCCGTACGCAACTCGTCGAGAACGGAAAATCCCAAAATTCCTGTTCTCGATTCCTCGCGCGGACAGCGAGGCGGAGGGTGGCGCATAAGCAGATCGATCTTGGTATCGGATTACCGTTCTCGAGCCCGTCCTCAAAACGAAAGCTCGCTATTGTTGTACAAGAGATAAATAAACTCAGCAATAAAACAGCAGCAACACTGATATTGCCAGTTAAGAGAAGTGAAAAGGAACAAATGGAGAAAGAGAGCTGTTTGTTGTTGATTGATTTGAGCGAGAAATAAAATTGTACTTTCTTTTAACTCTTTATCAGAGCACTGTGAGAATGAAAATGGCAAGTTATTTTGTTGTTTTGTCATTCTTCTAGTCAGTGCTGAAATCATGTACCTGAAATGTCCAAATGTCCAAAGACATGCCAAATACAAGTTGACTTTTGGGGCAGAAAAGCTGATGCTGCCTTTGTGTATTTTGTTGTCAGGGTTTTGCTCAGAGGCAGGCCACGTCTCAGAAGAAGGCCGACGAGTTTCGGGAAGACGTCTCGTGGTACCCCAAGGAGAAGATCAGCTATGCAAGGATGAAGCTTGAAGGAGCTAACCCAACCTACATCACAAAGTATTCACTCCTTCTTACCATCAAACACCTACCAGCAATTCATACCATATACACCAAATAAAATTTGCTACATTTCAACAAAATATTAAAAATGGACAAATTCATAAGGAAGAAGCTAGTTGCACCACACAGCTCCCTACAAGGGTCCTCTGAGGAGCGTTTTTTTTTTTTCTCCTCTTCTTCCTCCTTATCAATGTTCTCCTAATTGTATACATTTTATTCCTCAACCTTCTTCCATCTCCCTCTCTCTCTCTCTTTTTCTCTCTATTTCTCTATCTCTCTTTCTTTCTCTTCTCTTCCCCTCTCTCTATCTCTTCTCTTCCTCTCTCTCATTATCTCTTCTCTTCCTCTCTCTCTCTCTCTCTCTCTCTCTCTCTCTCTCTCTCCCTCCCCCCTTGGGATTTATGTGAATTGTGAAAAAACGAGCATGTGGCACACAAATGGTTAAAAAAATAGTCTTTCTAAACAGCCTTGTCTGTGTATTCCTGGTTTGTTCTATCTCTGTAGGAAGGAACTTGAGCTGGGCCACACCAAGTACCCAGCGCTGTGCCAGGCCTTCAAGGCAGTGTGCGGCGGGGACAGAACCAGCAAGCGAGGGCAGTGTCCGTCCCGGGGCCTGAGCGTCGAGGACCAGGTCGCGTGCCTGATTGACCAAGCCACTGACCCCAACATCCTGGGCAGGACATGGCAGGGATGGGAATCCTGGATGTAGTTCCTTCACCAGAGATTCAAAGGATCACTCCTCCAAGATAAAATGTCCCTAAAATACTTTATTATCGGTATTCCGAAACACCTCTTTGCAAAATTGTAACCACTATCAATGAGCGCATGATCTACCCTCCTACACGTATCCTAGAGGCAGCCAGTAATAAACATCTTTTCATGTCCTTTCTATACTTTCACAGTCAAACTGATGGTGAGACATTATGGAACTGACAATGACATTGCGCATCAATGTCTTACAGTGCGCCTTATTGCATTTGGTGCACATATTTGCAAAAAGTTGAATGTGCAAAGCAGTTTTTGCACGTGATGCAATGGAAAGGTATGGGCGTAGGCACCTTCATCTGGAGATTAAATTGCCTCAGAGCAGTTTCATATTTCTTCCTCATGTTGTTTCCATTAAAGCTTATTTGAATAGGAATGTGATCTTTTATCCTAACTAGGCTTTTTGGAATACCAAAAGATCATTTTTATGCCTCCGCCACGAAGTGGCCGGAGGCATTATGTTTTCGGGTTGTCCGTCCGTCCGTCCGTCCGTCCGTCCGTCCGTCCGTACGTCCGTCCGTCCGTACGTCTGTCCGTCCGTACGTCCGTCCGTCTGTACGTCCGTCCGTCCGTCCGTCCGTCCCGAATCCGTTTAGGCAATATCTTGAGAACCGTTCAGCAGATTTGCTTCAAACTTGGTACATGTATGTATTGCATAAAACTAATGAAGTGTGTAAAATTGGGGTCAAATCTGATTGAGGTCAAAGGTCAAAGGTCAATGAACTTTATAAAAATTGCCCAAAAATGACCTTTTCCACAATAAATCCAAATCCAAGGATGCTATTCTCATTAAACATGGTACAAAGATGGATCACTACTTGGGGATAGACTGGTGACATTTTTGGTAAAATTTCTGAAAGGTCAGAGGTCAAAGGTCAATGAAATTTGTGAAAATTTGCCAAAAATTGACCTTTTTCACAATAAATCCAAATCCAAGAATGCAATTCTCATTAAACATGGTACAAAGATAGATCACTACTTGAGGATAGACTGGTGACATTTTTGTTAAAATTCCTGAAAGTTGAGAGGTCAAAGTTCAATGAACTTTGCCAAAATTTGCTAGAAATTTCCCCAAACCCTTAATTTTTACACAATAAATCCAAATCCACTGGTGCAATTCCAACCAAACATAGTGAAACGATGGATCACTACTTTTGGGTAGACTGGTGACCTTGTTGGTGAAATTGCTGGAGAGTTCAAAGGTCAAAGGTCAATGAACTTTGCCAAAAATTAGCTAAAAAATGCCCTCAAAGTGATAATTTTCAAAAAATATCAAAATCCAATGGAGCAATACCAACCAAACATGGTGCAAAGATGGATCACTACTAGACTAATGACATTTTTGGTGAAATTTCTCAAAGGTCAGGGATCAAAGGTCAATGAACTTTGCCAAAATTGGCTAAAAATTGCCCCCAAATAGATATTTTTCACATTGAATCCAATACTAATGATTCAATTCAAACCAAACATAGTACAGAGATGTATCACTTCAAGGAGGTAGACTGGTGAAGTTTGGGTAAAATTCCTGAAAGGTCAATGAACTTCACCCAAAATTGGCTAATTTTAAACAAACTTGATACAAGGATGGATTTAGACAGACTGGTTAGATTGGAAGTCAAAGAAGTAAGAGGTCAAAAGTCAATGAACACTGCCAAACTTGGCTAAACTTGAAAAAACAGAATGTGATATTTTCATTTCACATAGGAGCAATGGTACATTGCCCACCAAACATACACATTTTCTGAGAATAGCAAAGAGGCGGAGGCATATTTATCGACTGCGTGGCAGTCGAATTGCTCTAGTTTTTTTCTAAGAGTGTTTTCAGAATACATGTACCACCCTAGATTACTTGCATAGTTGCAATGATTGGTACTCTCCATTATTGTAACTACTATTGTAACAGCTACAGAGCTGATTGGCTCTTTTTATGAGTTTGAAATTATTGTAAATTGAATTTGCAAATCAATGTGAACATAATGCATTTACTTTTTCAATGACGTGCGTGACTATTTATGTAATTGCCGTGGTAACAACGACATTGCTGAGAGCTGATTAGCTTTTTCCATGGTAGTTGCAATCCTAGTAAGTTTAGACAATTGAAACTCTTTATGCAACAAACCCTCGTCAAAGATATTGAGAGGTTTAGGTGACAAAAATTTACAGAGAATGTGGAGAAGTGATTTAATATCATAAAAGTTGGGTCCAGTGCTGTATATTTTATCTTATATCCATGCTATAGAACCCATAGCTTGGTACCTATCATGTGATCATGAACTATACACTGATGCTATAATCTGTGAAACTTTGGGCATAAAAACTGAAATAGGATGCATGTACTGTCCATACACTGTTATGAAATATGGACATGTATGCCATCAAGGTTTTGATGAATACTACGTTAGAAAATAGTAAAACGTTTGGTAATACCATGTGGTTGTATTCTTACAAGATATTTTTGTTTCTATATTCACCCTTTACGGCAAGAAACTGTCTTTCTTTGCATCTCTTTTGTATTGTGTGTTGGTATCATTCGTTTCAAACTTTTAGTACAAGTATTGTACTTCTCTTTACACCCTACAAGGGAAAGTCAATTGAGAATAATTTGTGTGTGTAGTTGATGAATATTTTACTCTGCTTTATATTTCTATCCATTAGATTATATTCATAGAAAACTCAAGATATTTGTCTTTTGTAACCATTCCATTGCCAATCAGATATCCAAGATTGATCACATAGAAGTAATTATTGCATAAAATGTGAATCGTTCTGCAATCAGTAGAAATATAACTCTTGTTTATGTCTGTTCGCTCTGTTGTGTGAATGATAAAAGTAATTAGAGAGTGAAAATTGCATAAAATGTGTTTAGTAAGGATAGCAATGAGACAATTCAACCCTCATCAGGCTCCTCGGAGGAGGAGAAGGTTTAATGGCCATTTTTTCTTTGTAGTCTAGCGCAACTTTTGAGACCAAAATCACAGCAACCAACTATACCATCGCAATGTCACATCGTTTTCGTAAGATAATGCATATTTGCATAATTTTTTTTTATTTTGTGTACAAATCCAATGGAAACTGTTCTCTTTCACACAATTTGCACTTTCATTGTTAAGAACTCACTTATCAGGTCATAAAGGTGATTTATGCCAAAAATCATTACTGTTCAACCATGATTATGTGAATTGCAGGGGGAGAAGTTCTTGCATAGATTTGCAAAGAGTTGAAAAAAAAATTATTTGAATTCTAATAAAGAAATCTATTCATGCCAACTTAGAGATGCCATCACAGGCAATGTATGTGCAAAAATTGGTGGTCATTGCACGTTCTGTTGCCAAGATCTGTGGGCCAATGGCACCTCCGGTTAAAGACTCCAAATAGCCTGGCCTCATAAGGGTTTAGAGCAAAGTTGTTAAAAGCAAAGGGAAGTAGTGGTAGTGGTCAAGACATCTTGACCCATAGTCAGTGGAGGGTCATTCTTTTATGACTGTGGGTCCCATTCTTGTTTGATTTCAGAATACAAGGCCCCCGTTACAAAAATGTATAAAACTTTCCATTAATGGTAACTACCATGGTAAGAGCGCTTGACAACATATCAAATTCAAGTTTTCCATAGAAGTTGGGATTGGTAGCAGAGTTACCATCAATGATGAAGTTTTATGCAACGGGGCCCGGGGAGGAATTATCTCACAATGATCATTGTTTCGGAGAGAAACAAAATCCGCACCCTGAAGAAGGTGATAGGATAGTTCTGACATGAACATGGCCAGTAATCAATCATTATTTCTAGCCTTTACCTTGAATTGTTTTACTCTTGCTGATGGAATAAATGATGCAATCATGTAAGAATGCTTGTTCATTGATATCATTTTATTTTACATATACAAAACGCATGATTCATGCTGTATACAGTGGAAGTCTTTCTGAGCACACACTCACTATCCACCTTGTTCACCTCCTTCCACTCACTGGTCTGGGGATGATCTGAGCCTATTCCATCCTCTTACTGACTGGTACATAAGGAAGCAACTGACATATACCTCAAACACCTATTACCTTATACATGTGCATATCAAATACAAAGCAATAGAGTACCGAAGTGTGATGTCATATGAGAATGTTGTCAAGACAACTAGTTCCTAACTACGTGAATAGAGCAAACATCGGTGAAGCTAGCAGAGCCTCCCATTGGGAGCCAGACACTCACCCGCTAGACAATGTCAGATAAGTGACAGTCTAACTTCAGCGATGTTCCAGCAACCTGCATAACAATGGATATGACAACGGATATGACAACACCCCTTAAGTACTCTATTTTGTACACACAGAGTACTCTTTGTTACAGCAAGGTGCCTTATCCCTGATACACAATCAAAACATTTGAATGAAAAGTTCAGTTTGTGAAAAATTCAGTTATGTTGGTTACTGGTACTCACATTTCTTGACTTTTACAAAAAAAAGTGGGGAACTGCCCTTACACTGTACATTTGCAAATTAAATACATGTGCACAGACAATATAGTCAAGAGGAACTAATTAATGCAAAATGCAGAAGTTGCTAATTGCTCCATGTTGTATTGGTATGGGAGCAGCAACGCGACTACACAATGACACGTGTAACTCTGTTGCTACTGTATACAACAATTCACAAAGACACAAACAAGCACATGGGAAAAATACTAGTGACAACGTGCTTTCCACATGATTTCCACAAATATCCCATTGTCACTGCATTTGTAAGCACATTTTTATCGCATTGGATCATTAGCATGGTTGGGAAGAGGCAAAAACATATCGGTGGTAATTAAATTGGTTTAAAAATCATGCAAAATAAGAGATCACCTTTTTGTCCTAACACAGAAGTGAGTCAAACGGGCAGACCCTGTATTGAGTCTACCAATTACATTTTAATTCAAAGAAAGTGTGTCCCTTTTGCAAAGGTCCTGAAATCCTGCACGGATCAGAAGTATACCATATCAACAACATATGAAATCTCAGTCAGAGCTATGCTTAACATTCACAAACCTCAGGAAAAGGGACAAACTATCCTTGTTCTCATTTGAAATACCATGTTTCTAAGCAACCATAGTCTACATTCATATACCGTGTTTAACGGTCAGCCATGCACTGCTCACCTCAACACGTCACGGCGGTATGTAAAGCAGTGATGTGCCTTGTTGCAGTCCGCATCTCTCTAAGCTACAGAAACCGCCTTAATTTGGACAATCGTAAAAAAACTCAACTCGGCATATAGCGACCAATACAATTCCGCTTCAAGTCAGTTTCCAGTTCTAATATTGTGAGCAAAATTCTTCTACAGTATTTTCTTCCAGTCTCCATGGAATTTACATGAAATCAAGTCGTTTAACTTGCAAAAGTGGCTGCCGACTCGCCGGCACCCCCAATATGACGCAGAACTACCTGATACCAGCTCGCATCAGCATAAAGATATATATGCAGGGCCCCAAACACACCAATCGCTGTTTCTGCTTCTCTCATATTCCATCCCAAACTAAAATGACTTCTCGGTGAAGTGGCATCATCAGAACTTCCGTCCACTGTTCATCGTAATGTTTGTAACACATACACTGGTCCGCGAAGGGGGAAGGGGCAGTCAAGATTGCTAGCATCTTGGAAGACGTCATTCTATCTCGCAGGAGCCTCCGGCCTCCTCTAGCTGCTTCTTGATGTCTTCTGCCTCGCCCTTGCTGACGTCAGCCTTCACTACCTGAGGGGTGGACTCCACAAACTTCTTGGCCTGGCAGACAGAGGGATGGAAACAGATGAAACAAAATGTCATATACCTTGTTTACGGAAGAGGCATATGTAACAAAAGATGATGGTGGTGATGATGATGATGATGGTGATGATGATGGTGATGATAGCAATGATGATGGTGATGATAGCAATGATGATGGTGATGATGGTGATGATGGTGATGATGATGGTGATGAGGATGGTGATGATGATGATGAAGATGATGATGGTGATAATGATGAAGATGATGATGGTGATGATGATGATGATGATGATGATGATGATGAAGATGATGATGATGATGAAGATGATGATGATGATGATGAAGATGATGATGGTGATGATGATGATGATGATGATGATGAAGATGATGATAATGATGATGATGAAGATGATGATAGTGATGATGGTGATGATGGTGATGATGATGATGATAATGATGATAATGATGATGATGGTGATGATGATGGTGATGATGGTGATGATGGTGATGAGGATGGTGATGAGGAAGGTGATGATGATGATGAAGATGATGATGGTGATGATGAAGATGATGATGATGATGATGAAGATGATGATGGTGATGATGATGATGGTGATAATGATGATGATGGTGATGATGTTGATAATGTTGATGATGATGATGATGAAGATGATGGTGGTGATGATGGTGATGATGATGATGATGATGATGATGAAGATGATGATGATGATGATGATGAAGATGATGATGGTGATGATGGTGATGATGGTGATGAGGATGGTGATGATGATGATGAAGATGATGATGGTGATGATGATGGTGATGGTGATGGTGATAATGATGATGATGATGATGATGATGGTGGTGATGGTGGTGATGATGATGGTGATGATGGTAATGGTGATGATGATGATGATGATGATGATGATGATGGAGATGATGATGATGATGATGATGATGATGGTAATGATGATGGTAATGATGGTGATGATGATGGTAATGATGGTGATGATGATGGTGATGAAAATTTTGTATGGCTCATAAAGTGACCAATCACCCTTAACACACCATTTGTGGATTATTTCACCAGGAATACACACAAATCCCATGGAGAAGCATTTTATCTAGCTAACAATAGGTTAAAACTCTTTGAGTGTGACATGAGTAAACATTCATTCGTGATATACAGAAATCCCATAGAGCGTGATTTTATCTGCACATTGAAGGTTTACAAAGTTTCCCCAGAGAGCTCGCTTGAAATAGAAGCTAAAATGTGAGCTTAGAATTGGACAGTTAAAATTTTTTTTTTTTGGGGGGGGGGGGGCATGTAAAATGTACCACAAAGAGTGTAGATCAAAGAGACGATAAGAGCATACATAAACATAACATATACTTTTGAAGTGTGGAAGGGTTACGAAAAGTGATAGGTTTTATCAAAGGTAATTCCTGTAAGAGTGACAAATATTGACTTCAGATAGAAAGAAAGGCACAGAGGAAGGAAATTAAGAGAAAAAGGTGGAGGAGGGATGGAGGGAGGGAGAGAAAAAGACTGGAAGAGAGATGGAGGAAGAAAGAAAGAAGGTGGAAGAAATTGAGAGAGAAAGAGAGAGAGAGAGAGAGAGATAGAGAGAGATAATAAACAGAGGGTGAAAGACAGATGGAGAGATTCAAACAAGATTGAAATGTAAGGTTCCGTTGGGACTGGTACCTACCTGTACTAGATTCATCCCTGTTGTCAGGGCCTTGATAGCCTTAATGAGTTTCACCTTGCTGGAGTCATCGAACTTGGTCAGTTTGATTGTGAAAGACGTCTTCTCTGCAGGCTTTACAACATCGTCCTCATCCTCCTGCCCAACAACCACATCAAGGAAATAAGAGTTGAGTTCATTCTTCTTCACATGAATATAAATCGGCATTTCTTGGCATTGTCATGCATGCAAGCAATCCAAGCAACTGTGAAAGTTAGAATTGGCAATGGTTCAAGGTTGGATAGCAAGTCACGTCTTTCGGATGATGATGCAAACAGTTAGGCCAGGCATAAATAATCATTGGATTGATGCAAGTGTTGAAAATCCTGAATCAACACAGCATTTTCATACCTTACTCCTTCCCCCACCCTGACCATTCACCATGTAGCTTGTATGGCTTGTCAATGTAAATGCAGAGAAATGATTTGCTTAATTTTTTTAAATATAACACAAGGACTCGGGGTGCTTTAACCACATTATTCCCCCCCCCCCCCCCCACAAAAAAAGGGAAAGAATAGAAAAGAAAATAAGCAACACAGTGAAACATTATTTTTCATCATACACTATCATGCAAAACATTATTGAGGGTGTTTATTTCATCACATCCGGCTAGAAAAATGGCTCCTGAAAAATATGTTGTGCGTATGCTAAATATTTGTTTCATCTCCCCCCCCCTCACTTTACCTGTTCAGCTGCAGGTGCTGCTGCCACCATGCCCGGTGCCCCCATTGCCATCATCGGGGCATCTTGAATGTTGAGCGTTTTCTGCAATAGAACGAGTAAAGAAATGTGGGGCTATGTCACTAAAAATTTGATGGTCACTTGCAAAATAGTATAAATTTGCTTGAAAACAGAATCAATATATACAATGAGTAAACCAAACAGTAGCTGTATAGCAATTATTATTGACACATACACATTTTTTTTTAAACTAAAAATCAGCTAAGAACAAATGCATTGTACAATAACTTAACCTGTAAATTATATTTCACATAGCATGCTCCCAGAGTGCATTCAGCTACGTGCATTTTAATCAAAGGTTTCATGAATTTGGCCTCCAGTAATCTGATTTTCAGGAAATGTAGGATCAGTAAATTTCCCTTTTTGTGACAAGGATAATAATTAAATAAAAAATAAAATACTGAGTCATTGAGAATTTACCATTAAGAAAACTTAAAAACTGAAATGAAATGTTATCTAGTGATGACCGTGACGTGAGCAAAGATATTGAGAGCATTCAACATATTGAGAAGAATGAAAAACTGACATGAAAGAAAATCTTACCTTGAGTAATTCATTGAGATCACTGACTTCAGTGAGTGTGAGGGAGGCAATCTGGTCAACTAGTGTCTGAATCTTCTCAGGGTATTGCTTGGGTTCATCGTCCCTGCCTGGGGCTGCAATAGCTGCGTCGCTGTACTGCCTCAAAGCGGCAACTGCACACACTGTATGTCTCGGTCGTAACCTCGCAGCAACTGGAGTGTGAGTTTGGGATATATTTGTGGCAGCAGATAACCTAGAAAATGGGTAGAGAGAAAATTAAACATTGGCAACAATAAAGTTGAAGTTACAAAGTAGGTACACACAATGTACACTAAAGGCTAGATAGCACCTACTAGTCTAGGACAGGGAACTGTATCATTATCAACTTACTTAAGTTTGTAGTGACTCTTCACTCTTTATTTTCATGTTCAGTATTTTTCCATGTACGTTTGCCATGTGTTCTACCAGTTATTTTCCACGTTACGTAATTCTATTGTTTATTGTTAATGTATTCTGGCCACGTGCGTTGTTTCAACCTATCGCGTATCATGGCCTACGTGCACTTCAACGCACATGGTCCTAGCTCGCATCCAATATCCTCGCATCGCTCAGCGAATCTGATCACTCCCACATCATCTTGGTTTGAGTCAGCATCTCCCGGAACTTCGCTCCGGTACGAGACAACACGCCTCTGGACAGGAGACTTTTTTCCTGCCGTCTCCAGCGGGCTGGCAGTCTTCCAGTGGTACGATATAATCTACACCGACACGGCTGGATTCACCGCTGGGAGCTGCCAGTCCCACCTTTCGCTTTGGCAGTCTGCATCACCTCACACCGAGCTCGATCCACTGCAGCTCGCCTGAACATTGATCTCGAAGCACGGCTCATCATTGGCGTTTGGCGCTTCACTACGCCGGCATCGCCGCTTCGTTCGTCTTTTCTTTCACGGCCCCCGACTGACATCAAGCGACCCACTGCTTTGTCCCGAGCGCCGCACATTCACTTCTCTGGCCTCTGGCAACCATGCACAAGCGACCCACTGCTTGCATTCACCGAGCGCCATTTTCTCTTCAAGTCTTTTCTCTCCTCTCTTTGTCCGCGATCGTCACCCGCGTGCAGCGTCGCGACCTTCACGGCTCTTCAGCCATGTTCCTGAATTCGCGACTCAACAAGTCTCCGCATCATCATCCATAGCGTGAGCCCCTTCTTTTGTTGACATCATCACACATCATCATTGGACTCTCTATTTCTTACGTAAGCTTTATTTATTGCACTTCATTCATTCATGTTCGTTATCGCCCATTCGTATGCCAAATTCATATCTCAGTGCAATATTCATGTGACCGCACTTGCACGTGCGTGGTCTATTATTTCTATCATTCAATTAACAAAACGAAAAGGGAATACTATTTCTCATGACTTTTATTATCGTACAAACCTGCTTCCTTGTAAGTTAAAAATTGAGTTTAATGGCGTGTGATCAGTGTCAATGTATCACATAACATCACAACACAACACACCACACAACACCACACACTTTACACCCTTAAATTCTACAAGTTTAAGCATGTGAGGACAAAATAGTAAAGGTATAATCTCATTCGTTGTTAAGAATAACATACCGTAGATTGTTGTTGATGGTAATGATGCCCATCTTCCAAACAGACCATATTAAATGCAGTTTACAGTGTTGTAGTCAAGACCAGACCATCCGAGACCAAGATCAAGACCAAGACCAAACACCCCAAGACCAAGGTCAAGAACCAAAAAATTGGTTCAAGATCAAGAACAGAGGTCCGAGACCAAGAACACCAAATTACGAGATCAAGACCAAGACCAAGACCACTCACCAGTATTTAAATTTCTACTAGTTTTGAGGAAACACGCGTTATTTGTGGACTGTGGTTATGAGTATAAACTCTCTAATACTTGCACAACATGAGCAGTCTGTAATATTCTTCTATATGGCTGAATTAAATGAAAAAATTGATTTAAAAAAGTTATACTTTCAATGTGCTTTTTCAATCACTTCACAGGCATGCTCAAAGTTAAATGCACAATACAAGTCAGTAGCTAGTAGTTTAGCAACAAACTGCACAAAGGATCCAGGATCGTGATAATATGTATGATGGGGAAAAATACCTCTTTATTTCTGCATGAACATATTTGCCTGAGTTACTGAAAAACATATCAAATACTGTGGGTTTTTTTGATAATGACAAAGGCACAAGGCATACAAAATGAACACAACTTCTTTCAAGGATGATGATTGTTTTCCGAAATATATTCAAGTCATTCGTTTTTCTCTATAAACACATACACATGACTTGAGTTACTTAATACTTATATATTCTTCTTATATACTTCTTTATTTCTGCATGAACATATTTGCCTGAGCTCCTGAAAAACATCAAATACTGTGAAGTTTTTTTATAATAATGCCAAAGACACAAGGCATACAAAATAAACACAACTTCATTTCAAGAATGATGATTGTTTTCCGAAATATATTCGTCATTCGTTTTTCTCTATAAACACATAAACATGTTTTGAGTTACTTATATATTCTTCTTATATACTTCTTTATTTCTGCATGAACATATTTGCCTGAGCTCCTGAAAAACGTATCAAATACTGTGAAGTTTTTTTTAATAATGCCAAAGACACAAGGCATACAAAATAAACACAACTTCATTTCAAGAATGATGATTGTTTTCCGAAACAGATTCGGAAAACATTCGTTTTTCTCTACAAACACATACAAGTTACTTACCTATAGGTCAGGCAAATTGAGTATTGGTGAAACTTTATCTTAGTAACCAAAACCTGCACCATTATGATATAAATGAATAATTATAACTCCACCATTTTCGAGATGTATACACTAATACAATGTAAAAAGCCTGTCATCATTCAAAAAGACCTGTGACAACTCGAGGGCATTCTCTATAGACTTATTGGTTTTAGCAATTTTTCATACAAAATTGTGCAATTCCTATTTTGTTAAAATAATTACTGAAAAAGGATATTTTCAAGAACAATTCAAAAACTTACTTTGATTTCTAAAAGTAATCTATTATGCATTTCTTGCATTATCTAAAAAGTCGCCTGGCCAGGCGACTTATCAAAAATATTTTCCAACTATAAGAGCATTTGAGAGAGAATTATTCTGCCACACATTTCATTTAATTAACTTTCAATAGAAATTAAAAACCAATCAACTTAGTGACAAGGGGCATTTCGGGAATTACCAATACTCAACCATCCCTTTTACAAATTAATGCAACGATACAGCAAGGAAATAACTAAATACACACTATTCGCTAACAAATACAAACAAAACATGACATTTCTAGAACTATTGTTTCCCAAGCTTGTTTTAATACTTTTCCTCTTAATTTAACTTTAATGAAAGGAAATGTGAATATATGATCCCATGAAAATGTTTTAAGAATAATGAAATGTATACATTCACATTTATTCCTGTGTTATTTTTTTCTTTAATTTGTTTTTTGATTCCATGATATTATTTTATTTGGCAGGATTGGGCCTCAGTTTATCAGTTTTAGCAGCCCCCCCCCCCCCCCCAAAAAAAAAAAAAAAAAAAAAAAAAATACTGTTCGGAATTAGCACTAGAATGAAGAAATTCAATGCTTGCATAAAAAGCGTATATTTATGTACAGTACAAATGATAACTACTACAAAAAACAACTAAAATAGAAAAAGATATCAGGCATTTCATGTAAAAATCTGTTTCATTCAGCTTGAGAGCTGACTTGGAGAGTTTTACTACATCTACACACCATCGATCCAACTCGCAACACTGACCTCTTGGCTCGCATAAAGACGCATGTATCACCCAGTGTGATGCGCTTTGCATGTGTGATGTTGGCACATAATATATTGCATGCTCGCTAATCTGCATCTCACGCTTCCCGTGCTATGCCGTGATCGGGCAGGGGCCTGGCCGGGTCGGCGGCAGGCTTGCACAGTATAGTAGGGATGATTGTAACTCCAAATTGTATGCGCTCCGACCAAGGAGAGTGATGTATCGTATCTCCTTTCTCCGACATGCATTATCAATATGATTTATGTGTAATATCGTAATTTTAGTAGCTGGTCTCGTGCTGGTCTCGACCTAAAATCCGAGACCAGAAAGGCTCAAGACCAAGAACAAGACCAAGACCAGAGGGTTCGAGACCGAGATCAAGACCAAGAACAAAAATCCTGATCTCGAGACCAAGACCAGTCTCGAGAACTACAACACTGGCAGTTTATATGTAACTTTAGCCTCTTTAGTTTTACACAGGTCATGATGAATCTCAGCAAGCATGGCAAGGGCATCGACAGGTCACTGAATTGTTAACTGAAAATTTGAAATCGCACAGGCACAGCATCTTGCCTTTATCAATTGTACTAAGCATGCAAAACACACCTTCACCTTCACGTATTAAAATGGAACTGTAGCATATATAATGTAACTCCTGTAAGAGTATGGCATGCGCTCATAATTTCAATTCCCCGTCTGACTTTGTATTTTAGCAGCTTTTGTTGAGCCAACACAAGTTTTGAAGTACATGGGACTGTACAAAGGACGTTTTCATTTAATTCTCCACACACTCGCACTCTGGTAAACACATCTACATCCAGATTTTTCTGCACACCTCATAATCAAACGTCTAACAAACACAAACTGACAATTCCAAATCCATATTACCTGCTATTTATCCTCAAAAGCTTGAGGGACGGTCTGAAATTCCTTAGTACAGGATTCATTTTGATGCCAGGAAAGGTTACAAAACGAGAAATCGACGAGGCGCATGTGTATGACTATAATGTTTTGAATGATAGAGGGCCTTGCGGCAGTATAATAATACAGCTAGCTACTGCAAGCAATCCCCCAGGCCCATCCCCCAGAAAAAGAAAACAAAAGTATGTTGTTCTCTTATTTTTGTTATTAATGGAATTATAATTCTAAAATAACAGTTCCGGCAGTTTTGTTTTTGTTGCTTTAAGGTACATTTGAGATGAATTAATAAAGGGCAGATGCAAGCTATTTTTTGATGGCAAGACATGGGACATCACAACAAAATTATGAGGCCTTATTCTCCTCCCGGATTCTCGATCCTACGTAATTTTAAAACACACATTCTTTGATGCATTTTAGATCCGATGAACCATTTCTACTTACAACATAATATACGATTTAAATCACAGATTCGTTATCAGCGTGATCCATATTCATGAATGAATTCACAAAACACCTCATACTATCCCCCCCCCCCCCTCTCCTAATTATCACAAGTTATTTAAACCGTCCTGCGCTAGTTAGTTCATATTTTGTTTTTACTACATAGCTCATTGAAAACTTGATCAAAAGCAATAAACATCTCAAAGTGAATATTAATAACATTATTTTTTGTATCCATGTTATCGTGTCTTGATTTATAAACTACATTGCAGGTTCAAATCTTTCTGGTTCCAAGATTTTTTTTTCTGATTTGTTTTTCATTCATTTACAGGATGGAGCACACGTACTAAATATGTCTAAAATTTATTTCCCAAAATGAATTGTCATTGTTCAATGTTTGGTATTTGGGCCAGCTGGAGAAGACTGATTCTACAGCATATCATTCATATAATGGAGAGATATTCTAATGTATAGGCATATAGCCAACGCATGAGTTCATCAATACAATTCAATCGATGTGTTAGTGGTAATAAATGTTCCTTTATTACGATACATTTATTTGATTTTTCTGTATCTACAGAATTAATACAAATTAGAAATTACAGTAAAGTATTTTTAGTGTAGACTGTCACTTTAAAGGGATATTCCACCCTGAAATCAATGTTTAATAAAATTAAGCAGAAACATGAAACGTATTAGTGAAAGTTTGATGATATTTCTTCAAGGATAGTAAAGTTATATGATCTTTTGAAGTTTTTATATTAAATTAAAAAAAAAATGTCCATATTCTCAAAAAGATATCCATCATTTTACCTGTGCATTTGATACACTATTACGAATATATTTTTAAACACATAGGCCTATCTCAATGAACATTTATGAAATCATACAGCACACAATACAACCTCGCACGTGACGTCACAAAATTAAAATTTCAAAAGATCATAACTTTCATATCTTTTGACGGATTGTCGTCAAATCGTCACCAATATGTTTCTCTCATATATTTCTGCTTCTTTTGGAACCAACTTTTAGTTCGCATGCAAGTAAATGTAGTACGAGTGTGAACGAAGCGAACGTAGGTGAACGTAACCTTTTTAAAGGGGAAGTTCATCCTGAAATTATTTTGGTTTCAATAAAAAGAGACAAATGAAAGAAACATATGAGTGAAGGTTTGACGAAAATCGGTCAAAGGAAAAGAAAGTTATTTGATTTTAAAGTTTTGATTTTGTGACGTCACGTGCGAGGTGCTCTCCCATTATGTTGTGTACAAAATAAGTCGATAAATTGCTTTTTTTCTGTTTTTGACAACGGAATGATTTTTTTCGTACAGGTATGTGTGTAAAAACGTATCTCTGATAATGTATCAAAGGCACAAGTAAAAGGATGCATATCTTCAGGGGCGTAGACAACGGGGGGGATGAGGGGGATGCATCCCCCCCAACTCACAAGGTGGGGGGGATGGCATGTACAATCATCCCCCCCAGGTTTGGGGGAATGATATTTGCTTACTTAGTCATAATAATAATAATAATAGTAATAATAATAGTACAAATGATAATGATAATAATTATAATATTAATAGTTATAATTATGATGATGATGATAATAATCCTCATCATTATTGTAATTGTGTTTATTGGTATTAGCCGCATTCACACGGTGCAAGCCAATTCAGACGGTAAAGAAGAGAAAATCGTACAAGTACTTTGTGGTTACCTTGTGGTTTATCCTCACTAAGCAATACAGCATAACTTTTTGTCAAAGAGGTTTTGGGCAAAATAATTTAGCAGGATTCTTTCTCACCTTATCGACTAACTTCTGTGTGAAAATCACATTAATCCAATAAGTCATGCGTGAGTGGGCAAATTTAAGAGGCAAAAGTGTAACTTTTCAAAAGTCACAAGGGTAATTTTGGGTTTCTGTCATATGAATTTTGGATGAATTCCATTACTAATGCATAACTTATGTCCTTTCATTGTTTATCATCCATCTCTCGATGCACGTACACATATCCCGACATTTAACCCATTGTTCTGGTTGAGTGAGCACCGTTTAAAAAATACTTATCCTTCTTGGGTTTGAAACTTTTAAAAACCCTTTATTTTTGTGAAAAAATACAACTGGATATTTTGAAAAAATGTTACATGACTTGTTATGTACACATTAGAAGTCATTTTCGTGTCATGGTTGAGTGAATACACTTTAAAAATCGCACAAGAGATGCCAAAATGTACTGTTAAAACGGCATAAATAATTACCCTTGTGAGTTTTGAAAAGTTACATTTTTGCCTTTAGAATTTGCCCACTCATGCATGAATAATTGGATTATTAAATATCATTTTCACACAGAGGTTAGCCATTAAGTTAAGGAGCAATCCTGCAAACTGTTTTGCCCAAAACCGCTTCGATAAAAAGTTATGCTAATTTTCTTAGGGGGGGGGGGGGGGGCTTACTTTTCTGTTGTGTTTAGAAAACAAAAAACACGTGGTGAGTTCGCTAAGCAGGAGACCTTGTCTTCCTTAACTTTTTAAGGGGGAAATATATGTGAGTGTGTTCCTAACATAATTCACAGCGTAAATTGATTTTCGGATTCTAGGATGGCTCATAATATGAAGTTGAAAACATCAAGGATCACTTCTTTTTCAAGCATAATGAGAAAAAAGAACATGATGACGAACAGCCGTCTACGTCAAAATCGGATGATGTCGGAGTTAGACTTGTTCTTCCGGAAGTTCAAGCAGAAGAAAGTGCCGTTGAGGGTGATGGAGCATCCGAAGCGAAAAATGATGATGAAACTGATGCCGGTTTTGACGACTGGGTTAGCCCCAACCCCCCCCCCCCCCCCCCCCCCACCAAAAAAAAATAAATAAATAAAAAAAATAAATAACTTTTTCCATTCCAGTACTAGAAGTTAAGCCAAATGGTACCCAAACTACCCCGGGATCCATTACGAACCCTCCCTGCAATATGTGTCAGCTCATTCTGTACTCGTATGCCACGGAGTGTAGATCTTGTCGAAACTATGACTGTCCATTAAGGCGTAGTATGTGTGTGTGTGTGTGTGTGTGTGTGTGTGTGTGTGTGTGTGTGTATGTGTGTATGTGTGTGTGTGTGTGCGTGTATGTGTGTGTGTGTGCGTGCACGCTTGTGTGTGTTATTTTACCTCATTAAGTATGCATCAGATTGCACGATTTCAAGTTCAAAATTGCAAAAGCTCCCTACCGTGGGAGGGGGGACACCCCCCTCCCACACCCTCCCCCCGGCTCGGTCGCTTCGCTCCCTCGCTCGGGCGCTTTCGCGCCCTCTCAAGCGTTGGCAGCCCAGTCATCCCCCCCAAGTGTACGAACCTGTCTACGCCACTGCATATCTTTGTAAGAAAATGCACATTTTCGAGAAAAAAATTGTACACAACATATGGGAGAGCACCTCGCATGTGACGTCACAAAATAAAAACTTTAGAATCAAATAACTTTCTTTTCCTTTGACCGATTTTCGTCAAACCTTCACTCATATGTTTCTTTCATTTGTCTCTTTTTATTGAAACCAAAATAATTTCAGGGTGAACTT
This sequence comes from Arbacia lixula, assembly GCA_963669155.1. NCBI lineage: Eukaryota > Metazoa > Echinodermata > Echinoidea > Arbacioida > Arbaciidae > Arbacia > Arbacia lixula. The sequence goes on along the minus strand of OZ022579.1, from coordinate 27,574,258 downwards.
CCCCTTTAACTCTGCTCATGCTGCCCTCTTGTGACGCATCGTAGACGTCGTTCAGCATGAATCTCCAGCGGTTGTCCCCTCTTTTTTCCTGCATAAAGGCCCAGTACAGTAAGTATTTAGTATTATGACCGTACATTGATTTGCTGTGAATACTCACATTTATATAGAACGGTCAATTGTGAGATGTTCTCCATTGAGCAGCCGAATATTAAATTAATAAAAAGGTCTTGTCGGTTGTGTGTTCCCATCTGTTCTTTTGCGTGTTGGGTATAGCAACACGTTCTGTACACGTTCTGTGTATGCGCCATAAATTATTTCGCGAGTCTAATTTTTTTGCGAATCGGGACTTCTCGACAGTTTCGCGAGTGTTTATATCCTCGATCGTGGAGTACTACTACTATTATTACATTTGCTTGTGCACGTCGTATTCATGTTTTTGCGTGATGTTAAATTCACGAATGCGAATACACTCGGAATAATTAATATATTATAGCACCCAACTCACAAATTTGAGAAAATAAAACCCTGCGAAATATATGGCGTATACAGGAAGCAGGTTGGGCTACAATCTTACAGGGCTAGTCTAGAATCTAGACAGGAATACCTCATTCAGGGCATACTTTTTTACGCACCTAAAAAAAATAAGCCAGATGTAATCTTAGAGAATCCAATAACCCAAGGCAATACTATACTTACTAGTTTTAATGATTTCACCTGTCCACAGTTTCCCCCGTCTTGGATTCTGTCAATCCATACATGGCATGTGTGAGGTGGGCATCCAAGAAAGCCAGCAGCTCCCGAAGAAACTTGGGTGGAAAGAGCCCAGGAATGCGACTTGGCCCCAAGAAGGGACATGGTAAGTATTTGGTATTAATGCACTTTCGTATCCCACATATAAAATGATATTGATACCCTGCCTTTAAGCTCAGTTTTATGAGGCTTAAGTTTAGGAACAAAAGTTAAGACAATTTTTTGAGCATGTGTAGAAAAAGATGTTACTTTTAGTGAGCAAAGAATAAGTCTCTTTAAACTTTAATATTTGATACCTGATCAACTACCTAACAGACTCTCTCTCTCTCTCTCTCTCTCTCTCTCTCTCTCTCCCTTTATTCAAATGTTTGAAGGTAACCTTCTCACTGCGAAGTTCAAAGAATGGTCATTCAGTTTCTAAACACTATTGTGCCCATGGTACTGAGAGGGTTAAGGTCTTAAAGTAATGAATGGAAACCCTTTTAAGTTGTATATTTGCCCACAATATTTGATTAACACTTTCCAGTGCTCTAATGTCTGAATGTATAGTACAGGTATATTGTGTTACAATATGCATACATTTTCTCTCTCCCTTGTGTTTCTACAGGTGAATTTGTCTATGAAAATCAAATCTTAGTCAGGCAGAAGATGAATTTCAGGTATTATCCAGGGCAATTTGTAAGTATGATTTTCACTTTAAAGGTAGTGTACTCCTTTTCCAGACAATTTTGTGAAATGTTTTATGAACCACAAGTACAACAAATAAACTCCAATTAGTGAAATATGAAACTTTACTCATAAACTATATGAGACCTTCCAACAGTGACAAAGCACTCAAATGCAGTATGATTATAATACTTATCGTTGACTCTGTAGCTATGATTAAGCTATACTTATTGTTAAATTTGATCTATGTGTTTTTAAAGAGTATTAAAGCCAGACCATTAATATCCACATTTTATTGATCAGTGCATCTATATGGGAAAGCCATTTCATTCAGGAAATGGAACATATGAGATGAAAATGAACCTTTGAAAATGGAATATGGAAACTCCCAAGATGTTTTCACAAATTTCAGACAAACCTTATATATATATTTTTCTTCACTAAAACTAATAACATTGAATTGATGTAAAACATTGAAAAGGAGAAAGTCAAACATGCTCAGATTTTTTTGGACACATTTAGCACAGGGTCTGCTGTAATTGTGTATTTTGTAAGGCCATTCATCACATGACCTCAGACCTAAGAAATTGCACAGCATGGAAGGAGGATATGAAAACACCTTGTCCTTCACCTGTATGCTGGCTTCCAGCCTGTTAGACATTTCTGATCTCAACTGACAAATAGAGTCTTGCACTCTAAGACTAGTCACTAGATCATTCTCCTCTTCAGTCTGTGTTTGGGTGAGACAGAGGAGAAATTAAGAATGATTAGTCTACTGCAGCCAGACCCCTTTATTGAGTAGTTTGATTTAAATATGCCCAACAGCCTGGAAGCTAGGCTATTGACCTACTGCTCATGTTTTTTTTTCCCCTCCCAGGTGAAGACAGGTAAAGACAAGACGCTAGTGGCTCAGGTGCGCGGGACCATGGTCTTCACCAGGCAACGCTGGAACCCCAACCACAAGACGGCGTTTGGACGCTCGGGTGCGGCCAAGCTTTCAGACAAGGAGATGGAGAGGACATTTGTGAATATAATCCCAGAGGAAGAAGTTGGGTGCTTCAAACTCGTCGAGCAAGTCTGATGGTTGGCCTCCGAATGTTCTGAACTAGAAAGTGCCTGTCTAGCACTGGCAATGGTGGACTGTAATCCAAGATGCGCGGTTAACTCCAGCATGCTGCTGTCCTGTATTGGACATTATTGACTTGCAAGAGTCATGTGAGAGGATTTTATTCATGCAACACAGCTATACATCAATGCTCTGCAGTATTTTGCCTGGACACACCGGAGAAGATGAATGAAACATTACAGGCCGTTGGAAAACAACAGATTGTGCAGTGCTCAAATGATGAGAAGACAGTATACAAATTATACAGAAGTTTGCGTCTGTACAAATTGTGTCCACGAGATCACCAAGGTGCAAAATCCCCCCCCCCAAAAAAAAAAAAATACCATGCAAAAAGTTCCTTGACAACTTGTATCATGTGATGACAATTATTGCCCACGTGCAGACCCTGAAATAAGGTGTGAGGAGAACCTTTGATACACCACATGGTCATTGTGTAGTATGAATGTGTATAGAGTACTGAAGTGTTGACGTCATATCCATTATTACACCGGCTTCTGGTTCTAAACAACATCACTCCAATGAGCCTTTCACTGCTCCAACATGGTCTAGTGGGCTAGAGTCGGGCACTTACAATGCGAGTTATCGCTATGATCTCTGATGTTTGCTCTTCCCTCATAATTTAGAACCAGTTGTCTTGAAAACATGCTCATGTGGCGTCACACTTGGATACTCTATGCATTTTCCATCCAGTGGCGGGTGGAGTTATTCCTCCATGGGAACACAAACAATCTGTTGCTATCCATATCACATGTGATATGACTGGAAAGTAAATTGTGTCCGAAGAAATAAAATGTGGTTGGATACTGAATATGAGAAGCCAACATTCAGTAAAGTTTGTGTTGCATAAGATTGTATCAATAAACATGTCAAAGAAATTGATATTGTCTGAAAATTTGGTGTTGTAATTCTTTCCGAAATGGAACCTAATCAAAACATTTCACCTTAATCTGAACCCTAATCTTAACCTTTGACCATAAATATTCGTTTGTGCAGCGGAACAGGGAATTTAGATGGACTTGGGGTAGACAGGATGGCAGTACATATTTTTAGCTGAAATTTGTTTGAATGATGTACCCTGTACTCGCAATGAAGCAAGTTTGAGAGACAAATGTACACAGAGAGATACATGTATAAACAAAACAAGGTGGTGTACGAATCAGTCTCGCCTGATTTCGAAAACAAACAGTGCTAAGTTGTTTTTTGAATATTCAAAATGGTGCCTAGATGACCTTTGACCTCATCAACCCACGTGGTATTACACAATGATCATTTGTACGATGCAGAAATAAAAAAAAAAAGTGAGAGCAAATTAAACAAAATTAAACAAAGACCACATTTTTGTAACAGATTAACAGGAAAAGTGATTACTAGGTCTCATCCTAACTGCAATCAGACCAGACCAGACAAAAAGAGAGATGGGCTAGACAGAATAGTAGGTGTTTGTGTGTGTATGTGATGCTTCACACACATTGGAAAGATGCGAGAGAGAATGTGACGTTTTTCTTTGAAATACTGAAATCATCGTCTTTCCCCCATCCCCCACCCCTTCCTATCTTTCTCTTGCAACCTTCATTACCTCACCCTTCATCAGTCTTTCTCTCTTCCCTCCTTCAAACACTCTCATCTTTCACTTTCTATTCTTGATCCTTTCCTCTCTCTCTCTCTCTCTCTCTCTCTCTCTCTCTCTCTCTCTCTCTCCCTCTCTCTTTCTTTCTCTTTCTCTCTGTCCTGTCTTCTCATCTTCACCCTGTCACTCCCTGGTTTAATAGTCCCCCCCCCCCTCCCTCCACATACACAAACACACACACACACCAACACCATGGTTATGACCATTGTGTTAGTGGTGAGAGCAAGTTGAAAGGGAGTTGAATTTGTCAGAGAGACGAACTGGGCGATACATATCTAGCATGATCACATGTAGGACTGAAATGAGGCACATGACATGACTTTGTTCATTGTCGTAATCGGTGATTGATGAACAGATTAAAGAAAAATGTTATAAACAGCATCATATGGTGCAGTCTTAATAAGGAGACCATAATGGGAATGGGATGTCTAAATATACATGTATTTTGACAGAATTACACAATGTGATTTAGTGCATGGTTACAAACATATTTTGTCATCTTTAATACATTTCTCACCAAGATTCCATCATGTAACTCAAAAATAAATGTCATTACATGTATCCTTGGAGAGCAGTGTCAGTGACAACATAAATATGTACTGTATATTCAAGAATTCAAGAACATCAGTATGTTGATTCATCAATTCAACTTCAAAAGCATGAATTCATATCTGCAGAGTAAGGGTCAGCGTGCATTCGAAAGAGTTTCAAAATGGATGATTTTTCATAAATCTTCCGATGTGCTCATTCTCATTCTCCATAGCATTTGTTGTAAATAAAAAATGTGGTTCAGAAGGAAGACGAATCTTGATAAAAAAAAAAAAAAAAAAAGCATTTATGACAAATAGAGGCAAAATTCTATTGAAAAAGTAAGAATTCATAGGACACACATTGCAATTTCCAATGTTATAAGTATTCTTTTATGTCTTTATCTAATCAAGAAGTCAGATCTTGGAATGTTTCTCATAAAAATTAAATCCAAGGGACACACAAATGTATGTGATGTATTATAGAGTTCTGCATACAGTGTTCTTTAGGGTAGGTGGGTATTATTGTACAACATGTGAGAAGGGAATCTTTGTACACCAAACAGTTGAGCCTGTGATGAACTTTCCAGCATAATTGCAATTCTCTCTATCACATATAGCTCTCTGAATCTGACAGCCTGTGGCACTCTAATTGTTTTACCTTTAATTCTTGGGAAAGGTTATCTCATGCTCCACTGTATTTGTAGAAAAATACAAATCTGGAAAATGTGTTTACACACGACCAGTAGTGTTGTCATATCCATTGTTATGCAGGTTTCTGGTTCTTAACAACATCACTCCAGTGAGAGTTTCACCGGTCCAACACTGTCCAGCGGGCTAGAGTCGAGCACACATAATGAAAGTCTCCACTATGTGCTCTACTCACATAGTTTAGAACCAGTTTTCTTGACAACATGCTCATATGATGTCATATTTCAGCACTCGGTATTGGTTTGTACAATCAACACATACGTAATAAAATATGTTTGTTCTACTCAGTGGCAATCTTTTATTCATTCAGTCGTAGAATTGATATTACTGTAAGTCTTGTCCATATACTTCCCTCTTGAATGTCTTAAAGTCTGTTATTCCACGAGCATGCTCAATGTGTTCCTGTTTCTTAAACACTTCTAACGCAGTCTTACTTGGCAGTGCAAAAATCCCCTGCAGAAAGCGGAAGGCGCTATAGCTGTGGTTCCTCAGAGCATACGCAAACAGCTTGTCGTCTCGCGTGAACCTCCGTCCCCGCGTCTGCTTCTTCGACATCCTGAGCTGGCTCGCAAAGAATTGCAGCGGTGTCTCGTCCAAATACTCTGCTGCCATGCCAACGATAGTCTCAATAGAGTCGCACTGTATCGTCTTGCTTTGGGCTTCTTTCAAGCTCTTTTCCAATTGTTTGATCCTTCTCTTAAGCCGACAGATCTGTACTCTCTTAGTGGAGAGCAGCTTGGAACTTGTTCTCTGACGTCTTGTCTGGGCATTCCGACTGCTGTCCTGTGGTAAGATCTTCGCTGAGTTTTTTGGAATGGAAGGCTTTTCTAATCTGGAGGTGTTACTATGTCCATGAGCCTGAGAGTTACCAGCTATAAAACAAGTCAAGAAAACATCTTGTAAATTTATCGCTTTTCATCTTCAGCTTATCTATTCATTCATTCATTCAATCATTCAAGAATTTCCGGTTTTATCATCGCTTTCATTTCTCCATATTCTTACTTATCAATAATATATCAAAATTAGTTAAATAGCATCATCACGATGTTACTTCTATCATTATCATCACCATTATCATCACTATCATCATCATATCTACTATGGTGAAATCTGATTTGGTGACCACCTGTCTATAAACACCACATCTTTTGCTTCCACGTTTCTCATTGCAACCTATATTAAAGTAACCTCATAAAGACCATCTGCTGACAAAGACCACATTAACTTTTCTTTAACATTCCTTGAGCAGTCATAATAAAGCACCGAAGTGGAGTTGTCATATCCGTTGTTAGTCACAATGGCTTTTGGTTCTAATCAACATCACTCAAGAGAAACTCTCATTGGCCTGACACTGTCTAGCGGACTAGTGTTGGGCACTTACAATGAGAGTCCCACTATGATCGCAGATGTTTGCTCTACACTCAAAGTTTAGAACCAGGGGTCATATACATGAAAGCTTACAAGCCCATGCAGTAAGTTACTAAAAATGCATGTAGCTCTATGCACTTTAGGAGCTAATTAGGCTTAGGAAGGTTTCATGACGATGGTCCCAGTTGTCTTGACAACATGCTTATATGACATCACACTTCGGTACTCGATATATATATTTTACTGTACTAGTACCTGGACTGGACTCCCTTCTCTCTAGATGTGAGGATTCATTCTCTGCGTCACTTGGTGCGGGTCTCCTCTCTTTGCCTTGCTCTAGTGATGAATGCGTAGGCTCAGTTATCTCCAGGACGAGAGTCACTCTTCCAAGTGGAGGGCTCACTAAACACATAAAAACAGCACAAAGAAAATAAGACTCTATCCAAATTTCTAACGTTTGATATTGGTGATATCAGACGTCTGCCCTGAAAAAAAATAATCCACCCATATGTGACCACTTTTCAGCCATATCAAAATTGTAGAGATTCTTATACTTTTAGGCAAAACAAAGACATGGGTCTAAAACTGGCACAGAGACAAGAAGTCTTAATGTTGTCAGCCCAGAACAAATAAATACACATCCATGTGACCAACTTCCAGCCGATTTGATTGGAGAGATTCTTATAATGACCATATTGCACCCAAAGGCCTGTCGTTTCGAGCTTTGGGTTGAGACTTGAAAAAATATGAAAAATGATTGCGAATCGAACCCAATGCTCTCACTTGAGTGATGCTGTTTAGTAAGCAGAAGCCGCCATCACAATAGATATGACTTCCATACTATATAGCAGTGTGTTACATCCATTTTACCTGATTCATTGTTGCACTGAGTGGGCGATGCCGTACATTGTTCTTCCATCTGCTCACAGGGCAGCTTGGCATAGTTGTGATCACTCTCTCCTCTCCCTGCTTCTTCTGTGGGGACCTGGGATGGAGCTGATGAACACAAGGGTAGAGGAGTTGCAGAAATAGAGTGCCTTCATATGAGCACGTTGTCAAGACAACTGGTTCCAAATTATGTGGTTTGAGCAAACAGCAGAGACTGCCATTGACAGTAAAACTATCCGACCAGAGCCTGACATCTATTTGCGAGGGCAATTACTAGTCCTTGAAAATTGGTATTGGCATACTACACATCTTTATGCCAATGGTAATGAGAGAGTTAACTCTTATATTACCAAGCCTTGAACACCCCATTAGCTTACTACACACATTCACACCAATGGTAATGAGAGAGTTAACAGTACCTGTCTCTGTCCATGTCCTACACCTTGCTGGTGGCGACTCCTGCTGCTGCTTCTTCAGGGTTGGTAGGAAGGTGCCCTCAAACAGGGTTGGCACGGCGTTCCACACCAGCCGCCCACTCGCCAGGAATTGAGAGGCCTCAAAGTGATTGGAGCAGAGTTTGCAGTTGGCATGGATGTACTCAATAGACTTGTTGGCGAGGTCAGGTCTGCCGCAGCGATGGGCCCAGAGAGCACATCTAACGGTTCAAGGTTTGAGAAAGGAGAAAGAATAAAGACTTAAGTTGCATGATGCATAAAATCAATCTTGTAATTCCCAAGAACTAAAACCTATCATGGGGGAAAATCAAGATGATTGTCACTAAGAAATGGGGTAATTCAAATGACAAGAAGGTTAGTTTTTTTATTATTCTGGTAAAGGTTGTTAAGCTGGTGTTTTACTGAACCATGACATTGCCATTGCCTCTTGTCGTCACAAACTAAGACAGACAGATGAGGCAGATACTTGAAATGTCGCACAATTTTCTTATTCTTCACAAGTTAGTATTAAGAGGTATTCAAAATCTCTTCACAATTTCAGAAATTGCAGCTAACATCAGAAGCTCAAGACAAAATAGTGGTGGTGGAGAGCCAAATGTATTGATAATTGAATAGGAATTTTGTTGACACTGCCTGGAGTGGAGAGCCGTCTTGATAATGAATACAAATTTTGTAGACTTCAAAATACTTCTAAGTTTTTTCTAAAGGAATTTATAATTTTATATTCAGGGAAATTGCTATATATCTCACTAGGCAAGAAGAGTTAGGTTTTAGCCCCATCCACATGATATGCAGCTGCGGCAGAGCCCAGGACCTTCTTAGGCTCAGTCGACAGTGCCTGGCGGCCAAGCTGGCCGGGAGCGCTCCGGCAGCGGCAGTGGGGGTATACTGTATATCTAGAGTACAACGCACAACGCAAGTAAAACCAAATTACCTCTTTTCATCTGTCGGAAAACGAAAGAAGGAAGCAAACGGTGACCTTTTCGGGTTGTTCCTACAATTCAAAGCTGAACACCAACGTCCTCCCATGGCTATGTAGTATAAATCCCTCAAACTTTGTAACGTTGACGTCAGAAATGGAACAGATCTTTTTAGTCAGCGGTCCCACTATCCTAATCCACAAAAATTCCTGTGCGTCGTATGCAGCATGCAATAAACGTAAACAAGGTCGCGTCGGTAAAGAGCGAACTCTTTCGACAGCTAGTTAGCCATGTATCGTATACCCATACCCGGCCGCGCTTAGACTCCGTGCCTAGAAACTAATGCAGACATGTTGTACTAGTGTCGTGTATCCGGAAGGGAAAAAAATAATACATACATAGACTGTAGGCCTACGTCTATTAAATTTTACAAACAAACAAGTATAATCAAGCAAAAACTTACATGTATTAACAATTTTACGGTTATAGTTAAGGCCATGTAATGTGGGAAACCATAAAGCCTTCTGTTTGTTTAAAAAATAGGCCGAGGCCTATATATAAGATGACTATAGACGAAAATACACGTACGAGAACTTCCTGTCAGTGAACTAGGAAGCCCATTGATATAAGAGAAACATGTTGATCAACAGTAATATTTGTTTTATGTTGATTAATTATGGAATTTGTTGTTTTTTGACAGGAAAATTCTCGTTGCTGAAAATGGAACTATGGGAACAATTCGTAAATAAATAGGATGGCCTTTATGAATACGCGATTCCTTATCAACAGTTACACGAGCTGGTAATCGTTAATTCAAGCCTACTTCCTAGAAAAAAACGATTTCCCTGCCATTTTACAAGAAAAATACCGTAATAATGGAAAAACAACCAAAACTTATATTTTTACAAGTAAAAAATGTTGTTAATTTACAGTTATTTTTTACAGTGTAGGCCCCTAATTATTCCTAACCGAACACGATTGAGGTAACGTTGAAGAGTACTGTAGTCCATGCTTACATGATTTCAACCAAAAAATGTAGAACTGTCTTTGTCAGTAACAAAATAAAAATTGATAGATAGATAAGGGAATCAGTTTCTTGGGGAGAAAAAAAAGAGCTTTAGGATACGAAGATTTAAGGAAAATGAGAGTATATTCACAACCTATCGAGTCCTGATTAAAAAGCTTTGAAATGTTTCTATCAAGTAGATAGCGGTCTCCTATCATTCAAATCATGATGAATCAGCTGTCCAAGTAGTTATCCTCATCCTTTTCTCTCATTCTCTCTGTTTTTGCTTTTATTGAGAGCAGGAACTCTTGCACACAATATGCATAAACCCATGCACATGAACATCAAATTGGTCCATTTTGTGAAAAAAATGAAACAGACAGAGACGAAGCTAGGATTCAAAGAGTATTATAGCACATAATATCTCCTAGCTTATTCTGGTTAATGCACACAGAATTTTGACTAAAAATAAGAGATAGTTAAATTCAGTTTTCCTCCGTAGTTATTATCAAGCTGGCAAGAAATACCCCTAAGTTCAGCAATGTGTCGTTGAAATAACGATGTTAAAATAAATTTGTCTGTCCGCCAAGAAATCTATATAGGCCTACGTAATTGGAATGGAACGATCAAAACAATTCCACTAAACGCCATTTTCACTCCCTATAAAACTGACGGAAATGTGTATCGGGTCTGAACAATAATGATGGTAATATTGTAAAACACAATGTTTAGGCCTGAAAAGAGGTCGAATTGTTGTTTTATTGTATTTATTTCCGTTTAAAAAACATCATACGCACATATCAAAATAACAATAGACGTAGTTATACATCAGTAAAAACGGACCACTGGCCCTCCTAGAGATCCAGAAAGAAAGAATTATGGGAAAGAGGAAGATGGACGAAGAGCTTCGGAGAGACAGAGACAGAAAGAGACAGAGAAACAGAGATAGAGAGACGGAAATTGGAAAATATATAGAAAAACAAATAAAATCAGGGAAATAATGGTAACGAAAGAGGAAGGGGGATAGATAGAGAGAGAGAGAGAGAGAGAGAGAGAGAGAGAGAGAGAGAGAGAGCATTTAAACACTTAGCATTACAACAACAAAAAACAACGGGGGAAAATAAATCACCTTCAGCTTCATATCAAGGTTTATTGAAAAATAATCATCGCAGTCATACGGCTGAATAGCGATAATTTGCAAGGTAAAAACCATTATATAAGTACAACATTATAAGATGATTACAACAACTAAATAATATCTTTTGAAAGTGTTTTCCGTTATGCTCTGCTGGTACATACATTTTCAACTACAAAATTTATACAAAAATTGCAATATCAATAAAGATTTTCTTTAAAATTAATTGTTAAAAAACAACCATATAATGAAGATAATACTAATTCAGCGAAATTACAGAATGTTGATTATTCAAAGCAGGACCCAAGCTGGAGCCTGCCTCTTGGTATATATCACACTATCAGTTAATACTTTTATTTAAAACCATGCCAAAATATATGGTCGGATTTCTTAACGCATTCTCTGCCAGACTCCATAATGTGGAATGGTGTGCACCAGTGTCAAAAGTTAATATGGGCCAAATGCAAATATGCTTTATAAATCATCAATGAACACAGTCATCCGTCTATGAGCACGTAGCATAGATTTTATTGCCCAAAATGTAAAGTCTTTTTTACGGTCACTGAAGTTCATTAACTTGATTGCAGGTAATACTATGTCTTGTATAATTATTACAAATTACACTTTTCTTCATGTAATTTCATCAAGGATCCATTTTTCTAATGGATCTTCGTTTGACGTCCCACCCAAGAGACGAGTGCCCATTATTGCGTCATCGATCTATTTGCATCGATTTTACAATTCATCTTTCTTATAACACGACTGGTTGTGACATTTCTCAATTTTATTTAGGATAGGAATGCATACTTCGTTGTTGAATAGAACAGCATCCGGATAACACCGCCACGGGTCAAAGGTCATAATCTGCCAATCTTCTAGCCTGGCCTTCATATTTCGTAAAGTGTCCTTGAATGCTGGGTCTTCGGCCAGGTTCTTGACCTCAAGAGGGTCCTTCACGACGTCGTAGAGCTCCCACTCAGGCCGGTAGTAGAAGTCCTGGAGAGTCTTGAACCATCCCGTGGGTCTCCCGTCTCTGATGTCCGCAAGGAGTTGGACGAAGGTTGGGGAGACCACGATGTCCGTAGCGATGGGGAAAAACTCCCGATGGTTCAGGTTATGAATCAGATGGAGGTTCCCCTCCCGCATCGCGCGCATAGGGTAGTACATCGTGATCTCGTGAACGCTCTGGCTCGCGAACGTGCGCCGCCGTCTTCTGATCCCTTCGTCGTCGTCGTCCTCCTCCTCCACCTCCTCCTCCTCCTCCTCCCGAACCCTGTGGCGGGACAGGAGCGGCATGATGGACGCGCCAGTCAGCCTGGCCGGCCGGTTTGGGAAAGTCTCATAGCGCGGAAACGGCACCTGTACCCAGTCCAGCACCGTGGGCAGAAAGTCCAGGGTGTTGATGAGGGCGTCGCTGGTGGTCCCCCAGCTACCCGGGTGGTGCGGCGAGGAAACGACCATGGGTTCCCTCATCCCCATCTCATACAGATTGGTCTTGGCATTGAGGAATGGGATACCGTTGTCGCCGCTGTAGATGATGAGGGTGTCGTCAAGGACCCCCTGTTGATCTAGCTCATCGAGCAGCATCCCGACCCCTTCAGAACACATATAAATCATACCAAAATAATCATAATCATATTTTACTGATTAAACATAACAATTTGAATTCGAAGACAATATGATCGCCTAGGCTCTTACAATTTAATTTATCGAGCGTTCTTCGTTTACCTTTACCTTTGATTCTTTAGCTTTCCTTTTACCTATTCTTAGAAGTTGGAAAGTAGGCATAACCCCTTTTAACAATAATTGTATCAACCGATCGCTAGAGGCGTATTGTGTGTGTGTGTGTTTGTGTGTGTGTGTGTGTGTGTGTGTGTGTGTGTGTGTGTGTGTGTGTTAGGGGGGGGGGGGGTAATGGGCCACCCCCTCCGCATTGAGTGATATGCGTCAATGGTAATGCGACATTACCGGGATATTCCACCCTGACATTAAGTTGGTTTTCATAAAAGCAGAAACATGAAATAAACATATTAGTGAAGGCTTGATGATAATCCGTCAAAGGGGAAGTTATGATCTTTTAAAGTTTTGATTTTGAAAATGTGATTTTGTGACGCCAGGTGCGAGGCACTCTCCTTTTTATGGTGTGTACTATATTTTGTTAAAAGATCCATTTTCTCAAAACGATATTATTTTACCTGTGTATTATTATTATTATCGCTACACACACGTTTAGACACACATACATACCTCTATGAAATATATTACATTCCTTCATCAAAAGCAGAAAAAGAAAAATTATGGAATCATACGTACAACTCACAATTATGGGAGAGCACTTCGCACGTGACGTCACAAACGCAACAAAATATCATAACTTTGTTATCCACTGACGGATTTTCGTTAAACGTTCTCTATTACGAACGTTTCTTCCGTGATTATGCTCTTATCGTAACTAACCTAACGTCAGGGTGAACTACGTTCCTTTCATTACCTTGCTTACATAACTTTCAGTGCATATACCAGGGATGTGTTATGGAAGGATATGAAGCAACTTTCTTCCTTTGAACCCATGTGTCAAGCCGCTGAAAAGTTATGTGTTCTCAACAGGTGCTGTTCAGGTGTTTGAACAATTATGAACATGATTGTGTGGCAACGGCTTCTCAGAGAGAACAAAAGAAATGTACAGTCTCATTTCGCTTGTCCCGTTCTGTTAATGGCATTAATACTTCCTTGAGCATAACAGGTATCAGCGAACACAAATTAACAAGTTTTTCAAGTGAAATATCTCTGTTTCACGCAAACACACACAAACGCTGTTAATGATAATACACAGCTTAATATATCATTTTGAGAGTGGTTGAATCCCCCAAATGCACAAGTTGTCGGAAAGTGAAGAAATTGGTCGATTTTGTAAGTAATACTAATAGCTTATATGTCCGATTTTTAATGATTCCTCAATACTTTTCGAAACAAAAGCAGAGTATTAGGATCTATCATTATCTGCCGTTAACTTCCTTATAGTTTGCGAACGAATTTGTCCAAAACAAAACGTCTACAGATAAATGGGAAATTAAAGAAATTTTTTTTCAAGTTGACATCAGCTAAATGTCGGCTCGGCACATGGAACATCAAAGCATTGTCATGATTATGGAATGCTTTTGACATTCATGAGCACACTTTAGAACCCATACAGATGTTTGAATATATTATGCTCGAGTTTCTACTCCTTCGTAACACCTCCCTGCATATACCAACCTGCGTCCAGCCTGCTCATGGACGTATACTGGGCCGCGATGTCCCGTCTGGTGGCTGTGTTATCGGGCAGGTAGGACGGGACCAGCACGTCGGCAGGGGAGTAGAGGACGGGATCCCAGTCAGGAATGGTCCCCATCCCTTCCTCCCCGCTCCCGAACCTCTCCGCGAACTGGCCATACCGCTCCAGGTCCTTGGCCTGGGCGCGGTGCGGGTCTTTCATTCCAACGTAAAGAAAGAACGGACTGGAAAGAAACGATGATGAAAAAGAAAAGAAGATAATCCACGACTATAATAGTTAAAGGGGGCAGTATACAGTATCGAGGTGTGACGTCATATGAACATGTTGTCAAGACAATCGGTTCTAAGCTACTGTATATGTGAGTAAACAACGGTGATCATAGCGGGGACTCTCTTTGGGCGTGCCCGACACAAGTCCACTAAACAGCGTTGGACCAGTGAAAGTCTCACCTGAGTGACATTGTTTAGAACCAGAAACCTGCATAACAATGGATATGACGACACCTCTTCGGTACTCTATATTAGGCCTTTACACAATATTATACAAGAACAAAATGCTGGTAGGGTGGGGCTCATTATATAACCAGGGAGGTGTAAAGGGGGACTGAAATTACTCGTTACCATGG
Source organism: Arbacia lixula (assembly GCA_963669155.1). Classification (NCBI taxonomy): domain Eukaryota; kingdom Metazoa; phylum Echinodermata; class Echinoidea; order Arbacioida; family Arbaciidae; genus Arbacia; species Arbacia lixula. The sequence goes on along the minus strand of OZ022579.1, from coordinate 27,559,180 downwards.
TTACCGCTCCTATAAAACCTCATGCAGCATAATCATGAATGTGTTTATCTCACAGAAACACATATAATGCAGGAGTAAATCCTGGCTTTACCGTGTATCAACCTCTTTGAAGAACTCCCTGACATAGCTTTTCATCAGGGTAATGTTTCTGGAAACCTGGATGTCCTCATTGTTCATCTCGGTTTGCTCGTAGTCAAATTTGTAGACCGATCCAGGCCCGATGTGTTTCTTGCCCACAATACCTGTCAGACCAGGACAATATGATAAACATTATATAGGAAGAGAGAAGCGGAGAGAGAGAGAGAGAGAGTGGAAGAGAGGGAAAGAGGGGGTTATAGAGGGAAGGGTTCTTACACACACACAAGCACACACACACACACACACACACACACACACACACAGCCATATATAGAGAGGAAAACAAGTTAATAGCACAGCCCAGGACCCCGTTGTACATATAATTTTTATTTTCAATTGTTGTAACTTACTGTTTATAGCAACTACTACCATGGTAGCAGCCAATGCGCTTTCACATTTACTGCTGTTGCCATGGTAGTTACCATCAAAGGTAAGTTACAATAGTTGAAAACATATAGGCTTTATAACATGGCCCAGAAGTGTCCAAACATACCCGTATGTAATCCTGCTTCGCTGAGAATAACCGGTAGGCTTCTGACCGAATCAAATGTTTGGAAGTGATAATCCGTGTTGAACAACCCATACTGGCCACTCTGAGTATAGATTAAATGCAAAAAAAAAAAAAAAAAATCACCTCATATAAGTATTAGAAAAGTGTCATGTAAGACATCGCACCGACATTTGATTTAACAAACTTTAACGAATACAAACACTAATCACCTAATTATGAGATCAATATCAAAGAAATTATCGCACCGATCACCCCGGTATTGGATTTAACAAACTTCAATGAAACGCTATTCGGACATGTTGTAAATAACGCATTGATGATCAAGATCAGCGAAATGATTCACATCAGCACAATCCCCCATTACATTCATGTTACTCATATCTTCATTCGTGTAGGCATATTTCATTCACTTTACAGTTTTATGGATGTCAACGTTTATATTTTTTTTTACTCAGCATAACAGCATAATAAAAAGTGATTGAAGACCTACAGTAAAATATCAATCGCACACAACATACAAAACAATCGAGGGGACCATTACATGAAAGATATGCGTGATCGGGAGCAGCAAAAGCAAAACAGGAACAAGCCTTGTAAGTTAGCTGACCCATAAATATTAAGAGTAAGATTAAGTTATGGTTATACAGACGACATTACGGAGATATACTGTTGTAGGATGGGTCATGCATCTCTCAATGAGAGGGTTAGAGGTTCGAAACCACCAGCTGCCACTTACACTCTTCACAAAAACATTCTGATCCACAAAGCTGTGTGATCCATATAAAGTCATACTGGGGTAACACTCGTGACAATAACTGTTCCCACTGATGAGTATACACTGAAGCGGGATCTCTTAATGACACTAGCCCGAAAGACACTAGCCCGAAAGACAATGTTGTACCACAAAACTCTCATTTGAGTGATGTTGTTTAGAACCAGAAACCTGAATAACAATATGACGACACCACTGCAGCTGTACTCGATTGTTGCCTTCTAATTATTAAAGGGATAGTTCAGCCTGAAATTAAGTTGGTTTCAATAAAGGCAGACACACGGAAGAAACATACTAGTGGAGGTTTGATGAGAACCCTTCAAAGGATAAGAAATATCTTTCATTCATCCTTTTTAGTAATACTATAACTTGGCATACCCACGGCCCGCTGTCATAAGATTATAATATTTTAAAGTGTTGATTTTGACGTGGAAGGTGCTCTCCCATTATGTTGTGTACAATTGTGTTTGAAAATATGTTTCTTTTGTATTTCTGCTTTTATTGAAACTAACTTCATTTAAGGGTGAACTATCCTTTTAAGTTAGGCCTGAAGCTACAGCTACTAGCGGGTGGCTTGGATACCTGGTGCTGAGGCAAGCCCGTGAGGATCGAGGCCCGGCTGGGGGAACACGTACTGGTGGAGGTGTAGCCTCGGGTGAAGGTAACCCCCCTCCGGGCTAGCCGGTCGAGGTTCGGCGTCTTACACACGCTGTTATTGTAGGCACCCATCTCAAACCCGGCATCGTCACCTGTAGCATTATTTGGAGGGATAGGAGTAACATACGTCATCAGGTACATTGATCGTCATCGCACATATCAATCCTTTTTTTCCGGTAATTTTTATTTTTATTTCATTCAAACACAATTATGACATTAATCACAGACTTAACTTGAAGTATACAAAGTATTGCATTGGAAATTAAATACAACTATCAACAAATATTTATTGATTAATTATCAATAAATTGAAAACAATATTACATACTCAATGATATACAAATTCAATGTCATACATGTACACATACATACCACACACATACACACACACATATACACACCACACACACACGAATAAACACCACACCACACATAGGGCACACATAAACACACAAGCAGAGCACTTTTTTTCTCCGCGAACCCTCTGAACACGTGAATGATGAAGAAAGGATGGTTGACAATAATTACAAACATCTTAAATAAAAAGACACAGGGCACCATGTATTTCACTGTATGCAGAGTCATGGCACATAAGCATTTTGTAGCAATAAAGCATGATGTACATTGCAATGATGACGACAAATTCACATGGTGCATCATTTTTGCTCTTGTTTCCAACTTTTTCGTCTCCATTTGCATATTATGCTCTCTCTCTTCCATCTACCCTGTTTCGTTTTCTATTCCATTTGAGCTTATTTCTAATTTTCCTTCCACATTCATGTACTTCTTCTGTCCTTCTTAATCCTTACCTTCTATCATAATTCATCTTGTCTTTTCTTTATAGTTTTGCCTCTTCTTTCCTATGCATTATGAATCTATAACCATCTCCTCTCTCGTCTCCATTTTTATATGTACTTTTGCTACACATCCCTATTATTTTATCCTACTCATCCTTGCTCACATATTTCTTCTTCTCTTCCCCATTTTTCTTCTACTTCTACTCTTCCGTCTCCACTCTTCTTTCTTATTCCCTTTCCTTCTTCTCGCTCTCGTTCCTTGATCTAATTTATTTTTTCTTTCCATTTCGCTCTCTGCTTTAAAGGGAGTATACTGTACTGGAAATACAAAAGAGGCCTTCAAACGTGATCGTGAGCAATCTCCTTGCCAACGGTCTTTATTGCCCATTTTGGAAACTTGCTGAAAGTGATTTGCCGTAAAATTAACCACATTTAGAGTAATTAGTGATGAAATCACAAATCCTCAGATTGTTCGGGCTGAACATTTCGAGGATTTTTTATTCAATCACTAATTACTCCAAATATGGACCTTATGAGGTCAAATAACTTTCAGCAAGTTTCTAAAATGGACAATAAATTAATTTAAGACCTTTGGCAAGAAGATTGCTCACGATCACCTTCTGAAGGCCTTTTTGTCTTGCCAGTACAGTATATGCCCTTTAAGTCTCCTTTATTCTTCCTTACCCCCTTTCTTCTATGTACTCCTCTCCCATACCCCTCCCCATGGCCCCCACCGCGCCCCACGCCCCCCTCTAGTGCTAATTATCGGCGTTGTCCGATGTCAGCTGGCTGATCACGCATAGCGCAACAACACTAGTGCGATGGCACGACCCACTATTAGTCCACTGCCTGGACGGTTTTAGTTGAAGCGCGCCGTATACGTATACGCATTGCGGACACGCACAACTAGGTGTATTTGTCTGCCCTTCACTGGATTTTTTCGCGGGCGGGCAGATTCGTGGAGTCGCGCAATCAGTGGTCTGGCGCGGTGTGTGTACTATGTGAATCAGTGGCGTATGGGAGAATAAGCCTTCGATAAAATACGGCCAGTAACTGGACTACCCACTATCGAAAGGTGGCCCATGAAATTGACTACGGCAAATGGCCCTGTCACACATGGACGATTTTCTAATTTTAGCATTCGTCACGAATACGTTATGCGTACGTCCAAATCGTTAGGAATACGCTATGAATTTCAATTGGAAACACATTGTTAGTTCAGCGTAAGACAGCGTCTTAGCTACAGATTTAGATTCGTCGGCATACGCTGGAAAAATAGCCAAGGTGTGACAGGGCCGTATGGGAGCAGCAATCAAGACGCTTGATAAGTAAGCCTGGCGCCTTTGGCACGCCTTGGGCGCATTCTCAGCGTTACATGGCGCATATCTCTTGAGCCAACAAATCAAACACAGTAAATTGAAACTGAAGATGCTGTGTTCTTTCTATTTTAATGGAACTTTATCATACGCCCAAATAAGAAAACCGAAGCTATATAAACAGGAGCCGTGTGCTGTGCACTTGTACGTGCATACATGCATATCATGCAAATTACTGGAGCATGGAAAGACATATGTTTTTTTTTTAATCGCATTAGCTAAAATTGAAATATGATGATAAACGTTCTCGCTGTCAACATACATTAAATTATTAGTACTAAATTTTGCTACAATTTGAATGAAATTTTTTGACATACAGTCATACTTTATTGAAACGTCAGGTATTATTTTGGCTTGCATTTTGGCTTATCATCAAGTCGGTCGTACAACAATGCGAGGTGTTACGAAAGATTTGCCGTATCGATAATGCGTGTATTGGTAACGAACGCTGACGTCACATCCCTTTATCAGCTCCGCATCCACGAGAAAGCGAAACTACTTTGGAATGGGAATGGCTGTCTAACTGATTCCGCGTCACCTCGGTCTTCCCGTCGTGAAGCGAAAGCTTAGTAATACAATGGACCCTACAATGGTAATATAAAGAATGTATGAACCGAGCTTCATTCATCCTTTTTAGTCATACTATAACTTGGCACACCCACGGCCCTCATGACTAAAAATACCCGACGTGTACATAATTGAATCCGATTGAAATCATCTGCATTGTAAAAAAGCAAGTTAGAACTCAGTTGCCACATATTTCCAGTTAAATATTCACAGTTATATTATTCAACTGGAAATCCAACCGGAAATATTTTTAGTTGACTTCATGCATAGACATTTTTCTGCTGTAATTTACACACAAGAACACTATTTGATTAGGATCTGTGGACATGATTAATTAATTATACAACAAACATTGTTTCCCATACATTTTGGTTCAAAGCAATCATTCTGGACTATTTCTTACTGAAAACAATTTTAAAATATTACATCATAAACCTGACAAGAATTTTGATCTATACCTAGACTCAGCTTCAATAACATGTATCTTTGATCCAACTATGAATTGGATGTGCAGTTTCTTAATCTGGCTACCGATGACCGAATCTGCGTGTATTGGAGGTACATACATTATACTTTTGACAATACCAAAATGTAATGTGTTATGCATGTTAATGAATTTGTCAACTGGTTTCAATCAGAATTTTTTCTCGTATAAACTGGAAATCCTTCTGGTTTCAACAGGAAATGTTCCAATTTCCCAATTGGATTTTGGTCCTGGAATGTAAAGTCGTCTTAATCGAAATTTCTTAATTATCATGTGATGACGTAGTTCTAATATTGTACATTTGAGGTCAGTTAAATGATATTTCACAAAGAAGTTATGTCATTCTAATTGATTTGATGGTAACAAGACAATTCACTTACAGCATGAAAAATATTTATTCTCTACGCATCAAAGGATTTTACCAATGTTTGAGGAGTTAAATAGTGTTATAATTAAACCTATCCAAATTGTAAAAAAACTAATTGTTGAAAAGAGATTGCCAGAATATCGAGACCCCAAATCTACGTGAAGATGTTCCATCTGGGCAAGATTCCTACACTCGCATTAGTTCATCATGGGGCGTGCTAAAGGTTACATAACTCTGCGCTCCGATAGCAACATGTTTAATACACGCTCCAGCGGGTACGAAGCAAAGCAATCCCACGCCGTTGCAGGCGCCATGCAAACATTACATGAACCATATTTACCTGGGGCGCGGCGAAGCTAGCTAGCATCAGTTGTAGTTACTAGGGCACACCGTTCTCTGTGTGTATCAATGCGCTATAATTTACATGTGTGTGTGTGTGTGTGTGTTGGTGTCGTACGTGTAAAACTTTACCAGGGCATTACTGAGGCTGAGTGACTCGATCGCTCTGAATGTGTATATATACACAGGTTTGCTGTAGATAGCGACGCACACCCATACTCGGGAGAGGACTGTCGTCGCATTCGGTGTCTCGGCTGTTTATTGCTGCTATATATACCACTGACGATTCGTCAAAATGGTAAGTGAACTTGACTCTGTCACCTCACTGAGCGAGACTATGTTGTGAAGCAATGATATTCGATGCTACGAGGACTGTCAACTCGTACTTGTAACGTTGGAAAGGGAATGGACGGTGATACATAACTCTCTAATAAGTCTACCAACTATACTGACGACGCCCTAGTATTTCTAGTAGGGCGTCGTCAGCTATGGGAACGGAGATATTCCATCTATTTATTTGTCTCTGCGTGTTTGAATATTCTTTAAAAACATTCTGCAGTCCTGATGTATGTGTTTAAATAGCAGTATGATACCGGAATGTATTTCATATGAACCGTTGCCAGCTGGTGTAACACCTTTTCATTGCTATATGCACCTGAAATCTTTGTGATCAATGTGTAAGCATAATAAAGGTGTGACTACGATGTGTGATTCTCCCCTTTGAGTGCGGTGTACATTCCAGTGGCAGCGTTAATATGTTCAACACAATAAGCACGAAAAACTGATAAAGGGCTATATATAATCATGTGTTCATGAACGTGTGACACTATGAAACCATAATACTCTTTCAACAGTGCTAGAGCTATGGAGGATTTCTTGTTGCCGTGGATTCATATTCAGTTCGATAACAGCTTAACTCTCATAACACATAAATCCCACAAGACTAGCCTATAATCTGTCGCATGATTTGTGGTAGCATCCGGATTTTGGGGTATTAAAACGTAACTCTACCTCGCTATAAAAAGAAAGAACGTGTATAGTACATGCATAGTACATGTATTTGCAAATGTTAAAAAAAAAAACAGAGTCGGTCATTATAGGCACGTAGCTAGGGATGTACATTGATCGAGGTCATAATGCTTTAGATTTGGCAATTTTTCAAAATGATTTCCAATAAATATTATTCCCACAAAGGTCATTACAGTCTTCCAATCACCGCGGTTATGATGTATTCCCCTGTATGCATATTTTGCGCACAGCTACAGTTGTTTATGACATTTGGAAATCGTTTCAATCAAATGGAGGACCTAGGGGGCGTTTTATGATTTTTTTTTTTTTTGAAAGTTGTCTTTCTCCAACAACTTTCATGAAACTCCCCCCTGGCAGCAAGAAATAATGTGTTGTACAATTGATACTAGGCGTTAAACAAAACCGAACATTGAGCCTTTTGAAAAATGAAAAGCAAATAATTTGCAGCTGGAAGAAAGCCGAAATTGACACATCGTTAGGTCAAAGGGTCGGAACAAGTTTCGCAGCATTTCATCAATCGTTATTCGTGTAATAATCCTTGGACAATTGAATGTGATTCTCATTTTTGGACAAATTTTTATCTTTTGTGTGTGTGTGTGTGTGTTTATCAGAAATTTAATGCAAGTAATCCAGAATACAACAACGCTCACTGTGTATCACACGTGTCAATTCTCAAGCAACTGCCATCACAGGTGTCATTAATAATGCATGATGATTCTAGTAGAAATCAAGTTGTGGGTTGATACACTCCAGCTCAAAGGAATTGGCATAGGGAAAGGGAAAGGGAAGAAAGGGAAGAAGCCGCACGGTATATTTTGTCGAGTTCAGCATGAAGCACGATGATTTAGCCTAAAAAGCATCATGTGTCATGCTGAACTGGAAAAAATATACCGTGGTTTAAAACTGCATGCGGCTCCTTCCCTTTCTTCCCTTTCCCTTTTCCTATGCCGATTCCTTTGAGTTGTAGTGTATGTGTGGTGCAAAATGGCCATCGTTGTGTTCTGGATTAATCATCTGATACACTCAAATTCGTCTTCGTCTCCTTTGACGTCAGACACACTGGCTCATCTCTCCCGTTTATATGGATTCATTGAATTTCATTGGCTGTCGAGCGATGTTTCCATGGTAGTTACCATTGATGGCAAAGTTATCATTAATGGTAAGCTTTATGCAACGGGGCCCTGTATGGATGGGATCACCTGCACACTCGGCGACTCTTCGCATAATGCAACCTTTTCTATAAGATTTATAACCAGCTAGTTTTTATACCATTCCCATCAGTATACTCCAGTGATCTACTATGGAAGACGCGACCACAACCTGGGCCCCGTTGCATAAAACTTACGATTAATGGTAACTCTGTCATCAATGGTATCTACCATGGTAGCATCGCTGACCACAGTATCCTGCCACTGGTCACTCCCTCACTTCTCTCACCCCAAATCTCCTTGTACCAACTAGGACCAATGATGACTAATTATGGAACTATAATACTCAAGTATTCCAGGGCCCTGTTGCAGAAATCTTACCATTGATGGTAGCTTTGCTACCAATGGCAACTTCTATGGTTGCCATTTGATTGGCTTTGGCTTCTTTGATTGGCTGTTCAGCAATGTTACCATGGTAGTTAACATTGATGGCAGAGTTACCATAAATGGAAAGTTTTATGCAACAAGGCCGAGAATAAAGACACTAGCTTGCAATTTATACATCAGGCAGAATAGTCACTCTTGCTTTCTGTTCGTGTCTCGTGTATTACCGCTATGTACCTGACCCAATACATAAAATAAAACATCTTCATGCCTCTGTTATCATAACGCTTTAGGGTTAACTATAATTTACTTTCCAAGGGGCAGCCCTACCTGCCATGACAATGCAGCCTCCCGTCGGGTCCTGCATTTTTAATGCATCTGTCATAGTGTTTATTTGCGTCGTTTACACTAAAGCTTTCTTGTAAATAGAGTCAATGATTCCGTGTAAACACCGCACCTATACTGCACCATCCCGGTATAGCTTCACAAGCTAGCTGCTGCAAGAGATTACTCCATCTTCTCGAGTATGAAAACAACATTTAAAAATCATGAAGCATTTCTTTTTCCAATAAAATATTGACATAGAATTGTGGAAAATCCTGAGGTAAATCTAATTAACGTTTGCTGTTTGCGTAGTTAAAATCAAGGATATTAAAAAGGCTACTTTTCTAACAAGGTTTCAAAAGACGGCTCATAAGTTTGACCAACAACATAGCAACACTAATTGTGAAAATGAAACATGCCGGTCCGAGTTTATCTTAGCGAAGTGCTCCGTCATTATGAAGATGGAAAGTTGCTTACTGAGATATTGAAGGGATAGTCTACTCTGAAATGAAGTTGGTTTTAATAAAAGCAGAAGCATTAAAGAAATATCACATAAAATGGGTTATATTCATGGGTTACTACGAGTTGTCGGCACGTATGCTAGCATACGGCTTCCCCCTAAATTATGTGGAAATGTTATATTTTTTTTTTGCAAAAGAAAATAATGCTGGTGGATAGGCCACCACAAGGAAAATAATAATAATATATTAAATAATTATAACGGTGAAAAAAGAGAGTGAAGTAAGTAATTTGTTTAAAATTTAGCTATATCAATATCTTTCACTCATTAGTCTTGAAATGGACTATTCAAAGGCGCTTTTTAGTGATTATGTTTTTGTTTTATCTTAAGATACATCAATCTCTTTCGAATTTACAAAGAGGATTGGTTTTATTTTAATTATCGATATAGCTACACCAATGTCTTTCTTTCTTTCTTGATTTTTAAAGTGAAGCAAGCAAGATCGAGAATGCATATCTATCTTTTGTTTTATTTTACACATTCCTATCTTGCCCACTTGATTTTTTGAAGCATGTTTTATTTTTCTATAGTGGTATAAACCTTTAACGAAGTTGAATAATCCTATGTGATGAAAACGACTTCAAGTTCATTAAAATCAGTAATTTACCTCGTTCAACGTGCCAGCGTATTGTGTGCATTCTGTATGAGGGTGTGTGTGTTGGTGTGTGGCCACCTATGGGGTAAGGGTTGATACTAAAGGGAGGGGGGTGTCAAAATACATGCTTTTTATTATTTAAATGTGGGCCCCTTGTGATGTCTGCCCCCCCCCCCCCACACCCACCCTATTGATTACAGCGATCTATTGTGAAGTTCCCCACCCCCTCTACCCCTGTCAATCATTCTGTCACTGAATTTTCGATAATGATATTACATAACGACCCTTGAAAACCTCTTCTGTCCGGGTTTCAGGCACACAGCCGCCGTATACCGTATTGTTGTGCAGGCAATGCAACCATGGACCTATATAGGTTCATGATGCAACTATTGCAATTACTTCAATTATAAGTGTGTGTATCGATTTAAGCGGTAGTGCAAACGAACGAACAAAAGGTGCGCATAGAACCAATATGACTTGTAATCTGTGACTCAGTCAGTCGTATAGTACAGAGTACAAGAACATTATGAGACCTTATGGAAGTAGAGTATGATTAATTTATCAATCTATGGAATTATACTGCACACATCAGTATGGGAGAGCACCTCGCACGTGACGTCACAAAATTGGCATTTCAAAAGATCATTACTTTCTTATCTTTTGACGGATTTTCGTGAAACTTTCACGAATTTCTTTTTTCATGTTTCTGCTTTTATTAAAACCAACTTATCTTCAGGATGGACTGTCCCGGTTTTGAATGAATCGGAAGTTGAAAATTCAAAACTCTGTTATCCTTCGACAGATTTTTGTCGAACTTTTACCAATTTGTTTCTTTCATGCTCCGGCTTATATCAAAACCAACTAAACTCCAGGGTAGACTTTCTCGATGAGACTGGAGCGTACTGATGTGTCACATAAGGGCAGTATTGTCTCTCCCAGTCAGAGCTTGCTTGCCCAACAAAGCAACACGTGCCATCTAATTACCTGGTGAAAACGCGTCAGTCAAACTCTTTGTATAGATTTGTTTTTAAAAATGTATTCATACATTTTATTGATTTAATGATTCATACAAAGCAACATAAACAAAACACTTATAGCACATGTATGTATAGAAAGATAAACAAGAATAACTCTAATGAGCGCTGTGCATGAGATGGCTCTGCGCCTAGTTCTTGTAGCAAACTTACGGCAATAGAAGAAGACGATACCCTTTCAACGCAATCCGTCAATTCAAATACACTCCACACACCTCCCTTCCTTGTCGGCTTGTCCCAACCCCGTTCCCACAGGGAGGTCTCAACTCCCACCTCCCTGTCCTCGATAACTGTGCCAAGCTCTGTTGCGCTGTGTCCCGTTAAGCCCTTGATCTTTTTCGAACTAAAATACACATAATTAGAGTTGCTACTCCAGAACTAAGATTGGCACATATTTTTAAAGGAATTCAATCAGGTTTCTTACAACGTTATACGCATTTCATAAATAGAACACCAACAAGGTAGTCAAACCCATACAACAACATGAGTTGGACTTTGAAATAGGAAATTGAAAGGAAGGATCTAAAATTGACAACGTGCACTTGCATTTGACCCCTCCCCCCCCCCCCCCCTCTCTCTCTCTCTCTCTCTCTCTCTTTCTGTCTCGCGGCTACTGCTAAATCTGACGATGACTATGATTCTATTTCGTTGCAGGCTGAACCTCAGAAGCCTGGAGCTCCGGAAGAAACAGCCGTTGCCATGGGAACGGAAGCCCCGCCTTCTTACGATGCAACGAATCAAGGTAACTATTGCATAATGTTCTTGATGTTTTAGTTTTATGTATGGTAGTCTGTCAAATTATATTATCAGTTTGTAAAAACCAATAATTATTTTCTTCGATTATTTTTAAAAGGATAAACCCGTGTAACATTGAATATAGAAAAAAAAAAATTATGTCCCACGCTCTAGCACCGTGTGCAAAAGTGGTCACCCTTACCCAAGCTATGTATTAGTCGCTACTCGGTTTTCTGCAATCCGAGTAGCTTGTCAGCAACTCATGAACTCAGTCGTGTCAGACTCGTCTCGCGGGCTCGTCACTTTAAAAGGGACGAGTTGATCTTGTAATCTAGGCAGAGACTCACGACAGAGATGCATTAGTACACTTGAGTACCTATTATAACAAATCCGCATTTTAAGTGTTACGTAACAACCCTCTTAGTGTGCATCGCGGAGCGTGTGTTAACGGGAAATAGCGAATTCTCCCATTATGTTGTGTATACTTACATAATTACATAAATTGCTCTCCCATTGTGTTGTGTATAATTACATAATTACATTTTCTGTTTTTGACAACGGAATGTTTTTGTTTTTCATAGAAATATGTGTGTAAAAACGTATTTCTAATTATGTATCAAATACACAAGTAAAAAGGCGCATGTCTTTTTGAGAAAATGCACTTTTCAAAAAAAAATAGTTATGGGGAGCACCTCGCACGTGACGTCACAAAATAAAAAAAAATAAAAGATCATAACTTTCTTATCGTTTGACGGATGTTCATCAAACCTTCACTAATATGTTCCTTTTATGTGTCTCCTTTTACTTGTCTCATGTCTCTCCTTTTATTTTTGAATTGCAGGGTGAACTATTATTTTAAGAAAATAATACAGGTTGTTATATTTATCTTATTTCTGGGGTTGACGGTGAGAATTAGACCGCGGGATGGCGAAAAGACGACAAAATGAACGAGATAGTACGGTTTATTTATTTTCTTTAGTAAAATAACCAAAAAGAAGACAACTTGAAAGCAAACAATGATGATTAACTGAAAAAGACAGTTTTATGCTACTCGTAATCATAACAGGAGTGTACTGCAGTGACTCGTTTCCAGTAATAAACATGTAGTCGTTAAAATCAAACGATATCTGCACAGTTCCGCCATTATTACGGGGCCATCTTGCACGAAAGTCAAATTATGATTAAACGCATCTCAGATCAAAGGCAAGTATTAAACGAAATTTGAATTTAATAAGTGTTGTCACGCATTACACAAAGGGATTTGTAATTAAACGCTAGTTGCATTACATCATAATATCAATTGCAAAGTTGCGTTTAATCCACAAGAGTTGCGGTTAATAGTTGCGTTCAATATTAAACGCAACTCTTTGTGCAATGGAATGCGGAACAAATGCAGTTTCGTTTAATCATTTGAGACGACAATCAAACATTCACTCAGTGTCAAAAATGCAATTCCTCTTTCTAACTGTAAACCAATCGGGCCAATGTCCAAGATATGGACGAGGATAACTATAGTACTCAACTCTTTGAGGGATCTCTCACTTACCCTCTTTAGTCGCAACAGGACAGTAAACAAAGGCTATAACACACACACACACACGTTTGTGTGAGTGTGTACTTATGTGCATGTATGTGTTTGTGTCTACAACAACTCCCACAGACTATTGACCAAAGGCATCAAGGTTCACTTTAATGCAGGGGCACGTTGACTTCTGTCGATGTGATTTGGTATATTATGTATACAAATCAACCGTTGATCTAAATTAAAATGATGCACGTTTGCTTAAAGATCATTTTTCGGCACACCGCTATAAGCCCCGCCCCTTAACGCACTCCCCCCCCCCCCCCCCCCCCCCCCAATATTGTCTAATGAATGCGACGTCACACGAGCACATTTGGTCAGTACCTAGATACATGTACAGGCTCCAATCCTGTATTCATGACGTCACTTCTCTTAAGAAATAAACCTAATCCTAACGCTGCAATCTGGGTTAGGATTAGAATGAATGCAGGATGGGACCCTATCAAATATCAAAAGTGTGCCTATAGTGGTAGTAACAGGCAGCAGTACGAATGCCTTATAGCCTAGTGTAATTGTGATTCTATGTCGTACGGTTCGTTCTATCATGGTTCTATGTTCTTGTGCTGTTCCACCATCTCCAGGACAAGATGCCCCACCGTCTTACAATTCCATCTTCGGACAGCTGAAGGATGTCAAAGAGAAGAATAGCAATCCGGTGGGCTTCATGGGTGGTGTGATGGGCGTGCTGCTCAATACACGTAAGTATACACGTCGGACTATTAAGTAGTCTAGTTTCCATGGTTACTAGGCTGCGGAGGGCATGGACACACAGAGGATAGACCAGGGCTATATAAGAACGACTTTATGCATTAGTGACCATTCCTTGTGCTAAATCAGATTCTCAATTATTTTGTTTCCCCATCAGCTAAAGTTCAAATCTTATTCTTATTCTTATTCATTGCTAGCGAATGTCTTTCTGAATACAAAGTTTATCATTTGTCAAATTTGATTTTAGTGTTCGAAATAAATTCTCACTATGATAAAACAGGAACCAAGTGGGGTATCCGGTTTAGCACAAGAAAGGGTCACTAGTCGTGCATAAAGTCGTTCTTAGCTTAAAAAGAACATCTTAAAAAGAATATCTTAAAAAGCTTAAAAACAGCTTAAAAAGAACATACCCCAGGTCAGCCAGTGGGATTAGGGCCTAGACTGTGTTACCAGACATGGTTGTTAATAGACCCGGTTGGGTCCGTGCACTCCGCAGTCTAGTAACCAGGCGGACTATCGAGCGACAGTTCAAATATGGCTTTACGTGTTTGTACGAGGAATTAATAAGACAAATCCACGGGCGACCTATTGGAAGTAGACTTCATTTTGGCATTCGTACGGGTTACTTATTAGATGTAATCCAAGTGTTTACAGTAAGGAGAGTAACAAGTAGCGACATGAGATGTTTGACATTATCCGTCGTCATGGAACTTACAGAATATTACTGATACAATATCTTGACGGGCCTGACGGCACGTTCTTAATCTTCCATATTTTTTTTCACCAACCAAATGCAAAGCGCACAAACGTAATTGCGCGCTCCACTCGAATTCAGAAAGAATATGAATGCGCGCGTGTTTGCAACTTCATGTAGTCTGTATTATAATTTGAATATCGGGCGGAACGTGCGATCGATACCTTGCCTCCCGCAGCGCTTGCGACTCATCCGTGTGTTTTTATTGTTGTTTTCTACCAGCACATATCCATTTCAATGTACTGTGGCTGCATGTCACAAACCTCTTGCCATTGATTATGATAGCTCATTAACACGGAGATTATGTTAATGAAGACCGCACGCTGATCAGGTCACATGACACTGTCTATCGATGTGTATGAACGCATCGCACAGTCAGCATCGGGGGTACACAAAGTTCACGGGCGACGGGTGGTATGCATGAGGGTCAAAATGAACGAGGGGCTGTATGTTGCTGGCCAGAAACGATGAACATGTACGTATATAAGGTGATGTGGGAAATGGAGAGAAGAATAAGAACGAGGAAAAGAAGTATGACTAATAATAAGGAACAACGATTTTCTAATCAGTTGCAGTTGGCTTATCGCGTACATATAGTACATGTAGTACTACTACTACTAGTAGTAGTAGTAGTAGTAGTAGTAGTAGTAGTAGTAGTAGTAGTATATTGTAGTTAAAAGTTTTAGAAAAGCTAGTTCCTGTAGTAGTATAATCTCATACTAGATCGATTACAGTTACGCGTAAAACAACATTATTTTATATTTGTATAAACGATTTAATGTTTAATATCCACATTTCTCTTCTCCTTTTCAGTGTGTGCGACGATTTTCTTGGCCCTCATTCTTACTATTCCAATTGCGATGATTGTCATTGGTGAGTAAAACATAAGCTATCTTCAACAGCTCGAATTACTTAAAGTCCCGTGACATAAACACACATTGACTTCTTTTGATCTAACTTGTCCTTTCTCACTATCCCAATTGCGATGATTGTCATTGGTGAGTAAAACATAAGCTATCTTCAACAGCTCGAATTACTTAAAGGTCCCGTGACATAAACACACATTGACTTCTTTTGATCTAACTTGTCCTTTCTTACTATCCCAATTGCGACGATTGTCATTGGTGAGTAAAACTTTAACTATGTTCAACAGCTCGATTTACTGAAAGGTCCCGTGACAACTTGTTCAATGTAAATTTTTTGAATAATACATTCACGTATACAGTTATATGTGCACACAAACGCGCACATACATTTACAAAAACTCTTTTCTGTACATTTCTGTACCATTTCTGTACCATTTGATTAACGACGGTATGACTTGCGACCTTGATTTTCTATTTAAAATCAGATACCCAACATTGTTGTAATTGTGATTAGGTCGAAGTGAGACAGGTGGTACGAAGAGTGACACGATTATTAACAATTACTGACTGTCTTTAATTTATTTTCTGTCAAAGAAAGATTCAACGAATAATTATCAAAGCAATCCAAATACACGAAATACACGACATGATTGAAGCAATTTCAAGAGGGTATTGAAATAGGGGGAGGGGTTGACAAACCCCTTTGCAGTACATCACATTTAAGACAATTTCCCTGTCAGAATACTATCGAGAATAAAGGGATATTATCAACTTAGGACAGAGAGAGTACGTAGTCTTCCTGGAAGGAGCCCGTCAATCCAAAAGAATATGCCCAATAGTCTGATGTCACTATCGATCGATATTACCTGAAATGTTTAACAAGAAAAAAAATGATATCCGCCAGAAATGTAATCAATGTAGATTTAATCATTTCACTATTTTACACGATTACACTTCTTTGTCCACTTTTGCTAGGGTATCATGTTACTATATTGGCATTTAGTAGACTCTCTCCACCCCCCCCCCCTCCCCCTCCCTTCTGGTCTCTATGTAGTTACGCTGAAAATGGCCATATATTCCGCAAGTATGAATCTCGACATAAAAGGCCTGCGCTTTAATAATAACCTTGGTACTTGCAACAATCAGATGGGACTTTTCATGAGGAATTTGCCAGTGTGTTTGACACAGTTCATCTCATTGTGTCACAGATTGTGAAAAGCTTAGTCACGCCTCAGGTACTGAATAATTGTCGCCGCTCCGCACCTTCACGGTCATCAGATAATTATGTCTAAGCGTTCCGATATCAATGGCGGATCTAGAGTTTTGCTGTTAAGGGGGGAGGGGGAGAATGGCGGTAAGAAGCATGGTTAATGGGCTGCGTAGCGGCGGACCGATTTTTGTTGTTGCTATTTTGAACCTCCGTAAGTTATGTTTTCCGCACTTTCACGATCATCATGTGTGGGTTTTTTTTTCTGGTATACGTTTACCTCCATGGTTTGTCTTCTAGCTGTGTTACTGTTATCTCTTGTAGTGTCTGGTCCCTCCTCCTCCTCTTTGGTTACTGACGATACCTGCAGTCCTCATCAGCTGGAGTTATGTCCTTCTACCGCTAATGATGTCTGCCTCACCTTGTCCCAATCGCAGGACTGTATGGATGAAAATCCTACAATCGGCTCCTACATTTTGCAGATTCCACACCACTTTATTTCCAATAAAATTAAAGCAGAGCTTGAATTACTCATTTTTCCACTCGTTCAAGCATCAGCTGTATCCGATGATCTGGAAAAAAACTGCATACCAAACAAACCAGTCAAACTTTCCATCGTTTTGTATATTATCCAATAAAAGCAAATTATTTATTCTGTGAAAGACCTACTTGCTCCATATGTTTTCTACTTGAGTGGTGTCGTAATGTTCACGCAGCACTTTCATGTTGATCTTTTATGATTTTGTCGTTATTCACAACTTAATTAAATTATCTAACTGTAGCTCCACCGGTGTCTCCCGTCACCACTGCGTCTCCCATTGTGGCTCCCGCAGGCGCTGTAGGTCCCTCAATGAAACTCGCTGCGGTTGACACGCTGACTCCCGCCCTAGCTCCCTCCATAGCACCCACTGTCGGGATCCCTGCTACCGGTTGCTTCCTTCTAGCTACTTCTCCTTGCTGGCGTTCGAACTTCCCTTGCATCTCTCGGACAAAGGCTTCTTCCTGACGTATCGGCATATATACTCTGTCGATAAAAAGTGTTGTAGGATCGACCCGTGAGAAGAAAGCTAACTTCCCGGCTCGCCTCGAGGCTTTCAAGGAAGCAATTTGAGGCTGCCGCGCCTCTCGTACTCTCTTTGGCATATCTTCGGATATATACATGAACATATACATGGTTGTTCCTTTTTAGTATTTAGCATGTTGCTGCACCAACACTTCCTACCCCTATAAACGCAATGGAGACCATAACAACATTTTCTCACGTGGGTCTGGACACACGAGCCCGTTTTTCTATGCCAATCACATTTTCAATTGGCAGCCCAAAGGGGGGGGGGGGGGGGGGTAAACTTCCTATCCCCCTCCTCCTTTTATCCGCCACTGCATATAATCATCTCCATGCTTACTCTATGCTGTTGTATGGCGTGCCGCGTGCCTTACAGATTCAGTAGGTTGTTCATTTATTAGCTGTACCTATGATATGGGCCTCAGCGGTGTTTTTAGAAGAACTTCTCAGAGTCTCTTAACGTTACGGGTGGGGAAAAGATAACAAGAGGCTCCCGTGGATAAGGGAAGTTATAACCTCGACAACCAATTAAAGTCTTGCTTCTTCGATATCGAAATATTTTCTTGTATCGAAGTACCTTTGGTATTTTCATATCATTTGACCATTTTACTACTAATCGAGAAAGAGAGATATCCAGTGCTAGACTTGAGTCGGTGTACACAATTTGCACGATCCAATATTTATCCTCCACATAGTGTTTGCTCAATTTGAAAGCCTTTAAAGCTAAGTTTTCACGAATGACTTTAATCAAATTTTGGTCCAAAGTTCACAGATCTGCTCCGGACATGTTTATGGTTCATTTGAAATGAGGTTTCTAACAGGATTAAGTGTGGTTTAGGTATGTGGGGAAACTTCACATGATCTCGTCGGCTGAAAATTTAGGTACCAGCACCTATATGTGTTTCATTTCTCCCTTGTAATTGGAGAAATACATATCAGATATCACGTCTTAGAGACGGGATTCCAACCTCGATCATTATGGGAAGGAGTCAAAGCTGGGGTCCCCAAGGGCACCAAACTGGGTCCTCTAATTTCGTTTAGCCATGATCAATGATTTCGTTTCGCTGGTAGGCTTTCAAATTATGTTGACGATGATACTAAGTTGGAACGTGTGGGTCTAATACTGGCGTCGTCTGCATGCTTTTACATGCTCAGTATCGTCAAAGTTTAAAAAGAAACCATCATCGCAAAGCTTATCGTTCATCTGAAATTATTAAAGGCGTAAATGGTAGTCAATTGACATGGTTACTTTGATTGATAGTGAGCATTCGGTATTGTTTGCTATTTTATAGTTTCAAGAGATCGCTTTTCATTGAAGACACTCTTCTCCAAAGTGGTTTTCTCGTCAGTTGTTGTTATATAGCGGCGAAGACGTGGCCGTCAATGGTCCAGGTAGCTGACACCTTGTCGTGGTGACTCGCAGTCAAGAACAGCTTCAGCGTCGTGGTCGTGAGGTCCTTCTGGATGAAAACCCCACTTCCTTTCAACTGTTTTCTTGTTCTTCATGAATTCGCCTTCTCCGTTGAAGGAGCATAGTTTGACAATAACTTTGACAATAGCTTCTTTTTGCTAGTACATCAAGAAATTTTTTGCTCTTAAGCAGTTTCGTGGAGATGACTTGAATTGCTGTGAGTTCAAAAATTATCATCCAGCCGTGTCGTTCATGTCTTCTTTCTTGTCTGCAGCTGTCTTCCTAGTTCGATACTTCTTTGTGCTTTGTGCATGTTGAGGTTCTTTCTCACCATTTTCGAAAGGCGTACGTACCCGCTTGACTGCTGCTCGAAATGGCGTGTACTATTATGTTTCCATATAAGAATATTAGGTCAATGCGGGCTTACGTGTGGTGCGCTTCAACGTTTACGGGTGTGTGGCGAAAAAAGTCAAGTTGATCACGTTGATTGACGTACGGAACGTCTGTCGAGTATGTGGGGCTGTATACCGGTATATGATATTGGGGCCACTTTCTCGTCGGAGAGCATTCACCTTTTCACACTCAAAGAGTCATTCTCGATGCAATGCAGTCTTTCCCTTCCCTTCACAATCTAGTTGTCTTACTCCACTATGTTACTTTGATCACATAGTAACACACAAGATGTATCATTTCGTAGAAATTGTAGAGATTAGCTAGTTATCACAACATATATGAAATCAATCGAGTTACGTACCACTGACAGTACTTTGCTGTACCATAGTGTGAAACCATTCTCGTTGTTCCTACTCACAGGGGCGATATACATTGATGACTGCCCTAGGCAATACCTCATCCCCATTTATCTCATTACGATGGGATCGGTGTACGTCTTCAAGTCCATTATTGACTTCAAGATCCGGGCCCAGAAGTCCAAGCTCTCACCCGAGGAACAGGAGAACTTCAAACCAGGCAAGATCGAGAACTTTCTCACCAACCTCATCGGCCTCTTCGTCTTCGCTTTCTTCATCGCAGGTACGTGATGCGTAGGTTGACATTAACCATTATTCATACACTTTAAAAAAAAAATGTGGACAGTGATCTATAAAGCAACAATAAACATGACAGACTGCTTGAATCGTCGTCTATTATTCACCATGGACATAAGGTATGGAATTCTATTCCGAAACACATCACAGGTCTGCAATTTTACAATTCATTCAAACACTCACTTAAATGCAGCTTAATTAATACAAACATGAACTTAAATTATTACATTTAACATTATTTGGGTTGGGCTAATAATAAAAGTACAAATTATTATTTATCATTGTTATCATACACACATGTTCTGTACTTTTATCTAATCATTGAAGTATACATGTAATCCTCGTGTTTAATTGTGTTTTTGTTTGTTAGTTTGTTTGTTTTCTCTTGTTTTTAATTATATGTTACATGTTTAAAGGGCTAACCGGCCCTCACAGGTGCTTGCACCTTCTCGGTTAGCCCTCGCATTTTATTGTCATTGTAGTTATTGTTGTATGTATGTATGTTTTTGTTTTCTTATGCGAAATAAATTTGAACTTGAAATTTGAATTTGTAGCTATCTGTCTTGTAAATATCTATTGCTCCCTCATCGAATGATTACACTCTGATTTTTGTTTTGTGATAAATTATTCTGAGATAATACGAAACTCATTTCTTGTTTCTGAAACTAAATAAAGAGTGACCATTTTGTTTATAACTTGTGTATAAGCTAGTTTACAACAGTGGGAAGAAATCATTTATCATTGTTGCTGGACATCGAGTGTATATTCACAAACTATATCCAGTCTGTCTCTCGCTGTATCATATCAAGAGATATCAAAGTTTAGGACACATCACGAGGTTGGATAAGTACCGTTTATTGAGCTCACTACAGTGCATGATGCATGTATCTATGAGAGTGTGGCACATGTAGTGTGTAGTGTAATATTGACAACATGCAATGCCTCACAGGTAGGTGTGTACATAAGATGCAATACATCATTCTGCGTTTTCATTTCTGGCCCGCTAGGTAATATCTGGATCTACAGCATTTACGCCCCCAACACCCGTGACAGCAGCTTGGACGACTACTGTCACCCGGTCCTCTACTATTTCGCCTTCTGGGTCACCACCGCAACTTACATCTGCATTGCTCTGTGCTGTTGCTGCTGTTGTTTCGCCGGGTGTGTTGCCTTCATGTGCGGGTCTTCTAATTAATGACTTCTCTGTACAATCGTGTGTGGGTGTCTACCCCCCCCCCCCCTCCACACCCCTCAGCTTAGATTAGGCCAATGGTCTTACGTCTTTCTATTCTTGTAGGCGTCACTTAGTAACTAGTCACTGAGTGACTAATGGTGTTACGCCTTTCTAGTCTTGTAGGCGTCACTTAATAACTGGTCACTGAGTTGACCAATAGTGTTACGTCTTTGTATTATTATAGGCGTCACATACTACTAGTAACTCGTCAATGAGTTGACCAATAATGTTACGTCTTTCTATTCTTGTAGGCGTCACTTAATAACTGGTCACTGAGTTGACCAATGGTGTTACGTCTTTCTATTCTTGTAGGCGTCACATACTACTAGTAACTAGTCAATGAGTTGACCAATAATGTTACGTCTTTCTATTCTTGTAGGCGTCACTTAGCAACTAGTCACTGAGTGACTAATGGTGTTACGTCTTTCTATTCTTGTAGGCGTCACTTAATAACTGGTCACTGAGTTGACCAATGGTGTTACTTCTTTGTATTCTTTTAGGCGTCACTTAGCAACTAGTCACTGAGTTGACTAATGGTGTTACGTCTTTCTATTCTTGTAGGCGTCACAAAGAACTAGTCACTGAGTTGACTAATGGTGTTATGTCTTTCTATTCTTGTAGGCGTCACATACTACTAGTAACTAGTCAATGAGTTGACCAATAATGTTACGTCTTTCTATTCTTGTAGGCGTCACTTAGCAACTAGTCACTGAGTTGACTAATGGTGTTACGTTTTTCTATTCTTGTAGGCGTCACAAAGAACTAGTCACTGAGTTGACTAATGGTGTTACGTCTTTCTATTCTTGTAGGCGTCACAAAGAACTAGTCACTGAGTTGACTAATGGTGTTACTTCTTTGTATTCTTTTAGGCTCTTTTAGGCGTCACTTAGCAACTAGTCACTGAGTTGACTAATGTGCACTGATAGAAATTCATCATCCACCAGCTCCAACTTAAGCGAAGCAACAGTAATAAGTGATAATGTTTTCAGTGGAAAAATACTTTCAGAAATGTTGTATTCTATATAATAATCATGTTTTATATTCGTGTTTAAAGAATGTGTAACACGTTTCAACATTAGGATAGGAAAATTGCGACGATCAGCAGCAGCTGGACAGTCATACATAATGATGAATATAATTTGAGTTGCCACTTTTGGTATTATCACCACTTTCAAAATGTCTTAACCTGCTTATTATGCATTTGTTTTGTTCTGGTAAACCTTTGTAACGATCCTTATTTTAGAGAAAAATATTGACCATCTCAACACATAGTATATACAATGAACAGTCAGAAAAAATGATATAAACTTTTGATATGGCCTATATGTATGTGCATACATGTATATATACAATTCAAAATATGTATATGTGTGTGTGTAGTATCAAGCGCCTGAATCCGGAGAACATTGACGGCGATTTGGGTATTAAAATATCGCGGATTAAACGGTTGCTGAATTTTGCACATAATGAAACGGTGAAAAGAGTCATAAAATATATTGATATGTACAATTTCCTTTTACTATGTTTGTGAAATGGTGAAGATAAAAAATATTGCATCTTTCACACGGCTTTGCCGAAACATGTTTAGGAGTATGTTTAGAAGCTGTACATAATATAGACTGCGACTGCTTTATTGTGTGTGTATGTGTGTATGTGTGTCTGTGCGAGTATCGTTTTTAATGTGTATGTCTGACTTTTGCTAATCATTGGAGGAGGGGAAAGTAATATCACTCTGTAGATATGTACTGTTTATGTTGCATCTATACGAGTAAAAGAAATGGATTACTAAGGATGTGTTTCTACCTAGTCATGTACAGGTCATCAGATCACAATCACTGCTTCTTAAAGGTGTAAACTGTGACTTTCATTTGTTTTATCATTATATGCAATGTGGTTTTACTTTGTATATGGTTTATACTGTCAGATGGTTTAATAAATTGAATTGAATTATGGAATACAATCCGTAATGCACACGGATTGGTACATTCCTAATGTACGATTATTGGGAATCGAAGTGGTGGATAAATCAATCGTTTCTTCCAAGGATAATCTTCCTTAGAATCGATCAAACATGTATAAATGTATCAAAGAATTTTCAGTGGTGGCCTGATACCTAAACTTGAGCGAAAAACAATCACGAATTATATTTTGAATATACTCTTAAGGAGCGAGCATAACAGTATTTACAGATATATAATGGAACTTTCAATTAATGTGTTTTTGTAAGTGCATGCTGTTTTTTACCTGATTGTGTCATTTGTATTTTCATTTAAATGAAACTAAGGATGGAGCGAGAAGATTGAATATTAATCATCTTGAGTACATTTTGAGTAAAGTTTCTCAAGATTATTTAACATTCGTTGGTGTTAGTGAATGTACGTCGCATGCGTACATTATTCGAAAAGTGCCTGTATATTGAACTTTCCTTTGATAGCATTACTGCGAGCTATTTATCTGACACATTTCACGAGAGTTTATTCTCCTGTACTAATCATTGTCCATGTATGTCGTTGGTGGGAGACCTTTTATCTATAACGTAGATTGGTTTTGTTGTAATAAAGTTTTTAATGGAATAACATAAACATGATCAAACTAAGGGTGTGTCATTCATGTCTACAGTGTAGCCTGATCGTGACTAAGATAGTTTTAGACCCCTAAAACTAAGGATCACCCTAAATAAGATACACAAACACCTTCCTCCCACGAAAACATATCACTAGATTATAATAGTTGCTTATAAGTATTATAGTGAATGACAGGTGAGCATGGAATTTTATGAAAAGAAATGTGGAATATAATCAAGATGTGCTCCATCATCTCGGGGATTTTTCGAGAAAAAAATATGCATCAATAATAGCGCATATACGTATAGCAGGTTGGACGTCCCCACGCTACGTTCGACTTACCCAAAGCTATCATAGCATCAAACATTCGTACAGCCATTTGTAAATGAAATGGAGTGGTTCAGGGTATAGAGGTTGTGATGACTTTTACAGAGCCCATCGGGATTGCAAAAACTTCCTGATGTCATCACGGGTACCGCGCGGCCTCGGTTTGTTAACCCTCCCTCAAATTCTGGAATCAAATGAGAATGCACTGATACGGGGCACGTAATGTACCACTATCTAGCTCTTGCCTTAAATGCTTTATAAAAGCTGGTACATATGTACATTATCAAACTATATTTAATATACACTTTAATATGATAGGTATGTGGGAAAATGGTCCATTCAAACGTTATTTATAACATCATATAGTTAATGATTTTTTTTTCTCCAGCAACCATATTGCAAAGGTAGTACATGAAGAAATGTGCAGGCTGGTCTCTCGAACATCTCTCGAATACATAGACACCCATCAACCTTTCACAACAGCCCATGCCTGATAAACCTGTCTTCTTTCCTGAGTAAAGAGACCACGACCCCGTTGCATAAAACTTACCATTAATAGGAACTCTGCCATCAAAGGTAACTACCATGGTGATACCGCTCGACAGCCAATTAAATGCAAGGTTTCCATATAAGCTACCTTTGGAAGCAATGTTACCATTAATGATAAGTTTTGTGCAACAGGGCCCTGTTCAATATAATGGATGTGGGTAAATAGTGGGTGCTGCATGGGATGGCGATGAGCGTCGAAAGTCAACTATCATTTTCTATAGCTTTGTTAAAATTAAGGAACTGGGTCATGTTATGTATAGGTTTTCAATTATTGTATCTTACCATCAATGGTAACTACCATGGAAACAGCCAGCGAGCTCTCATTATTGCCCCTGCATGTTACCAATAATAAGTACAATAATTAAAACATATATGCAATATGGCCCGGATGATGCTGATCATCTCAAATCCACACATTGTTAAATTTCCCTGCAGTATACCGTGATGTCATCTTGAAATAAACCACTCATGACAGTGTCATCTGCATACTTAATGACAGAAAAATATGAATTAATTTGTAATGTTGCAATAACTGGGCCCTGTTGCATAAAACATAATCATACATAAAACCATTGATGGTAACTTTTCTATCAATGACAACTTCTATGGAAACCTTGAATTTGATTGGCTGTTGAGTTATGTTACCATGGTAGTTACCATTGATGACAGAGTTACCATTATTGGTAAGTTTTGTGTAAAGGGACCCTAGTTGGTGTATGAGAACAGGATTGGAGAGACGATACAACCTTGTAGAGCGTCTATGTTCAGACGCTTTACGTCAGACTTTACAGTTCCACTTAGAAACTTGCGAATAATCATGGAACGTCTGGGTGCATACTCTCCCAGGACAAATACACCACGGGCAATATTACTATCCCCAATAATTATTATCGACGTACAGACTGATATGAGACCGTATGTGTATATCCACAAATCGGTACAGTCACAAACATGACACAACAAACTAAACTAGGACGTCTTAATTCGGCCCTGTGTGGGCGGGGCGGAGCGGGGACAGAAAGATGAAGGTTTGTTTCACTCATATCCCTTTAATTTTGATGGACTCTCGCAGAGAAAGTGTTACTGACTGACATAATGTTGACAAATTGACTACATATAAAGTCACGAGTCGTATTGTAATCATTTAAAGTCTCAGCAGTTCACGATATTATGTACGCGGCCACTCCCCTCCCCTAGCTCAGTGTGTCTCTGTATGTCTGTCTGTCTCTTTCGCATATAGTGTAAGCATTGTCCCACATTATATCTTCATACACACCTACATAAACATGCACATCATGAGCATAGATGTAGAAAAGCAGGCGGTTTAAGATCGCATGAAATGAACTTGTTTTAGTGAAATGGTATGCGTACATCTAAATATTTCACTTACAATGAAAAACGCATGAGCGATGAACAATGAGTTTAAGGACAGCGGCCATATTTGCCGAGTGAAAACAATATGTATTTTTAAAAACAAATGAAAAAGTTGTTGCTAGAAACGCATTCACAAAAACAATAATATAACACACACACACACACACACACACACACACACACACACACACACACACACACACAAACCCTCATCTCAATCATTAATATCTCCCTCATTCTGTCCAGGAGTTCGTCCTTTCACTGTTTGCACTTCTATTCCCCTTTTCACCCCCACCCCCCTCTCTCTCTCTTTCTTTCTCACCCTCACTCCCCCTCTTTCGCCCTCACCCCCCTCTCTCTCTCCCCCTTCTCTCTCTTTCTCACCCTCTCTCTCTCTCTCTCTCTTTCTCTCCCTCCCTCCGTCTCTCCCTCCCCCCCCCCCTCTCTCTCTGTTTGAAGCACCAATCCCTGCCCCATAACAGATATTCCCACCCGTCTTTCCCGCATTCTGTCCGGCATTTTACATTTTCACCCATCCTCCTTCATTCTGTTTTGTTCTCTCACTTGCTCTTTCTCCTCCCTAACTTGCAAGTCCACATAGAAAAATAATCAGGAACATAGAATCATGCAAAGTTCAGCCTTAATGCACTTGGTTTTATTTTTGGTTAATCCAAGCACACAGGACACATACAACATACAGACTCTTGTAAAAATAAAGCTCTCCTGAGGTTACCATATACATGTAAAACATTTAGTTGAAAGATTTAGTAAGAAATGAAGAGAAATATAATCAATTGAAATTAATCATTTCATAATCAATGATTCAACATCACAGTGAAAACTCTGTTAAGAGGGAGACAAATCCTTCAAAGAAATTAATTTCGACACCAACAGAGAAAAGAGGCAACAGATAAGCAGAATTGGAAGAGAATGAGAAAATATCTTTCTCTAGTCAGAGAGAAAATTTGTCTTTTCAACTTGTGTGAAGAATGCCACAATACTGTACACGTCATCAGATATGCAACACACACGCATGATGTAAATGTGTTTTTCATCAAATGGAAATAATTATCGTTTTCATATTTTAAAGTACATAATTCATTACAAATATATATCCTTCTTCCATTCATATTACACCACAACATAAGCATTGCCAATTTTAATAATTTTTCAATACAAAATACTTATGTGTGATACATATTATCACTTCAGGTAGACTGAAGAAATTGGGTTAGAATTCCTGAAAGGTCAAAATCATATTCTTTCCAAATAATTGAATCAAATAATGGAATTCTCAACAAACTTGACAAAAGGATGGAAACTTCATTTAGATGGACTAGTTAGATTGGTGGTCAAAGAAGTAAGAGGTCAAAGGTCAATGGACATTGCCATAACTTGGCTAAACATGGCAAAAACATAAATGAGAAATATGAATATGTAAAGGGAGGTTACACTAAAGAGGGATTGTAGACTCAGCTACAACATCATACAATTTCAGAGTAAACAAACAAACATGTGCAAGATACAAAACAACAAACATTGTCATGTCATTTCATGATTGGAAATCACCCTTCCATTGACACAACATGTAAATATGTAAGATTTTGACATGATGACTTTAATCATAATGTATACCATGATGACATCATCAAAACGTAACATGAAACAAATGTCTCAGCTACAACATAATGAAATTTGAAACAAAACTGCTACATAATTGAAGAAACAAGTATTCAACGCAAGAGATTTACATATATTTCAGGATTTCTTAAATTCAACATTTCACAGTGAATTCTTGAAACAGCAACAGGACGGTAACATTGTGAAAATAAATCAAGAATCAAAGTTGTCACTAGATGACATTATATGTTAACAAATTACAGCTTTTTAACCACATGATTATATAAAAGGTTTTTTTTTTTTACAACGAATGGCTATACGATCAACTCGGAGGGGAAAAAATGTCTAAACTACTTAAAATGATAACCAGTATTTGTAATCTTTTTTAATGAATTTATGTTCAAATTCATTGCATTATACACAAGTATTTGACTTATACTTCGGAGTGAGAAGCTCAACAGTAATTGTTCTGTAGAAAATGAAAAAATTCTGTCTGGTGATGTAATGATAGTATATAGGCAGTGAAATGTATTTTTGATAGAATTTTTTCATTTCACGCCTTTAGCAGGCCAGTATGTCGATTCATTTCTAAATCAGGCATTTTAACTTTTGGAGGAGGTTATGAAATGGTATTGCCAACCATAGACAAAAATTATAAAAATTCTATACATGTTGACCAACTTTGACTGAAACAGTACTGCCATACCAATTGATTTATAAATGTGTTGTTCCAGCATTGTATATATGTTTATGTTTATATCATGTAATGTTATGTTTATGTATGATTATGTTTTTGTTATATATTTCTATGTTTATGTATGATGCATTTTATTTTTGTACATGAACCAGTGGAAGAGGAATTTCTGGTAAAAGATAATAAATGATATACTTCTACTATGTAAGAACAGTACTCGATACAAAAATATCTCTCCCTGGTTGTGCAAGCCTCAATGAATGATATTGACCCGAGGGTCAAACTGAGTAGGCATGTCATGCTTGGGACCACAGCCACCTTTATAGCGCACCCCATGGGGGTAGCAGTGCCAGACGTCATCCGTCTCCATCATCCAATTATGTAGCTGGGCTGTCATGTTAGCCCGCACCTCCCGGTGGGCGGGGTCGTCGGCAAGGTTACGGAGCTCCTGGGGGTCGTCTTGGAGATCGTAGAGCTCCCACTCCGCCCGGTAGTAGTACTGGTCTAGAGTCTTGAACCAGCCGGTGGGCCTTCCAGCCACGGTGTTGTTGAGGATCTCGATGAAGGTAGGGCAGGCGTAGAGGTCCGTTGCTAGGGGGTAAGGGGCGCGGTTGTTAAGGTTGTGGATGAGGCGATAGCGACGGTTGCGTAGGACCCGCATCGGGTAGTACATGGTGACCTCGTGGAAGTTGTGGCTGGCGTACACGTGGTCCCAGCCCGTGGTGGGCTCAGCAACGGTCAGTGGGATCATGGAGTTACCGGTCAGCTTGGTGCCACTGGACGGCCCGCCCGCCCCCTCCTTCTCCTCATTGTAAAGGGTGTCACCTCCATGTGACCTCTGTTTGACTTTTTGACCCGACTGCTTGCCCAATGGCTTCTTCTCCCCCTCCTCACCAGGCATAGGGATGCCAAACCAGTCCAGAGCGGTCGGGACAATGTCCATGGTGCTGGTCATTGCGTTACTAACCTGGAGCAGCGAAATAGAGACACATTTAGCTCATTATCACTTTGTGTAACATTTTGCAGACTACACCAGAAATACACACAACTATCTTAGAGCAATTTTTTGTTGGGCATGGGAAGAAAAGTATCTCACTCATCAAGGCCATGTTGCACATAGGCTTTCAATTATTGTAACTTACCATCAATGGTAACTACCATGGCAACAGCCAATGAGCTCTCATTGTTGCACCTGTTGCCATGGTAATTACCATAAATAATTTAAAAGTTACAATAATTGCAAACATATAATCATGCACCATGGCCCAGAGGTCTGAAAAAGTTAATAGATTCAGTACAAAAACTTTCCCAAATCAGGGCCCAAGTATCATAAATATGTAGTTTGGTGCTGTAAATTTATCTATCAACTATTAAAAAAAACAAAAGATGTGTCACATGAAAGAGCATAAATTTCTGCACATGATGAATCCATTTTGGGCATTTAGTGATATTCATTACCTTTGTAATGATTTTGCATCACACAATAAGGGTCAAATAATCATTAAATCTTCAAATTGGCAACACGGTGGAAATGTTGAAATCACGCTCTTGCTCTTCAAATTGGCACGATTATTGGCTCTATCGTCAAATTATTATTATTATTTTTTTTAATCATTTATGATGGAGATAAAATAGAAAAAAAATATGTAATGTTACCAATGTAAAAGCCAAATATTGATCAATTTTACTCCAGAAAGCCCTTTGTCCCAAATAAGTTCAAAGAAACTTTGCAATGGAGCCTTGAGGAGACTTGAGCCTACCTGTCCCCATCTTGTCTTGTCTTCTGGGTTAGAGATGAGCATGGGCTCCCCCATCCCGGGTTCAAACAGGTTGGTCTTGGCGTTGGGGAAGGGGATGCCGTTGTCTGCCGTGTAGATGATCAGGGTGTCGTTCAGGTGCCCCACCCGCTTCAACTCTGACAGCAGCATACCAATCCCTACATCAGGGGAAAAACAGAATATTTTGCGAGGGGGTTACTTTTTGAAAAACGTAAAAAAGAATTGAATGAGTTTTAATACAAAATCCCTACATCAGGGGAAAAACAGATTATTTTACGAGGGGATTACTTTTTTAAAAACATAACAAAGAATTGAATGATTTTTCATACAAAACCACATATCATATGCAGGCAATGTATGCAATTTAAACATAAGGGTGGGTATTGTGCAATTTTATTTTTCAATGTAGTAATAAGTATTTCATGTAAATTGTGTGTCATGCTATTAATACATGTCACGATTGTACATCAAACCCATAACATTGTAGAGAAAAAGAATAGCAACAATAGACAGTCAAACAGATACATATCATGTGTGTGTGTAAGTATGTGACAGAAAGAAACGTACTCACAAAAGGTGAGAAATAAAACACCTACCCCCTCCAAAAAAAAAATAATAATAAAAAGTCAAAAACAGCAAAAGGGTACCAAAGTGGTGTCATATACACCGTTATTCAGGTTTCTGGTTCTAAACATCATCATGTAAGTGAGACTGACACTGGTCCTCAATGTCTCATGTCAGGCACTCCCAATGAGAGTTCCGCTATGATCACCGCTGCTTGCTCTAACCACATAGTTTATAACCAGTTGTCTTGACACTATGCTCATTTGACATCACACTTAAGTGCTCAATCCAATAAAAGCTTGCCTAACCTTGATCTAGCCTGCTGAGGGAGGTGTACTGCTTGGCAATGTCTATCCTGGTTGTGAGGGTATCTGGTAGGAAGTAGGGGACGGCCACATCTTTGGGGTCGTAGTAGGTCGGCTTCCAATCCTCAATGACCCCCATCCCTTCCTGCCCGTTGCCGAACAGCTCGCAGAACTCTCCGTACTTGCCTCCGCAGCGGTGGGCATCGTTGAAACCCACATACAGCATGAAAGGGCTGGAGAAGCACAGAGATATTGTCACATGTCATTGAAAGGTTAGACCTACACGGCAGCTCAAAGGAATTGGCATAGGGAAAGGGAAAGGGAAGGAGCCGCAGTTTTAAGCCACGGTATATTTTTTCCATTTCAGCATGAAACATGATGCTTAAGCCTAAAAACCATCATGTTTCATGCTGAACTGGACAAAATATACTACGGTTTAAAGCTGCGGCTCCTTCCCTTTCTTCCCTTTCCCTTTCCCTATGCCAATTCCTTTGAGCTGGAGTGTACACAATTCTCATAGAGTAGCAGAGCAACAGAGCAGCAGTTTGTCAGTCACACAGAGGATTAACAACATTTATTGAAACCTCTAGGCTGTAGTGAATGGTACATGGCACAATACAACAATAAAATAATGTACGGTCCATCATGATTTGGGGACCAATGGAAGTGCATTATGACGGTCAATGAACAGAATTCAGTCCCAGAAATGATGATTTTCAAATATGCCCAACTTCCTCTTTATACGTCTGATTTTTCTCCAACTTTGCCAATCACAAAAAACAGCTCATAGACTAGTTGATGCTACTTGGACAGACCTCAAAAAAGCTTTGGGGACTTGGGGTTACCATCAGCAGAATATTATTCAAGTAACGTGTACCGGGTATAATAATAATAATAATAATACATAGAATTTATATAGCGCACCTTCCATCTTAACTACTGTAGATGCTCAAGGCGCTTCAGAGCAAATCAAAGAGAGAAAAAAAAAATACTTGCATGCATAAACGAAAATGGTCTATTAACTCTGGTGGCGAAGCATATGCTGGACATGTACCTGGTTGTGTTCTGGGAGAAGAATTCACGCACGTACAGCTTCATTTGGGTCAGGTTTCTGGCACACTGAAGCATGTCAAGGGTGTCACTGTCCCTCTCAAAATCAAACTTGTAGACATATTTTGGTCCAACATGCTTCTTGCCAATCATACCTGCAACAATAAAAGGGTGTTTAATCTTATATCAATTTTGGATTTAAAAGAAGAACTCTTCTCTCTCTCTTTCTTTCATATCGCTGTATTTTTTTCTTTCTTCTCTCTTTCTTGCATTATTTCTATCTGTATTTTCCTTTTCTTTCTTTCTCTAAGTTTTTCTTCCTCTCTCTCTCTCTCTCTCTCTCTCTCTCTCTCTCTCTCTCTCTCTCTCCCTACCTCCCATTCGACATTCTAATGTTTTATGAACTTCCTCATTCACACAAGAAGTTATGGGTTCAACTCTGGCCTGGGACTAACACCATTCAGATCTTTTCAGCCTACTGGTTCCTGCCTCTCTCTATCCAGGGGTGGTTAATGGGTACCTAGTAGAAAGTATTCCTAGAACAAACTGACTTAGTCCAATACTATCAGTTATCACTTACTTCCTTACGTTAACCAGAAGCTAATGCATATACAAGTAGTACTTTATGATGTTACATTTTCATATCATGCATTATTATTTTGTGTATTCAATCGATAAACTTGGTAAAGTAAAAAAGAATATCAACAATTTGTTCTTTATTCCATGATTGGATTTTCCTCAAATAAAATAACCAATTACTGTTCTTTACAACCACAGCAATAGCCCAATATCAGTGCATATTTTTACATTTGCGGGCAAGGCAAGCTTACCTGTGTGGATCCCATACGGCTTGACAAGGAGGGGCAGTGTCTTGACCGTGTCGAACGACATGAAGTGGTTCATAGCATGATGCAGGCCGTACATGCCGTTCTGATGCTGCGGCATCCCGGTCAAGATAACTGACCGACTGGGAGAGCAGCTGCTGACCGACGTGTACGCATTGCGGATGACCACGCTCTGCTGGGCAAGCTGCGCTAGGTGCGGCATTTTGCAGGCCGTGTTGTTGTAGACTGACGTCTCGAAACCAACATCGTCGGCTATGGGTGGGACCATGTGTGGTTGATGAAGGTGGGTTGGGATGAGATGGGATAGGATGGGGATGAGGATGAGATGAAGACAGTGACAAGCACAGAGCAGAGCAAAGCATGAAATTGAAAGTCAATGTGATAGAAATATGGCATAGATCTGTTAAGTTCAGACAAGCACATTGGTAATGTGTCCAATGAAACCTGTTTACAAAGACCACTGTTTTTAAAGGGATAGTTCACCCTGAAATTATTTTTGTTTAAAAAAAGAGCAGACACATGAAACAATTATATTAGCAAAGGTTTGACGAAAATCAAAGGATAAGAAAGTTATGATCTAAAAGTTTTGATTTTCTGACGTTACGTGCAAGGTGCTCTCTAATATTATGGTTGTGTATAATTTTTTTTTTTCAAAAATGTGCTTTTTCTCAACAAAATATGCATTCTTGGACCTGTGCATTTGATATATCATCAGAAATACATTTTAATACACATGTATACCTGTATGAAAAAAAAAAATCATCGCGTTATCAAAAATAGATTAAAAGAGCCATTTATGTAATTATTTCGTACACAGCACATAGCAGAGCACCTCGCGAGTGACATCACAAAATTGACATTTCAAAATCTAATAACTTTCTTTTCCTGTGACCGATTTTCGTCAAACCTTTACTAATATGTTTCTTTCATGTGTCTGCTTTTATTGAAATAAACTTAATTTCAGTGTGAACTTTCCCTTTAACCCTTTGTACACCACATGAGCCTTATTCACAACAAATACACACAAATCACATGAAACAGTGGTTTATCTGGCATACAAAGGATTAAGATCACTTCTTGACCACTCTTTCGATTTTTTTCTTTGGTGTGGTCTATATGGATAGGTGTGACCATATATGGAGACAAAATTAAATGCTGTTGGGCAATTATGCAGCATAGATGAGAAAATATTTATAGAAAAATGTGCACAGCAAAGGTCTACACAACAGCTCAAAGGAATTGGCAAAGGGAAAGGGAAAGGGAAGAAAGGGAAGGAGTCGCAGTTTTAAACCGCGGTATAATTTGTCCAGTTCAGCATGAAACATGATGCTTTAGCCTAAACAGCTGTAGTGCACACTGTATGTAGCTAAGCAGAAGTGAGAATGATTGTGCTAGACATACCATGTAATAGCTCTCTGCCCTAGGAGTTTCCCTCAATAATCTCTCAAGAATTTTGGCTCAGCTAAAAATGTAATGTTTATTTACTGAATCCATTCCACAGGAAACCAATTTAATCCCCTGCACATTTTTAAAGCATTTGGGACAAAAAATGAAATGCAACATATCACAACTACCACTTTGGTCTCTTTGTTTGATCAAGATGAGTGAAATAAATAAAGAAATTGAATTAAATGAAATGAACTATGAAGAAGTCTGAGGGTAAACATGTTTAAAATACTTTCATTAATTTTAATTTGGGAGAAAATTTTTTAGAGAAAGAGGTACATCAATGTTCTTTTTAAGCATTGCCTTTGCTGGTAAACTATTGATGGATATATCGCAGTGTACAAGTAATGGTCCATCCTTTGTTCCTCCTTTCAATTAAATTGGGTTAATGGATAAAGTTGCTGTGAACAAATAAAGCTACCAAATTTGAAGCAAATCCATGAAACAGTTCTCAAGATATTACGTAAATGGACCAAGACCCAAATACACGTGGCCTCAGATCACATTGTGGCGTAGGTATTTTGTTAAATAATTAAATTATTGTGTCATTTTTTGTTCATATCTTGAGACAGCGTGTGTGGGTCCACATGCCCTCGGGCAACAATGAATGATTTCTTTTTTGTGGACCCTGACCCACACACTGTCTCTTTCTGTGAATGATTGTTCTATTATCTGTGTATTTTCTTTAATGTAATATTATTTTTATGGTCAAATACACAATAATTCATTATCATTGGATAGATTGCGTAGAAAAAAAAACAAGTTGAGCTAATTGCAATGATTTAGAAGGCTGGCGAGATTGACATAACTTTGTACCAGATTAGTAGTCTCATACAATACTTTCCAAGGTGAAACCTTGTAATTAAGAAACCGGTGCTTTAAACTGTTGCCATCTAGATCTATAGACTTAATAAAGAATTAAATAAACGCTGGCTTTAAAGAGTCAGTCTCTGTAGGACTTGGATCAGCTGATATTGCATCTGGCTCCTCTGAATTACAGCTTTCGATCCTTTCAGGGGTAGATCTACACTGTGTCCAAAAACATGGAAAGTGCAATTTCATTTAACACATTCCTGTCTTTACTGCGACCAGCCCGCTCACGCAGGAGCAGTCCCGGGGCTAATTCCTGTCTATGCTGTACCATGGATTCATTCCCACATCACAAGTTTTCACTGTCCTTTACATCATCAATGGTCACACTCGATCACAAACAAGAGCTTGTCTAATTCGTAATAGTATGGTAGTTAAGCTATCCTTCTCTTTGATCACACTCACACAATACACGCATAATGTAGTCGCAAGTCTACATGTACGATCGAGGACCCAACTTGCCACACGCCAGGCCAGTAGGCGCGGGTGACAGGTGTGTGTCAAATATGGGTCATCATCGTATGGGTATCCTGCAACAACATGTCGCAGATCAATATAATTTGCTGATTTGAAACTTACCAATTATGATGAGCACATTTCGCTTATCCGTCTTCGCTTGTATCGAGGCGACGGAAAGAAGAAACCCAACAATAAATCCAACAACTTTAGCCATTGCCATGGTTTTCGTGGTCAGCTTCATCCACAGAAAATCCCCGTCTCACGGTAGGCGTACGTCGTACGTGCGAACAACAGTGTTATGGGCTTATGGCTGTCCACTCTCTCTCCCTCTCTCTCTCTCTAAAAAAAAAGGGGGGGGGGGGGTGGAGATGATGCGTGGATTCAAAACTTTAAAATCGAATAACTTCAATTTTTCATCAAACCTTTACATATGTTTTCTTTCAAGTGCTTGCTTTTATTGAAACAAACATTTCATGGTGAACTATATAATAATGTGGATGGGAGGCGGTTATGGGGGGGCGGGGTCGCGCGTGGGGGTGGGGGGGGGGTGGGGGGTGGGGGGGGGGGGCGAGGAGGCTACGCAGGGGGGGGGGCAGGAGCAGTTGAAATATGCATTCAAGGGGTTCACAATATGATAGGTTACAGTATCACCTGAGAAATGAGAAAGGCAAAAGTGAGGAATATCTTACTTGTGCTGCATCAATTATATTCAATTAAAAGGATGAGTGTATGGATCATACATATTGGGAGTAGAACTCATACTATCGTGAGTTGATAGGGCACGATGGTGTTTTTTAAAAAAGAAACCATTTCCTTTCAAAAGGGGGATTTTTTTTGTAGTAATCCGAAGGGAATCTGGTTTTGAAAAGAATAGAGGATGACTGTTGATCAAGGAGAATAGCATCACAGGTCTGCGCGGACCTCAACGGACCGCAGTGTGTACTGGAGGTAGGCCTATCGATCGAGGTAACGTACGTAACATCATGCACGTGAAAAGCCAGTTTCGAGCAAATTCTTTTGAATGTTCGATATCTGCAGGCAAGGAAACTGGGAAGGAAAGAAAGGGCATTCGGTGGTGAGGTACCGAGGTCACGGCCCTGGCAAGAACGATTTACCACGTGACGTACAAAGCCAAAGCAGAGATCACGTGATACCTAAAGTGGGCGTATCAGGTGCGTGATATGTATCACTTTCGCTGATATGCCAGATAGCAAGCTTGTAACTTGCTGGCTTTCATTTATGAATGGATGCTAACTAAATTATGATGGGAACCGGTAATACTACAGATGTAAAGATTTGAAAACAAAAATCAGGGCTTCCCTTCCTCTTGCTGTGTTGTTGTGCAGACAAACAAAAAAGGATCCCTTTTGCGACGAATGGAATTCTAGCTGTGCATTGCATGAACCACAAATAGTTCCAGTTTATGGAAAATGTGATGTAGGATTCAATGAATGCATACTAACATGCAACTCATTGTAATTTACCGCTCATGCTCAGATTACTCAAGAAATCAAAATAATGAAAAAGTGAGTTATCCACTATTTATTCCATTTGTCTGCATCACATCAGTCGGATCTCAATTAAAGCCGGCAAAAAAATACAAATATATATAGATGTAATGAATGTAATGTATGTGTATGCACCAATGCAGGTTGCACCACTTTAATATTAGTACTTCATTTGATTGCCATTCTTGTTAAATTGTACACATATTTTACCGTGTAAATTGTGCTTTGTCACTTATTTTTCAATTTCATTTGTAATGCATTCCTTTGTAAAGTAACAGTACTAATCTATGGATTTGTGTTGTTTTTTGCATTAAAACAGAGCTTGAATTGAATTGAAAAAAAGAAATCAGACAGGCTTTAATCTGTCTGATCGAGTTGATTGATACTATAATGGTTAAAATCATTTTCTACGCATACACACGCACACGCACACAGACACAGACACATAGACACACACATGCATGCACATACAAACACACATACTAATACACACGTCATATAAAAAGTAGATTAATCTGTCCAGCTTCCTTACATCATTTTGCGAGTGAGCAGCTTGAGAAATGTTTTTTTTTGTGCCACACAGAGAAGTCTCTTTTTCATAACTTTCTCATCTTTTACTTCTCGTCCACACTCTCTCCACATTTCTGCATCCTATCATTCTCTTCCAAACTCTCAATTTACATTCTTTATCCTCCCCCTTCCCAATTTCTCCATTCTACCTCACCTTAAACACATGTGGTATCTTCTTATTTAATTTAAAGTCAAATTAATGAATAAGTAGCTCAAAGATATGCATAAATTAGGAAATCATTGGTGATACAAACACCTTCACATATGCTGGAAATATTCAAGCGACAAACAGCTGCTTGTAAGGACATCTTTAAATCACATTGCACTCAATCCAAAAGCATAATTTTGTATAAAATTTGTCAAAAACATACCACCACCAAAATCAATTCTATTTCATAATACCACATGCCAACCAAATCAGGGAAGAACACTGATATCATGTTCCATGAATGATAAAACTTTTAATAACATTTAATTCATATATTTATAGCATTTCATAATGAGAAAGAGTTTATTCAAGTTTGGCTGCCAAAGACATGAATATATTTACTATCCATGCATGACTAGTTTCAATATCCAGGGGAAGACAACAATTTAAAAATCTTCATGTCGCTTTCATTAACCTCCATCTTTTTCATATTCCACACAAAGATTATCATACTTGGGGGGGGGGGGACTTTATTAATGATTGGTGATCCCTTCTTGTGCTAAATGTGATACCACACTTTGCTCCTGTTTTAACATATTGGGAGTTAATTTCCAACAATCCTAATAAAATTTGACAAACCATAAGCTTTGTATTCAGACACTTGTTAACAACAAGAATTTTCATTTATAAACATTGGAATCCAAATTACTGAGAATCTGATTTAGCATAAGAAGGGATCACCAGTCGTTCGTAGCTTACAAACAGCTTGGTGAAACATAGAAGTTATACAACATTTGTTAATTAGATGTAAACCATATATATTCCTCATTGAATTCAGGTAATGAGCGTTGTGAAACACTTCCAACGTACCGAGCTCTTTGTGTCACAGACAAAACTCTGCTCTATGGTATTTGTATGAATTAAAGGTAAAATAATCCACGCGTGGTACGTTAAGGGTTAAGAGAAGCATGGACAGTAGTAATGTATGGTTAGGTTTATTGTGGGGAAACATTCAGAAAAAAATGTGTAAGTTTCCTGGGGTATTCATTATTCAGTATCAACAAATACCTTTTGAATCCATGATTCTTTCTTGCAAATGAGTAAACCCTTATGCCACTTGGACCTGTGATCAATTAATTAGTATGACTAGGGCCAGTGTTAGGCTTTGCACATGGTTCATTCCATTTGAGTCTAGTACATACTGTACTAGACTTGTTGACTGATTATCAAATATCGTAAACCTGTTGCATGACTTCCAAGTCCCCATGACGGACTCGACCATACCGATTGTACCGGTATGTTTAAGCGTAAGAGCAGTGTTCTGTTTGTGTCAACAACAATTGGTCAATCTGATTGAAACATTGAGCAAAACACCATGCAGAAACAAATAATCTACTCTTGCGAATCATTCTCACTCTTTTCTAACCTCACTCTCTGAGCAGCTTGTGTTTCTTCTTACTCCAAAAGAATGAACAAAACTTATTTTCAGGACTTCACACACAAAGCACAATGGAACTCAAGTTATATAGCTATGATAAGATGGACCACCCTACACCTGTCCTCCAATTATCACGCAATCTGTTCATGACGAGGCTGCATAAGTTTACATAAGGTCACAACTTACCGGTACTCTTTGTGACTCATTTTGATCTTACAAGTATCCAAAACAACCCATGACCATCATAGAGTTATGGCAGGACTTGTCTCAGATAGCATGCAATTTCAAATTGAACATGTTGTCATATCTCCTTAATGAGACTGGGGGTTTCATAAATAGGGTAAAGTTTATGTTTTGAGACTTCCTTTTTGCAGAAAGTACAAATTACTAAATTAACTTTTAAATATAGCATCAAGACTAAGAGAACTCATTTAAAAATGTTGCTTGAGACTGAAGTCCATGCATTTTGAATATACTGACGCACTGAGTAATTCCTCTGAACGAGTATCATCACTGTCACTGGGGGAATCCTTAATTACTGCAAAGGCTGATATGAAAGAGGGCACAATAAATGGGCCACAGACCCCATTTGAAACTTTTCTGCCCCCCGTAAGGGTCCCACAGAGACCCATGTATGACTTCAGTCTCTGCACATGCACCACGCAGGTAATTAGACTAAGAACAGTTTGTCAGATGGCACTGAAGAGTAGCACTCATCATCAACTACTACTCAGGAGCTTGGGACCTTCCCCTATATGATGCACCTCGCTTTCTTGGC
This sequence comes from Arbacia lixula, assembly GCA_963669155.1. NCBI lineage: Eukaryota > Metazoa > Echinodermata > Echinoidea > Arbacioida > Arbaciidae > Arbacia > Arbacia lixula. Next base: position 27,518,645 of record OZ022579.1, on the reverse strand, counting down.
CGCCCTCGCTAGATTTCTTATCAAAGAGATTGAAGACGACGGTGAGTCTTGCGAGTGCGGGGTTGTCGTCCTGTAACCGTTTAATCCACTCGTTGAGGGCGTCTCTGCTGCCCTCGCTTGTCATACACATGGCGTACACGTTGCCTTCGACTGGTGATGGTGGTAACTCACCTGGGAGAGCAGAAGGAAATATGAAGATAAGGAAATATAATCACTTCTAAGAGAAGGGAAAACTTTGAAACATGCATTTACTTAGCTGATTGTGTCATTACCCCTGGTAGTGAAATTTCATACATTGATCAAACAAAAAAAAAACAGCGAAAACTGAACTTGTTCTTTAGACAGAGATTAAAAGAGATGTACTTGTTTTATATCACACTAAATAAGTGAAGTCAATTTGAGTTAAGTCACATTAAGTTCATGCCATTGTTTCTGTTAATTTTTTTGTCATCTTTCTGGTTTATTCTGTTAATATAGAAATTAAGGTAAGAGCTGGTCTCCTCCCCTATCCATCACCTGAAAGACAATGTGAGCCTTCTATAATGTAAATGTTATATCTGACCATCAAATTGTCATGATTATCTATAATTTATATTTGCTGTTTGAAATACTCATGCTTTGCTCACTGACAGGGCTACCCTGGTAAAATATGATGCAATAAATAATTAAATAAATGAATAACTGTTATGTTTGTTGTTTGATTTACCCTTTGCCCCAAGGGAGAACAGTGCTTTGCTCACTGACGGGGCTATCCTCATAAAAGAAGACAAAATCAATCAATCAATCAATCAATCAATCAATCAATCAATCAATCAATCAATCAATCAATCAATCAATCAATCAATCAATCAATCAATCAATCAATCAATCAATCAATCAATCAATCAATCAATCAATCAATCAATCAATCAATCAATCAATCAATCAATCAATCAATCAATCAATCAATCAATCAATCAATCAATCAAATGCTGGTGACATACCTTGTTCATAGACGACTGGGTCCTGTATGTCCCAGGGCTCTGCCCGCAGCACGTAGTAGGACAGTCTCGTCTCCTTGAGCCACAAGGTGTAGGGGCCCTCCACGTACAGCGGCCGGTAGATCTGATGCTGGGCCAGGTCCTCCTTCTGGTCAGGACTCTGCATGCTGGCGATGTAGTCCTGGCCCTGGAGATCAGAGTAGTCCTGGTCTTGCCTGACCACAGAGGTCTCGTTTGTGTTCAAGTTAATCTACGGTGATCGTGTTCAGAAAAAATGTGTACAGATTACTCATCATTATCATCATGACTTCAGTATCAGCACTATTGGTACAAATGTAGTAGAATTGGTATAATGTTCATTATTGCTTTCATTAGTTTTATTATTAGTATCACCATTATGAACTTAAACGCATGTATCAAATATTGCAAAAAATCAATTAAGTACAATATCAAGCAATATTTGAAGTTAATCGTGTAATATTGCTACAGGTAATTTAGTATCATGTGTTTAAAAATCAGAATGTAAAGTCTAAGCAGCTTATCAATACCGCTACAAAATAATTCTCCCAGGACTAGGTTGATAGGCAAACTGAAGATTAAGACTGCTTTGTACTCTGACGTCTTCTTGGGCCCCATGGCATAAAACTTACCACTAATGGTAACTCTGCCATCAATAGTAATCACCATGGTAACATCACTTGACAGCCAATTAAATTTGAGGTTTCATCAGAAGTTGCAATTGATAGCACAGTTAGCATCAATGGTAAGTTTTATGCAACAGGGCCATGAAGTATGAATATTGCTTTTCACAGGCAAACCCTAAAACAGACTCACACTGAAGACTGACATCTCTGCCTCGTACTCTGACATCCTCTTGAGCCCCAGCTCGCTGAGCTTGATGGGGTCTGTGGGGAGCTCCTTGGGCAGGGGGAAAGGGTTGATGTTGCGGAACTTGGGGAACCAATACATGAGGCGCTGGTACTTCTTGACGGGGTGCGCCTTGCGGCCAAAGACGCTGATCAGGACTTCTTTGGTCTCATTGTTGGGCAGGACAGCTAAGAAATTTCAAAATAAAAAGACAGTGAATAAAAAAGCACAACAGTTTTTAAGTAATGAAAGGATGTATTTTATCAAGGATATGTGCATTTCTGATATAGGTTGAAAAGCAATGATTCAATTCAATAGATATCCTGTGTAAGGAACTGAATGCAAGTTCTCGAATCCAGTTCTCCAGTATCAATAGAGAAAATTATCTAAATGCTGACAAGTAACAGATTTCTCTCTTACAGTGTATACAGTAGTTAGACAATGTTCTGCATACATGTAATGAAACAATCCTTTCCACAAAGAAACATACTAAAAATTGTACATTTGTGAGGATACTTTTCTTGCCTGATGTCATGAATCAAATGTTCTGGACCATGTTGTCCATTATACACAATAATAATATTTTGGGGGTTCTTTTTGGCATGGCCGGGGCAAATCGTCTGAATCACATGTATATTCTGCCGATAGTTGCTTGTCTTTTTTAAAAGTAGATTCTCAGAGTGATATACACAAGTTCAGAAAGAATGCAAGATCTCACCATTGTCTTCCATTTGTTGCAGGACCTTGATGCCACAGACCTGTTGCTCAGGATAGTGGTTGAACATGGACTGGTAGGCATTCTTCGGGACAAACTTGCCCTTGGGGAACACATCCAGGAGCCTGTTGTAGGCGTCCACATCCTTCTCCACCCCAAACGGCTTCATATACCGCAGGGCCGTCTCAATGAACTGGATGTGACCCCTGCGGCGCTTGTCCAGCTCCGTGAAGGTCTTGATGATATCCTTGAAGGCCTCTTTGTTGGGCGCATCCTGGGAGCCCTCCTCAAAGAGGGACTTGGAGAGGACCATGGAGCTCTTCTCCAGGCGGGACATGCTGGCTCCTTGGGGGATGTCGCTCTCCTGGTGACAGCGTGCGCTGGAGTGGAGCAATGATGACGAGGATGCTGCATCATTCAAATAAACCTGCAAGCAGAAAACACAGCATGACACACCTTAAATGAGTAAATATGATGGCAGCATATTCCTGCAATCCCATACGGTATACTAGGATGAACAATGCATTCAAGTTATGAACAAATCTTACTTTCGCTAGAGTAGTAATCTGTTGTCTCACGAAAAGGCAAACTGGAGATTGCGACGTTTCGACCGCTACTGCTAGTCTTCGTCAGGCAATGTGGACAATAGTCGCTGCGCGCGTCTTACTTTGTTGACCTTGTCAGATAAACTAACCTAAGAAATTTTGTGAACTGGTGAAAGCAGTTCCAATCATTATTGACATGATTTCTTTTGCATGTCATTCAAACATGATACACATTTGCATGCCGAGCTCACACCTTTCAACCAAAATCATCTCCACATACACCTAAGCTAGGCATGGATGCTAATCAAAAATTTTCTTGAGTGTCCCATCTGAGCATTTCTGGAAATGCCTCTTATACTCAAAACAAAGATTAAAAGGACTCACACATTTTCAGTACATACTATGCAATCAGAGCAAGCCAATTTACTTCATCGCATGTCTTTAACATTCTTTTAAAGTCTACTTGTGATCCTGTTGCATAAAACTTACAATTGTTGGTAACTTTGCTACCAATGAAAACCTTGAATTTCATTGCTTGTCAAGCGATGTTACAATGGAAGTTACCATTGATGCCAGAGTTACCATTGAGAGAATGTTTTATGCAATGGGGCCAATGTGTACCTGAGCAGTCCTTTGTCCATACGTGCATCTTATTCTTATCATCTCGCGGTGAAGGCTAAACTGGGAGTGGGGACATGCCCTGCTCAGTCGTGTAGCAGTTCTCAGCAGGCAACACCCCAGGGTTGCCATGGTTCTGACACAGTACAAAGGAGGAGAAACCGAGAAAGGAAGTTATATTTCACCTTGCAATGTTAACACAATGTACTGTACTGAACATTACAAGTTTGTTTTTCTCCTTGTCTTGTCCATTATTTAAACAATTTGTAATAAATGATGTTACTTTTTTCGGTCTAGGCCTTTCAATGGCTTTTCTAAAAAATTCTAGTACAGTGTACCCACACACTTAATAATATGCGTGTCAGATGCAGTATAAATTTCCCAGGCTCATTTCATTTAAAGCAATATCCTGATGAGGCCGTGCACAAGGAGTTAAAGTTTATATAATCAAATAATGGACCTCTAGTCCTGACAGTTACACTAAGAAATAACATAAAAATGACACGACACAATAATGAGCGTTCGGGACTGTACTAACTTCTATAATTGATGGAAAAATGAAATTGACCTAAAAACTCGACCAATAATGCGTCCAAATGAACATAATTTAATGGAAAAAATAAATTATATCATGGCAGATAAATAAATACGATATAAAAGACGAATATTGGGAGCTATCAAGCATATAACACATTATTTACCGCTTGTTTTGTCCAGTAAAAGTTGATTTCGCACGGCGCTAGCTCTGCAACTGAAGTAAGAGCCTTCGTTTAGAACATCGCAACTGTACTGGCAATATACTGCGAATGTAAAAAATAAGGTCGAGCCAGCAAGGTACTGCTAGAGTGGGAATTTCGTCTGCACGTTTGAAAACTTCGTATTAGTTTTGTAAGGACATCAATGATTAATTACTCACATGAAACAAGCATTCTTGGTCGAGGCATTTGTGTTTATTTTGCTTACTTTAGTAGACCTTGGCTTATTCATCGTATCGGTATAAAACATAATGATTTAAATTAATCAATAGGCCATTGCCCGGGGCCATTGTTGATGAATTTATAAAATAAAATCGTTTACTTAGTATGTCTAAATGCTTATGGTTATCTCCCTTTTCTTCACTCTACACTGCAATTGTTATTCAGTCTTCATTCATTTTTTTATATTTTTTTTTCTTATTCTGTGCAAGGCACAACAATCATCTGAAACATTCTTATAGGCAATAATAGGAATTTAAAATATCTATCAAGAATGAACTTGCCTTAATTGTTTTGGTAATGTTATCGTTTTCCAGGAAGTGAAATAAATTAATGAATAGATCCATCAAATAGTTCTACTGGATGTTACCCACGTCATGTGGAAAATCAAGATCGAGCCCACTTTTATCAAGAAACAAATGATCGTGCGTCCAGGGCCTTGTGTTGGGATGGCGTTTAGAGATTGCCTTTTAAATGAGAGCGAGAGGAAGAGATGAAGAGAGATGATGGAGGATCGAGAAAAGATAGAGCAAATGGGTTTTCAAAGAGAGAAGGAGAGAGAAAGAGTCAGAGATAGAGAGAGGATGATTGAGATTGCCAGAGAGAGAATTAAGAGAGAGAGAGAGAGAGAGACTATAGGGGGAGAGATAGATAGATAGAGAGAGAGAGAGAGAGAGAGAGAGAGAGAGAGAGAGAGAGAGAGATAGTGCATATAGGGGGAGAGATAGATAGAGAGAGAGAGAGAAAGAGAGAGAGAGAGAAAGAGAGAGAGAGAGAGAGAGAGAGAAAGAAAGAAATGAAAAAAATGAATCGAGTTAAGTCGACTGAGAGAGAAGATCGGAGAGCTAGATATGTGAAAGGGGTGGATGGGACACGGGGGGGGGGGGGGGGGGGGTCTGAAATCACAATCAATGTGGCGGGGGCAGAAAATAAAATAAAAGCCCAAATAAAATCAATACGGAAGCCAAATGATTATACTGTCCTTCTATTAAGCCTCTTGTAATGTTCAATTACGTTGAAATCTATTGCAATAATCGGCCTATAATACATAGCAATGGGCAAACATATTGCTAAAATAACAACAATCAAAACATCGTTAAAACGCGGGGTAGGATGAAGGCCTATATATACTTCTAAAATCACCATACAAATCCGAAAATGTTTATTTTCCCCTTTCTTATCTTCGTTGTGATCATGGCCGGGGAGAGCCTATCCATTATCACTATCAGTCTATGTTGTAAATTCAAGATATCTGTTGCTATGAATGTAACATGTCTCTGACTTCGCTGCATGTGCTAACTACATGGATTTTTCATTTGTCATAGAGGTATTCTATGTGATTCATAAAATTGGCAACCGTCTATTTTATTTGATATCATGTCATGTATGCGCGTGTGCACCACGATAGTTCAGTGGTGTGCACACACCGCCAATATATTGGTGGCAAGTACATGCACAAAAATATTGCGGACACTGATAAGTATCCGCGCACGCTGCACTTTATTGCATGGTATAAAACGAGTAATCGCGGATGATTTTATTAAAATATTAAATAGGGATAATATCAATATAATATTGATAAGATTATGTTAAAGTAACTTCCTGCCTTATTTTTATTTTTAAATTAATGAATGAAAATATTAAGGGGACTTATTTTAATTCATGTTTCATATTGAATGTAAAAGTGAGGGATTATATTTTATCAAGTAGGTGCGTACGTATCGGCACATGTAATTCGGCGTTGCCAAGCAGTTTCAGTCTGCTTACAAGCACAGCTGCAAGAGAGGCGTAGAGGCGTGTGGTATGCACAATTATCGAACGTGACCGGAGAGATCCTTACCCCGGTGTGCTGGGCGACGGTGAACACAGGCTACCGCTGACTCAACTTCGGAGCCCGGCATTTCGCAAATAGACTATGTGCGATTCAAGACGTAGAACGACATCCTGTTTCAATGATAAAGTGATATCGTAATGGAATTTTCAGTGTAAGGAAGAAAACACATATTCTCAAGATGGCAGCAAAGACAGATATAAATTTCGCAGAACTTATTGACTTGTCGGTGGGAACCCCAGAAGTGGTAAATTACAAAGGTTTGCGAGTGCTTCTCGCAGCTATCGTGTCACAACTTGGTGTGAATAATGTGAGCTTGGTAGTGAACGAGGCAGGATGGAACGAGGGATATCAAAAGGATCTGTATGACGTGAGAGAAGCCAAAAGAAGGGATGAAACAGATACACCAGCACGGCCGTCTACAGGAAATGCAGCCGCAGGACGACAGGAAACTAATGTATCAGACATAGAAAAGAGCAGAAGTATTGACAATGCAGGCAGACCGAGTTCCATCGAAGAAATTGTAGCTCAAGTATCGAGGATTGAGGGGCAACTTAATGCACTCCCATCCAATCAGAGTTTATTGGCAAGGTCAGGATCAAGTGCAGATGGAAAGACGACACCTGTCTCAGACATGTGGCAGTTAATGCAGGTTCAGAAAAAAGCTGCAGCAAATGAGGAAGGCGTTTCAAAGGTAAGATTTAAAACCCTAGCGCAAAGGATGTAAGGGAAGGGAATTAATGTACAGGAATGTAGAGGAGTTTAAAGGAGTTTAAATCCCTAACCCTTGCCCTTACGGATAGATGAAAATTGTGAGATATCTAGGATTCTAGCCTTTCAGGTACTCTATATGCCATATATTTTGCCAGTCTAATTTTTTGTGAATCGCGACTTCTCGTCAATTTCGCGAGTGGTCAAATTGGCGATCGTGATGTACTAGTACTATTAGCATATGTGCTCATGCACATCGTATTCATAGTTGCGTGCTGTTAAATTCGTGAAAAGCACCGGACTTGCGAAATTCGCAAAAATAATAACCCCTATATGGCATATAATTTACATACAGTATATATTATGGTCCTTTACGTGTCCTTTTCTCAATATAGTACTTTATGCTAATTGATTCCTTTTTGTCTTAAGCACCTAAAGCAATTGATTAGGGTATAGGTGTGGCGATTCGTTGTGCAACCACATGTGAAAAATACCCCCTTCCCTTATAACAAAATGAACAAAAGTTGAAAATTATAAACGTTAATAAAAATTAAATGAATGACATACTACATGTAGCTTAGATATTGAGTCTAATCCATGTGGATAACATAAGATCTCATCTGCGTTTGGAGTGATTGGGATACTTTAATTTTAAATCATTACTAGATTAATAGTTTATTGTCATATAAAGTATGTCAATGTAATAAGTCAAGGAAACTATTGCAATCTAAATGGCCCTGATTCCCCCCCCCTCCCCCCCCCCCCACACACCGTTATCCTGCTGTCTGTCGATCTGAGCTCTATAAACCAATTGGTATATACACCTTGATATCCAGTATTAAAGTAGAGAAAGAATAATAAGAATAAGCTACAATCCAACATTCCTAGCTCCCCTGTATCAATATCACATCTGGAAATAGCCCCGGGACTGCTCCCGCGCAGCGGGAGCGTCCTGAGGGCTCGCCACCAATTTCCCGGCATGTCTGGTCCGACTACCGAGAAATCAACCCGTGCACATGAATGAATTATTCATTTCAAGTACATTTATCACATATAAATGGCCAAATGTATTGAATGTATACCTGAGCTATAAAATTGCTTGAAAATGCTAAGTAACGTTACAAATTTCCTCCTCACATACGAACATGATCTTTGTAACAAATACGGTTTGCCGAGGCTGCCATCTTGGCTGCTTCAAAAACGTACACGGTAAAGGGGAACTGGCGCATGCGCATTAAGTTTTGCATCGCAGCTGCTGTCGTGCGATTCTGAACAACTTCAGGTCGAAAACAATTTTTAAAAATACAACATGGATTAAATTCATCTTCAAACCAACTACGGAATTATTCAGGTATATATTTTACGTAAATATGTGCAATAGATTTGAGATTTGAGTTACAGAATTGCTGAAACCAACTAATATAATCACTCCTAATCTCGACTTCCTTACTTCAAAGCTCCGTGCTACGCAGCCCGCTCACTGCGTGAGCGGGGTGGTCGCAGTAAATCTGGAAATAGCAAAGGATGGTGGGATGGGATGTAACAACATGAAAAGGAAACGTCAAATTAATGCAAACAAACCTTGGACAAGCTATCTGAATATTGAAGTAAAACAATTGGGACAGGTTGATTTCAACCATAACAGAAAGCAGCAAAATTAAAGGAAAAATGCCGTATAATTCAACTCGAGAGAGCTTCTCTTTTCCTACTCTGGCACATAGTTTAAATATAAGTTGTCTCCTTCAATACAGTTTCTTACAAATTAAACCTTGTTTGTGTTTTGCTAGAATATCTTTTACTGATATAATAGTGCATTCTTCAACATACTGGTGGCTCTCCAATATACAGGAACTACTTGTACATGATTCAGATATTAACTGATATTGGATTATTCTCTACCGATTGAGCCAAATCCCTCTCTTATTGAAGTTCAGCATATTTATCCAGAATCAATAATGTAGAGTGTAAGAACATATTTCACAGGTCTTATTATTGGTAGAGCAGTGTTCTCTCTCAAAAAAAGAAAAGAAAAAGAAGGTCACAAAGAGAAAATAGAACTATCTTCCTGGTATCAACTACCAGGATAAACTACTCCCAAGCAATTTTATCTCCAGACCCATGCACCTAGGCCCATAGTGTTTGCGTGCAAAAATAAATCGCGCATTCAACTTTTTGCACATGGGCGCATCAAATGCAATTAAGGCACGCTGATAGACATTGATGCGCAATGTCCCTTTCGGTTTCATGACATCACACCATCAGTTTGATGGTGTTAATGTATGCAAAGGACATGAAAGGACGTTTATTACTGGCTGCCTCTGGGATAGGAGCGCAGGGCATGCGCTCATTTATATTGGTTAAAATCATCCTAAAATATTTTTCTGAATACCAAAGATAAAATATTTTAAGGACATTGTATCTTAGGGGAGGTAAAATTTTTATCTCTGTGGATTTTTGGAATCCCCCCCCCCCCCCCAGGTAGTTCACATGTTTTTTCTTTTTATTCAAAGGTAGGTACAATAAAGGTTTTCTCTAAAAAATAATGTGGCATCAATTCAAGACTAGTGACAATTGCTAACATTTCAAAATTATCTCACTAGTATAATTCATTGACCAGTTTTATTTAATTATAAGGCATATGTATTTTCCATTGTGTAATGACCATCGTTGTTTAATGTAGCAAAAGAAACAAATAATTTTCATTTTAGTTTTCAAAATGTGAATTACATGTAAAGACAGTGTTCTATTTGTTGGCTTGTACATGTACATGTAAGTATATTGTAGGAAGGTCGATGAAAGAACTTGACATCCTGATCCTGAATTCACATCAGCTGGACATTCATATCCTGTGTCCATCAATGTTCCTGTTTGTGTGACTCCTCACTAGTGAATACTGCAGGCAGGTGTGTCCTTCATAGCCCATGCCTCGATCCATCCCTCCTAACAAACATGACAAACAAATAGGTCTGGATGTCTATAGATGTAGTAACACCCATACATCATTCACGGTACAGTGTCCCATCAGCATTGCGGATCAATAAAACACATACAGGTAGTACTTCTTTAATGCTGCCAAGCATATCATGCTCGAGGGCTTCTAGCTGCCTCAAGGGCATTGTGATCTTTAGATCTGACAGGAGATGTGACTTTCACTGACGTACCCTTTGAGCTTGATTGAGCAACCCATCTCCTCTTCTCTCTCTCCTCCTTTCTCCCTCTCTCCCCTTTTCTCTCTCCCCCCTCCTCTCTCTCTCCCCTCCTCTCTCCCTCCCCTCTTCTCTCTCTCTCCCTCTTATTTGGTCAACTGAAGGAAGAAGCTTGTCACTCATGATATACTTTGTCAATAGCAACAGGGCTGAGTATCCTGCTTGCTGAGTACTGTAACCATGGTAACCATGGTGATAGTTCAATATACAGAGCGTCTAGACGAGAGGAAAAAGAATAATGGACATTGCACTAATTGCCAATATTCTTGATTAGAGAGCTGTTGCTTAGCATTCCTTCTATCTCATGGTGACATGTAATTATTCTCCTGACGATTGGGTATAATTTTTAAGACACTCAAAACAACTTTAATGAGCATAGTGAACAAGAGGGAGAGAGTATGGATATTGCTCTTTAAACAAAATGAAAATATGTATGCTTATAAGTATATTATTTGAAACATATATGGTTAGTTTATATAATTTGAGAGGAAACAAATCAAAATACAAGAGAATGGTAATCTATTAGACAAGATGAGCACGACATAATGTATTTGAAGTATTTAGTGCTTCTTTTACACTGTAGACAGCAGATTCATACATGTATCAGCAATGACAGGTCAAACAATAATTCCATACTTGTATACATCTAATAACCATTAAGAGAGTATTGTTTTTGGTTACTTACTTTGTATTTTGTGGACAAATTGCATTTAAACTACATGTACTAACCGTGTCTGTTTTCTTCAGGAAGAGTATTGTTTACATTTTCTGCTGCTAAACGATTTCTGCTCTTTTCACATCTTTTTAAACACTGTACTAGGGAAACATTTTGTTGTTAACTGTTTTTCCATGTTTGCTGAAAATTGTCGTCACTTTACATGATCATGATTCATGTTTCAATCACTGATGTTGAAAGAATGTCAAAGTAAAGCTGATGTCTAGCAAGCAGCAGATACGAGGTTCAGATCTCTGTCTGAGCTACAAAGAATAGAGCGATACTAAACAAACGTGTCAATAAAACAAAACAAAAAATTATATGAATAGAATAAAGTACTTTGTCAGGCAATATACCATTTTCCTTAATGCACATCCTTTAAACAGTATGTAACTAATGGTGACCCCAAAGCTTGTCCAAGGTTTGCTTGAGTAGCAACAACTAATAGAGGCAATTCAGTATGCATCCCACCCATTGAAACTGAATCACAAACTACAGGTGAATGTAAAAACATGTTACATGTATGCAGTTAGGGTGGAAGTCATGGATACATTATGGAAACAGCTAGCCTATTTGACTATTAAACCTGTAAACAGTATGTTACTAATGGTGACCCCAAAGCTTGTACAAGGCAAAGCTTGTACAAGGTTTGTTTGAATAGCAACAACTAATAGAGGCTATTCAGTTTGCATCCTACCCATCGAAACTGAATCACAAACGACAGGTGAATGTAAAAACATGTTACTATGCAGTGAGGGGGGAAGTCATGGATATATTATGGAAACAGCCTATTTGACTATTAAACCTGTATTGTGTGTGGTTGTGTTACCAGCTGATGAGCATGGTGCAGGACATGATGAGGGAGCTACAGACCATCAGTCAACAGCTACAGGACCACTCAGCAAACATCTCAGACCTTCAGCAGCAACATACCAACTTTGGCAAGGACATAGACAAGGTAAAGCATCTCATCTCATCTTGCTCAAAATTGCCACACATACTGTGAAAACCTGTCTATAAAGACACACCAACTTGTTTTGATACTTGCTTTCTTTCGTCAAGTAAGGCAGAATAGTTCTCTCAATACTACCATAATGATTATATTGTGTATAAGTTGATTACAACTTCTGCTAGTGTTTTTTTAAATACTAGTGTACATGCTATGCATGTCCCCAATTTTCCTCTCATTTGGTCCCTGAATAATCAATTATTCAGGTGTAAGGGATTAGTATGGACCCATTCACATTACCCAATATATGTTCTATTGACAAACTGTCTCAGGTGTAAGAGATAAGTATGGGCCCATTCACATTACCCAATATATGTTCTATTGACAAACTGTCTCAGGTGTAAGGGATAAGTATGGACCCATTCACATTACCCAATATACATGTATGTTCTATTGACAAACTGTCTGAGGTGTAAGGGATTAGTATGGACCCATTCACATTACCCAATATATGTTCTATTGACAAACTGAGGTGTAAGGGATTAGTATGGACCCATTCACACTAGCCAATATATGTTCTATTGACAAACTGTCTGAGGTGTAAGGGATTAGTATGGACCCATTCACATTACTCAACATATGTTCTATTGACAAATTGTCTGAGGTGTAAGGGATTAGTATGGACCCATTCACATATTACCCAATATATGTTCTATTGATAAACTGCAAGGGAGTAGTCTGGACTGTTTGAGTGCATCCTCTTATTTGCTCTAACACCCAGTGACAAAGTGGGAGAGACATAATCATCTCTTACAGTGGAACTGTTGTTAGTAAATGGGATTAGAGTCTGTGCACAGTATACAAACAGCAAAGAAATATGATTTGAAAGAAAAGAAAATATTGGTAGGATTAAATTTGTGTACAGGGTAATCTTGAAAAAAAAAACACACGTGCATTATACCCCATGGGAAAAACAAGAAGTTTTCACAGGGGCTTGTTTATTATTTATGGAAGCTTTGTTTTGCATTTTGGATGCTAAATTGCCCTGGGCCTAGTGTCGTTCTTTCACTGGTATCCCAGCTTGTCAACTTTAAGGGATGGTAGGTCTGAAATATTCCCTCTGCATACTTCCTTCATTGTTTACAGTCGATTCTACTACCACAATTGTTTTGGCATTTGACAGCCAAATCAATGTGGTTGTAGTGTTGTAGTTAGTAATTCCTCAGGGAACACCACTACCTTGTATGAAATTGAATTTTCAGTTTTGTAAGTAATACGGTTCTTAGGTTTACTATGTGATTTGGCATTGTCTCCTCAGATCAAGGAATTCAACAAGACAGTTGAAAGCAGACTCAGCTCTTTAGAACAGTCTTCTGGCCAACAAGACAAGATAGATGAACTAAACAAACTCATGGTAAGTCAACATCTTCTGTAGATCATACACAATCACAAAAGAATCATCATACAATTTTTATGTGATATATTGTTGGGTGTGATATATTCATTTGATATATGTCTTGTATCAAAATCATTCATGCTGTGTACAGCGACAGAACATTTGATTTAACTTGGCGTATGTGTCAAAGCCAGGAGTATATGTGTGTGTGTGGGGGGGGGGGGGGGGGAGGGGGGTAAGTGTCACTGTGTTTATGGTATGTTAAAAATAATATATGTAACTGTGTAAATATAAGTACATTCAACCAGAACTATGATATCATTAACACATTGATCATGTATTACTATTTTTATTCTCTCTTTTTGACTTGATTGATGAAGAGTGAGACAGGTACCACAAAAGTGAGTCAGAAATGATTGTTGTTGCCTGTAAGAGCTTAGTGACATGAAAGATGTTGCTTTACTTGCACAAACTGTATTATAATAACCTGCACAATAGTTCATCTACATGTACACTACAGCTCAAGGGAATTGGCATAGGGAAAGGGAAAGGGAAGAAAGGGAAGGAGCCGCAGTTTTAAAACGCGGTATATTTTGTCCAGTTCGGCATGAAACAAGATGCTTTAGCCTAAAACGCATCATGTTTCATTCTGAACTGGAAAAAATATACCGCGGCTTAAAACTGCGGCTCCTTCCGTTCCCTATCCCAATTCTTTTGAGCTGTTGTGTATGACTTGTTGCCAGGAACAATGTAGGTCAAAGTGCTATTCAACTCTTCAACTCACCACTGCAGTTTTGTACAAGTACGTGTAATATGCACAACTCCCACAGATCAACAATTTATCTTACACACAAACGGTTTACTGAAACAGAATACATGTACATGTAGCTTCACCCAAAGCATTGCTGTATGCTTCCTTGCTACCATGACAACAGTGCCAATTGTTTCTTTCCTTAAACACCTAAAAATAAACCAAGATTGTATTACATCTGTTTAAATATCAAGTCACACCATGAATACATACATGGCACGTGAAATGAACCACTACACGTGTCCGGTTCCCACCACACAAAGGAACTGTGTTAAGTGCAACCTGAAACTGATCACAGATCTGAAATAGAAAGTGGGCTCACTGCATGCATATAGTAGACTAATTCTTCAACATAAATCGACCCTGTGTTCTGTTAAGGGTGCAAGCTGCCCTCACATGTTGATAAATATTTTAAAGTTCAGGTACAAGTGAGCTATTCAGTGGGAAATGCTGCGGGAGGACAAGAGAGGAATTGTGTTGCAAGAACAACAGGGCTTTTTTACCCTTGGCCTCTATTGGAGAAAAAACCTGAGCATCTGTGCTGATCTGCATGAGTGCTTGATTTTAAGAGGCATAGAACCCTGACTTGAGTAAAAGAACAATCAGAGAACCAGATTTAGCCTTTAACAGTTTGAACAAAATCAGACATACTGGGCATTGTATATACAGTTTTTAATCAAGGGGTATGAGACGCTTTTTCAGTGATACTAGGAGTAGAACAATTAGAGAATATGTTTTTCAATTAAAACTTAGAAGCAAAATAACAGATCATATATTTTGCAATTAAAAGTTAGAAGAAAAATAACAGATCCTATGGAATTAAAGTTGTATGTCTTTAGAAATATGAATTCTTTAGAAATGATTAATGCAGTGATCTTGATATGTGAAAGTCAAAGTGAACAAGTGGTGCTTTTTGTTTTGTCTTGATTGTGGGTGGTACACATAAACTATGCCACAAAATTCATCATTGTTGACCAACAAATTTTCCAATGAATGTTGTTGCCTTGATGCTGTGAGAGTAATTACAGTTCACAACTACTTCAGAATTATATTTATAAGCTTGTTTAGTAGATTTGTTTAACAGTGGCAGAGTGTATAGTTTGTAAGATGTTATATTTGTGAAATCCCTTATTCATCATGTACATGTACATTGTAACCCGAAAGGAGATAAAAAGTATGCATGTCACAAAAGGGCAGATGTTTTCACAAATGTTTACATAAATGTAATATTTTTGTCAATGTTGAAGTACCTAGTTACAAATTAGTTGTTACTTCTGTTTGTGAACACACCAATGTACACAATAATTTAATGTTGCATCATTAAATACATATTCAATTTTTTTGTGATGCATGTTTTTTTTTTTTTGGGGGGGAGGATGGAGCATGCAAATAAACAATAGTGTCTGTTGTTGTTTTTTCACTGGATTCATGATTACAAATTCTAGATTAAATTTTGTGTTTTCCACAGAAAACAACAAGAACAACAATACACAAGTAAATTTAGGTACAAAAATGCAAGAACAAAGGATCATAACAAGCACAAATTATTTGTAGAAGTGTGATATTTGATAATGTATGTTTTTGTAATAAAGGTATGTACAATATAAATTGTTTCAGGGAAAGAATCTGTTTACAGGGGCCTCTCTTTAAGCTTAGATCATGACATAAATGTAAAACAAACTAACCGTAACCCGAAATTATATTTCACATTATATGAGGGGGAAAAACCTACAGGGGCTCTTTTTTGGCATTGGTGGGGGGGGGGGGGGGGGGAACCACCCTTAGCCCCCATGTAACTGTTGCATCAAGGATTGTTGGCCTGTATTCAGTCTTTATCTTCATTCTGCACCCCTTTCTCCCCTAGGATGATTTACGCAACCAGCTAGCCCTGCTTCCCCATGTGGATGCGATCGTGACATGGCCAGGGTTTGAGGCAGCTCTCAAGGGGGCGTACAAGGAGAGCGTCCAACACTCAGAGTCTGGCATGCAGACCGCCCCCATGGTGGATGTAAGTCACAAAGTTTGTTCATAGCGTGTAGTGTGTCAATAGCTTTTTTTATGTAAAGGCACTGTACATGTAAGAAAAAGTCACCCTGAAGTCAAATTGATTTGATTATAGCAGAAATATGAAAGTAGCATATTAATGAAGGTTTGATGAAAATCTGTTAAAGGATTAGAAAGTTCTGACTTTTTTAAAGTTCAAATTTACTTGCGAGGTGCCCTTCCATATGTTGTGTGCTGTGTGATTACATTAGTTGCCCTTTTTCATTTATTTGATGAAGGAATAAATAGTTTTCAAAGAGGTATGTGAATATTCTTTTGAGAAACTAAAAATTATCTGAAAAGTAAGTACACAACATATAGCAGAGTACCTTACAAAATTAAGAATGTGAGAATTAAAAACTTTTATCTATTGACCGATATTTGTCAAATTTTCACTCATGTTTATTTGTTTCTTGCATATTTCTGCTTCAAATTATTAAACCAATTTATCTTTAAGGGTGGACATTCCTTTTAACGGATAGGAGTGGTCAAAACTACATGATCCGTAGTCATTGCAGAGTTGTTCTGCCAATATCCCTCATTCCATTCATGTATGATCGCAGGATCAGTGGACAGAAATCATCCCCATATCATGAAATCATTATTCAAACAAGGGCCCCGTTACATAAAACCATTAATGGTAACTCTGCCATCAATGGCAACTACCATCCTAACATCACTCAACAGCCGGTCAAATTCAAGGTTTCCATAGAACTTGCCATTGGTAGCAAAGTTACCATCTGTGGTAAGTTTTATGCAACAGGACCAAGAGCCGGATCCATAATGATGGCACAGCGGTTTTACTGTATTTACGATTCATGTAATCTTTACCACTTCTACCCCTTCTTATAGATGCTGTTTTCTGTGTGCATATTTGGAAGTATTTGAGCATAGACACATATATCGTTATCTATTGTTTGCGGATAGGATGATCCATTCATCACCCCCACTGTCAAACAAAAGATGTATTCATGTCATTGTCTACTTTGGGATATATATTTTTTAATTGGTCCACGCATGGCAGGTACATGTAGACTTCCTCTTTGTGCAGTGTAGTATGTATGAAGCAAGAAGTGCGTTTGATGAAAAGTTCATTTCTAAGCATACTATATATCCATAGAAACCTTACAGATGTAATTTATCCATGCACCATTTTTTGTGCAGTAGCTCGACAGCTATTGTAAGTCACCATGGATTGTGCAATGTCCCATGGCAACAGCCTCAAAGCTCCGAGCTCATTAGCTAGCCTTGTGATAGTATGAATTTACAATCACTTGTCAGCTACAGTCATTGTGCAGCAGCTGTTAAACAATACATGGCCAAGGTAGAAAGAACGTACATTTTGTGTATCTTATATTTATAGAGACCCTTTGTATGCAGACTATAGCATTTTGTAATTTTGACTGTACTTTTCTTTCCTCTTATGCCATTTCTTTGGATGTAGACCAGCGTCTTTAAGTTGTTCAATGTTTCATTTTCTATCACCTGCATGAAATGACTTTTTATTTCAGATATCTTAGATTACATGCGCATGTCTATAGTTTTATGCACAATCTCTTCTTTCTTGTCTCTAGAACACGAGAATGCAGACAAGACCACTTAACGATGCCTTTGCACAGACCAATGTAAGTTTTCACCAAACATACAAACCACACTTGTATGTGTACCGTGGAAGTTAATTTTATAGATGTATTACCTTAGAAATCTACCTGTGGGATAGAGAAAGTATTTTTGTTATTACACTGGTATCTACTATTGGATTTGTTAGACTTTTGGTATGTCTGGTAGACATATCAAGTGCACACTGCTTGTCTTTTTTTGATCAAACACTTGTCATGTGCTGTACATACACAATGCTTCTACTACAGTTGTACATGTCACATTGTCCTTAGTTACTGCAATGTGCCTATTAATTGCAAATGCTAGAATTTGTTTTGAATGCATATTTCAGTTCAAGTTAACTTCATTTAATTTATCCTTCAGCAGAGAGTTCAAAACATTTTCTTTTTTCAAAACAATATGCAGAACTACATATATATTTCATTATGGAGTTTTCTGTTTATTACAGATCAAGTACATGATTGTATGTATCACTTGAAACATACATTACTGGCATGCATTTTAAATGACATACATGTGCCAATATGTGCTTCAGTTGGTATGTCTGGTGCTGGGACTAGTTGAGTTGCATAAAGTTGTTAACCACATCCCTCAGTCATTTACCAGTTACACTTTGTTGTCACCTGGCAACGGTATCTATGCAAGCGTAGGAGTCAATCTGTCACCCATCAGTGCCCAATCAACACTTTGCTGGTGTCACCAAGTCAAATATTTAATGGGACTTTAAGCAGGTGATGTCACGAGCAGTAGAACGGGTAGGGTAGGCCGGGTCAGGTGAATTGATTTCTGGCAGCCGCCTGTGTTTGTGCATTGGGCCCGGTTTCATGAAATTAATTCAATACCAATACAGCGCTAGCGTAGATGGCAGAGTCCAATTTGGACAGATGAGGAATTTAGAAAAATACCTCAATTAAGGAACATTACGTAATCAATGAAATGTTACACTGTACTTTGAACCTGCATGTAAGGGTCTCTTTGCAGATATTTCCCATTTAAACATAATTCATCTTTATTGGTTATCCAATTAATCAGTAGCCTTCTACCTCCATTGAATTGAATTGAATGTGACTAATAACACAAACAACAAAAAATATGTACCATAACTTGAAATATATTTGCATTAATATATAATATACAGTAACTTGTTCAATGCCATTTATTGTTGTACTGTAAATTGAATCAAACATTTTTGCTGAATAGTGCTCAATGATATTATCTCTAGATGATGCAAATTGGTCCAGTTTGTGAAACCGGGCCTTTGTTTATCAGCATTCAGACAGAATTTGGTTATCTGAAAACAAACAGAAGGGCTGTATAGTATTGTATTGGACTCTGCGTGCGTATCGGTTTATTGATTCTTTCTAGCTATTTTCTATGATGGCTGTGTGTGTGTCTGTCACTTGTTCCCTCGCTCATTCTTTTAATCACCAATTTGAATGAGATGCGTGACATATTATTATTTCAATGGAATATTTTCCCGAGATGGGCTTACAATACAGCTGGGTTGCTCACCTGCTTTTGAGGGCAATTAAATGTACATGTAGTTGATAGTGGTAGCCTTTTCACTGACCCTGAGTATTTAATCAAATCAGTAGTCAGGGTTTTTTTTAATGTTTTCTCCAAGTGTCGGCCTTTCTTGCCATGCCTAAATCTAAAGTCCAAAAAGTAAACTGCAGCTAGCTGTCAAAACCTTCTTTGAGACATGCTTAGATAGTGCTCTGATGAAATTAAGAGAGGAAATTATTCCATTAAATGCTTAGGAATTGGTGAGAGTATCCTCCATAAGCATATGTCCATGTTTATGATTTTTAATTTGGTCCTATAGATGCCTACTCCACAGTTCATTGAGTTACTTCTCCTGTCAAATATTAGCACTTGGTGGAAAAATCAGTCATAACATGCAGAAAATGCGACACATCTGTGAACCCATGTTCATGATTTTGAATCTGGTCCCATAGACGCCTACTCCACCTACCCCGCCCGGGTCCCGCCCAGTGTCCAGTCGGTCAACCCGTTCAGGCGTCTCTGTGGCCTCGGTCCATCCCACCAGCGAGCTGCAAAGGTTGCTGCGGGAGCTAGGAGAGCTGACCGGCAGACACAATCTCCTGGAGGACCGCGTCAATGGTCTGGAGGTAAGACTAACTGCATCACAGCACTTAATAGAGTACCCAAGTGGTGTCGTTGTATGCACACATTGTCAAGACTACTGGGGGGTGTTTCACCAAGCTGCTCTTAAGCTACGAATGACTTTACGCACGACTGGTGAGCTTTTCTTTTGCTAATCAAATCAGATTCTCAATGATTTTGATTCCCATCAGCTAAAGTCGAAATCCGAACTTGATACATTAACATTCTTGTTGTCAACAAGTGTCTGCATACAAAGTTTATTTGTCAAATTTGATTAGGATTGTTGGAAATGCAATCTCACTTTTTTAAAACGTCTCATTTAGCACAAGAAAGGGTCACCAGTCGTTCGTAAAGTCGTTCACAGTTTACGAACAGCTTGGTGAAACACCCCCTGGTTCTAAACAAAATCACTCCATATTCTCTACAGGGCTAGTGTTGGGCACTCCCAATAAGAGATCCTCGATGTGATCACCACTGCTTGCTCTATCTACATAGTTTAGAACAGTTGTCTTGAAAGTTTGTTCAAATTATGGCATACTTCGGTACTCTATCTTTGTGTGCCAAGCAAACTGCTACTCTATGGGATTTGTGTGTTTTACTTGTGAAAAAATATTTATTTGGCACACATAGAGTTCATATTTTGAATCTCATCAAAGCTTAAAAATTGTGTACAATATTAATATTGCATGATGGAGAGTGAATATTTGTAATCTCAAGAATGTGTGATTAGAAATTGTGAACGATGTTAAATTTACATGGTGTCGTGCATCAACTTGCATGATTAAAATCATATTGGGAGCATTACATTGTCTTTCTCCTTGCATGTATGATAGCTTGAAGGCTGTGGAGCATTTGAAATGTTGCATGAATAATGGGTGTAAATAAGTACATGCCACTCAAGAAAAGAAGAAAGATTGGAGAAAAGAGGGTGTGGATTTCCAGCGGGGATGTTTTACCGCCTTTCATATTTTCTGTTGATCAGGAGCTCCTAGGCAAGAAGGCAGACCTGTCTGCTGTAGAGGCTCTGATGGCCCAGGGCAGCGTGCCGGATGATCTGGCTGCCAAGCTAGCTGAG
Source organism: Arbacia lixula (assembly GCA_963669155.1). Taxonomy (NCBI): domain Eukaryota; kingdom Metazoa; phylum Echinodermata; class Echinoidea; order Arbacioida; family Arbaciidae; genus Arbacia; species Arbacia lixula. The sequence goes on along the minus strand of OZ022579.1, from coordinate 27,497,462 downwards.
CTGGAGGAAGGTCTCAACCATCTCAGGGACAGCAAGCTGAAGGTAAGACCATGCCGCCAAACCCTGCTCATTGAGGTGCAGATACCAGAGCCCTGCTTGTTGCACAAAACTTACCATTGATGGTAACTTTGCTACCAATGGCAACTTCTAAGGACACCTTGAATTTGATTTGCTGTCAAGCAGTGTTTCCATGGTAGTTGCCATTGATGACAGAGTTACCATTAATGGTAAGTTTTATGCAATGGGACCCAGGTCAGTAATGCATCAATGGTGCATAGAGATGACTACAAGATTTCAGCTAATTGTACCAAAGTGGTGTTGTCATATCCATTGTTATGCATGCTTGCTTCATCAACATCCCTCCAGTGAGACTTTCACAGGTCCGATATTCTCTAGCAGGCTAGTGTCAGGCACTAATGAGAGTCCCTGCTATGATCACTGCTGTTTGCTCTACTCTCATAGTTCAGAACCAGTTGTTCTTGAGAACATGCTTATATGATGTCACATTTTGGTACTGTATTACTGACATGTATATGGCACTGTAGCATGTATACGGCAAAGGTATGAACATTGTATTGACTAAGAACAAATAGCAGCCCATAAGGCAGTTAAAACCTTTTTACTCCATTAACATGATAATGATTTCAAAAACTTAATTACGATGACCAAGCACTAATATCTTGAATTGCTCATTTTTTTTTTAAAAAATAATGGCCCATATGCATGTGCTTCTTTCTTATTAATTGTGCACAAGGGGGAAACAAGCCGCAAATTAATAGGGACAGCTCAAGCGATGTGACTCTATGAAAGTCGCCCATTTAAGCTATTAGAAGTAATGATATGAGTTCACAAAGAGTCATAACTTCTTGTAAGATACAGATTAATTTGGCTCGCACTGCTGTCAATCAGCTTCGCTGCCTTTTTTTTGGTTTTCATTGAAATTACCTTGTTTTTATGGTGTAGTAAGGCACAATGCTAACATGAACATGTGATGTAATAGTCATCGTCCAAAGAAGCCTTACTAGCATACATCCCGGAACAAAGCTATTTTTGTCTTTCCTTGCCTCTGATGTTAGTAGTCTATATTATACAGTGTTCGTGCCTCAGTCATTCAATGTGCAGTACACTGTACTGCTAAACAAGAAACAAGACTACTGTGAAAATTCATTGTCTAGATCAGTTAATCTATTCCTAGGTCTCTCTGAGTTAAAAGAGATGAAGCTCCCATGAAAGATTGAAGTGGCTTTTTTAATCATCTATGTGATAATCATCCATGTGATATTCTTAACTATGCTTTTGTGTCCTATCTAATACTTGAATGTGCTAACCTTAACATTCTCAATTTTTCAATATTTTACATTCTAACAATTTGCTGTGCAATCTCTCAAAATTTTCTGAGTGTTTGTATCATGATTTGTCTTTTGGGCCTATCCTTTTAATCTTTTTCTAACCTCGATCTCCAATCGTTTGTGTCCCATTTAAGACAGTAGAAAAACAGATTATATTTCTGTAAAGCTGTGTGATAGAATGTATCTTTAAATATCTGTATTGAAGTCTGAATATGCGGTAATTCTCAAAGGTAGTGCCATGTTTCTACTGTGGTAGTGCACATTTATTCTGTAATAGAGGTTTGTAGAATAATGACTGATACTACAACCTGAATAAAGACAGATTCACACAGAAGTACTCAGCTATGGTAGTTTGCAAGAGCCATCCCGCTGCATAAAGGCAAGAAAATGTCACCTCAACAAACACCTTCCCGGGAGAGCTACCTACCCTGACACTTGTGCACAATTTGTCTCCGCAATGCAGCGCAATGCATTGTGGAAGTTTGGTGCTCTGCTGCTGAGCGTGAAGACATATACACTACAGCTCAAAGGAATTGCCATAGGGAAAAGGAAAGGGAAGGAGCCGCAGTTTTAAACCGAGGTATATTTTGTCCAGTTCAGCATGAAACATGATGCATTTTAGGCTAAAGCATCATGTTTCATGCTATAGACAAAATATACCACGGTTTAAAACTGCGGCTCCTTCCCTTTCCTCCCTTTCCCTTTCCTTATGCCAATTTCTTTGAGCTGTAGTGTATATTTGGGCTGCTCACACACTGTATTGCATACATGGAAGAATCAGGGTGGCTTAAGCCAACCTCAACAACAGGATAGCACTTTTGCAGGTCAAAGAATAAAATTCAAAATTGGAAGAAAAATTCCTTGATAAGAACTTTCCTCCCAATATTAGAACTGGAAACTGATTTTGAGCAGAATTCTATGGATTGATAGATTGTGAGTAGGTTTTGGAGCTGTGCAAATACACTAAGCAGTGCAATACGAATAGAGTCTATGGTTGCAAAGTTTGAAACATAAACAAAGCAAGTTTGTCATATTTTCTGAAAAGGTTTGTAAATTGATGACTGTGATATGTCATGCAGTTACGTTATCGTTAGGGTGTGCTGCTGATATGAGTTATCATGACTTTTGCTAATGGGCTACCCTGTCATTAAAGGGTTACTAAATTAGACAAATAAGTTCCCACTAATCTATGTAAAATTATCTACTAAAAAAGAGTTTCACAATCGTTTGCCACAATATAGTCTCATTTTGACGAAAATTTGAAAAAACGCACACCTCCAGTGACGTATGAGAAGTCAAAATGCCATAAATGCCAAAGGCGTAAATAAGATATTTTATTCACGCCATTCAAACAATACGTTACCGATGGGAACCCCAAAGCTTGACCGAGGTTTGTCTGAGTAGCAACAACTAATAGATTCAAAGTGCATTCCATCCATTGAATCTGAATGACAAGATACAGGTGAATGCAATAACGCGTTACTACGCAGTTAGGGGGAAAGTTGTGAATACATTACGAAAATGGTCTATTGTTGACTTCCGTACAATCTATGGAATTTTGACTTCTCATACCTCACTGGAGGCATGCGTTTTTTCAAATTTTCGTCAAAATGAGACTTTATTGCGGCAAACGATTGTGAAATTCATTTTAAGTGGATAATTTTACATAGATTAGTGGGAACTTATTTTATTTAGTAACCCTTTAATGCGCATGGTTGAATAGAGAGATAAAGTAGGAGAAATTACAAAAACCCACCCACCACAGCTCTCTGAGCTTGAGGCTCGTCTGAGCGGTCAGGCCAGCCAATGTCCAGCATCCCTAGAGGACATCACCGCTCTCCGCCAAGAGCTGGGACAGGCCATCGCTGACCTCGCCGAGTCACAGAGCGCCCTCGCCAAGGACGTCTCGCAGCTCGGCTCCGGGGAATCCGCCACGGTGCCGCCAAGAGACCCAGCAGAGACTCGGGACGGCGAAGCACCGCTAGGGGACGCAGGCATTGATGCTAGGGTGGGTTGAAGCTGTAGCAAGGCCCCTGTAGGCAAATACAAATGAAACCTGGGCCCTCTGTCACCAAGATGTGTGAAACTTACACCCAACATAAAGCATGACTGGTGACCTGTTGTGACCTTGTGCTAAATGAGATACCGGTACCCAATTTGTTCCTGTTCTAACATAGTGTTAGTGAATTTCTGATAATCCTAGTCAAATTTGAAAAATTATTAAGTTTGTATTCACATACTTGTTAACAACAAGAAATTTAATCAATAAAAATGAGATTTCAACTTTAGCGGATGTTAATGAAAATCATTGATATTCTGATTTAGCACCTGAGAACAGGTCACCAGTCGGGGGTGTATATGAAGCCTGGTTCATGCACAAAATCCAGTACCAGTTTTAGTATATGGTCCACCATCATTATTAATGTACAAGTAAGATTGTGCAATCCTGTTTGATAAACCTGGCTCATATGCACAGTCCTGTACACTAGTTTTGCTGTAGTGTTTGGTCCATCCCTATCATTTTAATGTACATGTATTGTTTGCCCCACCACTGTCAGTAGTTAGAATAGTAAACAACTGATGATAAACCTGTATTGAAGTAGAAAGTGACAAATCCACTTCTATCTTGATATAATCATAGTTTAAGTTAACTAAGTTCACTTTTGATAATCATTTGACATTCCATTTGTACTTTGTATACCCGCATGCATACTTTATAAGCCTGCATGTAGAGATTATTGTACATGATTGTGGTCCTTTTAGAATCATATTCTTGCATTACATCCGAACATTAATTTGTACATGTACATGTATGTACAGGTACATCTTTATTAGTTTTCACCAATATTGCATATTGTGTTTTTTGAAAAGCATAGCAAACATCTTAATCTTATTACGAGTTGTTTGATTCCTTCACTGTGGAGATTTATGGCCTAACCATTTTGAAACATTCTCGTAGAAATTCAGAACTCAGCTTCATAACTTTTGAAATGTTGCAGGTTGGAAAGGCAAACATGTGCTAGGAACTTGTTTAAATGCATGCATGTGCTACACAGTCAGAAATTTGGATAGTGCCATTGATATGTAAATTATTAATGATATTAATGGTGTTAAAAGTTTAATACTTTATGGTTCACTTCACCTTGTAAATTTGGTTAATTATGTGAATTCACACATTACAAACAACATATTCATATCTTATGTAGATGTATATGAATACTATCTGTAATTATATAATCAGTGCATGTATAGTAAATGTGAATCATTTATATTACTGTCACTTTTAAATGATTCAAGTATTTAAAGCACTTCATTGAGGGCAGGTGTGATTATCATGAATATTCATGAAAGGAGTTTGAGAGGAAACCTTACTGAATTGCCAATGTGTAAGATCAGTTTGAAAACAATATACCCTGTCAGTTCTGGTAGTGTACAGCGTAGGTTATACCTGGTGCTCTTACCAGTCATGATTGCATGTGGTAGCCCTTCATTTGGTTTTAAAAACCCTCATAAATATAAATATTTCAGACTATATATCAAATGGGAATCACCAATATTTCACCATTGGGTCTTTCTTTTCTTGCCAAAAAAAAAACTACTCCTGGCAAGTGCATGTCTAGTTAAACCTATTCTTCCCAAAAGCAAAACTCAATTTTGTTCATGTATTCTAAATCCTTCTCTAACATCATTTTCTCTCTTTCCAATCTTCCACTTCTATCCATTTTTGAAATATGAACACAATGAACATGCTTGTATTCATACATCAACACATGGCTACTATATCTCATCATTCCTATGTCCATTGTCTTCGTCCATTTCTCATCCTTATAAACTGTTGATTCATTTTATCATCATCATTTCTTTATAATGCCTGTGTCACATCCATCTTTTATTGCCTAATGCAACAAATATTGATATTCACTCATAACCCCTGTATGACTTTGAATGTGATTTTCCTAACCCTCACCCAAACATGAATGATTGCACAAATAACATGTGTATGGAAATTCTCTGATTCGCTTACAAATATTGCATGACACATTCATTTTTATTAAACCTACACAAAACATGTATACAAATATCTCTTGCCCACTATCATATTAACTGAACTCTTAAATCTCATTGCATGACACATTCATTATGATCAAACCTACACATAAACTACATCGTACACATCAACAATAGTTATTAGATGAATTGGAGCATAGACTCGACTCCAGCCTGCGTGGGCTGTCTGGCAATGTACAGACACAGTTAACCCATGTAGGTAATCGCATCAGCAGCCTGGAAAAGAGTCTAAGGGAGCAGCTGAAGGAACTGGCTGCGATGATCAATTCGCAACCGATGAAGGTTCGATCGGCGCCAAAGGTGCAGAGGGTGGTTGAAGAACAAGTGATGACATCATCACTGGTATGAGAAATATTTCTCGCCAAATTACACCCTTTTTTTCAGTTTTGCCCCTGGCATGCTCAATGCAACATTTGAAATTGCCACTGTGGAATTTAAGTTTATATAATTTGACATTAAAATCATATGTTTTCTTTGCATGTAAATTCAATGCCTGGCACAGGAATTGCATGAACCTTCCATTGACATTTTCTCATATCTTGCATTTTCTAACATTTTTTTTTTGTATTTGTAACATGATCACAAATTTGTATTATATCCCATTTGTGTGCACGCTAGATTTTGTGTGGAGGGAAACTAATTTTGGTGTTGTTCAAATTGTCCACTCACTCTCTTTGTTTTATAGTATTAAAATATTTAAGTAATTTATTGTTTGAACATGCATGTTTTATTTTTCGTGGTTATATTAAGTTTATATTATTTGCTTTTAAAATTATGTCACTAAGTGTATTTTACTGTATTTCAATGCATTTACTTGTATATTGTTGATGTTCATTATCAAATAGATTTTCATTATTCAGTTGACATATTCCAGAATTCATCAAATGGAGAGAAAAATATCTTCATTTGACAAACAGGGTGGAGATTCTGGTTTAGATTGCATATACTTAACTTCTTATCACACATATTTTACATGGTCATGACAATATTGTTTTGTTTAATCTTTGTTTGTTTTGTATTCTTTCACAAGCTAAATGACACAATCAAAATCAAACTTCATGTACATTACATGTTCAATATTTTTATTTTATGTTCAAATTTCACATTAGATTTGATATGTATAGAAGAAAATATTCCCTACCAATACCACATCAGTGTATATGTTGTTCTAATGAAGCAAACATTTTTATATTGACACAAATTTTGAAACAATACATGATGACACAATGATAGACAAGTAACAAAATAATGATTAATCTTAAAAGAATTCTTAACATGAAACACTGTCAGCAATTACAGAACATGAGGCAGCCAATATATCCCCATTTTCTCTCTTGTCTACAGGATAGCGACATTCTGAAAAATCTACAGAGCGCCCTCAAGGACCTGCAAGCAGAAGTGGACAAACTGAACACGTCCTACGTCCACCTTGTGGATGAACACAACGTCAAGCAAAAACACATTGATGTAAGTTGTTTGTTTTCATTGTTACTTAAAGGGCAGATACTGTATTGGGAAGACAAAAAAACCCTTTAAAGGTAATCGTGAGCAATCTTCTTGTCAATGGTCTTCAATTCATGTATTGTCCATTTTAGAAACTTGCTGAAAGTTATTTGCCCTCAAATGATCCACATTTTGGATGGATTAGTGACTAACTCAAAATGTTCAGCCTGAACATTTTGCGATTGAATCACTAACCATTAATTACTCCAAATGTGGATCATTTGAGGGCAAATAACTTTCAGCAAGTTTCTAAAATGGACAATACATGAATTTAAGACCATAGGCAAGAAGATTGCTCACAATTACCTTTTGAATGTTTTTTTGTCTTCCCAGTACAGTATATGCCCTTTAAGTAAACGTCCGTGCTGGATAGAGGGATCATGCCAAATGAAAAATAACTTATTTGGTCATTTAAGGAAATGTTACCAATGCTTAACTTTTGATTTATATTTTGGAGGAATTTGAGTGTTCTGAAGAAGAGAAGATACGTGAGTATTATGTCATGATATTGGCTAATTACATACGGCATGATTTTGACAAGATGTAGAGATGGTAGACTTATGAGATAACTGTTTATTTGTTGATTTGAGAGAGTTGTCATTTACAGCATGTGCATTGTGCTACTGTGTTGTCAGGCGCTGTATACGTTTGTTGATATGAAAGAGAATTATCATCATGTGCATTGTGTTTCTGTGTTTTCAGGCGCTGTATACGTTTGTTGATATGAAAGAGAATTATCATCTATGTGCATTGTGTTTCTGTGTTTTTCAGGCGCTGTATACGTTTGTTGATATGAAAGAGAATTGTCATCTATGTGCTTTGTGTTTCTGTGTTTTTCAGGCGCTGTATACGTTTGTTGATCGCCTGCAAGAAAACAAAGCAGACAAGGAACATGTCATCATGGAGATTGATGTGGTAAGATTCCTCTCATCTTCTCTTTCATCATTTAACATTTTTTTAATTATTATTTAGCTCTAAAAATATTTTAATTATTTGTAAATACCATGGCGATACCTGCAATGTTTGAAATTAATTAGCTGTATCCGTGATATTTATAACTGTTTGTACAATTGGAAAGCAACTTCCACAATGTAAACCTACCATATATGTTTATGTCTCTAGAAAATAATACAGGATAAAGTTGGCTGATTTATTCATTTTTCTTGGAAATATTTGATATGACCTTAAGTCTCTTCCAAGAGCTTTCAAGCATGAAAATGCAAGAGTACTAGATCTCAATTGAATTTGACATTACCATTCTTAATTTTGGGAATTCAGTTATGTTTTCTCCATATGTTTTAGCAGGACATTTTTACCTTTGTATTGCTGGTGAATGAAAAAAGATGCCGCAGAAGAATAAGATTTACTGAAGTAATGTTCTGTATGCCTTTCACTACCCCATTGATATGTCGTAATAAACATAAGGCTTTTATTGATCAGTGATGTAACATGTTGTGTATCTCTACCCACTTGCAGAAAGCAGATAGGTTTCTGTGTACAGTAGATTAAGATTAACTGATATTTCACCCTGCATATCTCTCACTACTTACAGAAAGCAGACAAACACGCTCTGGACAACAAGGTGAGCAGGTCTCACTTTGACGGGACGGTGGATGAGCTGTCCAAGAATCTCAATGAAGTCATGGATAAGATGGCCGGCCATGTAAGTGACCCTTCCCTTCCTGCCATCCCACATTGCTGGAAATATTTATGTAATATTGGTTGAGGAAAAGATGCTACAAGGTGCTGGGAAAACATGAATTTAAAAAAAAATTATGCTTTTAATCCATCCATTTGTGCCTTATGCAATATAAAACAAACTTATTTCTTTGTTTTTAAAAAAAAGTTTTGCTGTTATTTTTTTAAGATTACAATTTAGAACAATTCTATCAAAATTATATCTTGCGCGAGAGTCAAATTGGTGCAAGAGCGGAGCCACATGAAGTAAAAAATGGAAACCTGGAAAGTGTTTCAACTGTGTGACATGATGACTTTTAACTAATGTGCAAATAGGCCAGACTTTCATTCCGTTAACTCCTCTTGCCCTGCCCATGTGATGTGATAAAAATTTGAAACTAGGAAGGCGTATGAACTGTGTGACATGATGACTTCTATCTAATACACAATCAACCTGCATATCCATCCCTTAAACTCTTTCTCTTCCGGCGGGACTGCTCCTCTCCAAACAGAAAGTGGCGTGGGACTCTGCGGTCGGTGAGCTCAAGCTGGACATTGACAACAAGCTTGACCGCATGGAGCTGGACCCTCTCAAGTCATATCTGGACAACCGCATCAAGTCGGTCAGTGCTAAGTATGTACGAAAGGAAGTGGAGACAGGCGAAGATGCTGCCGGCTTCAGAAGGTGAGTCTTCTTTGCATCTCGAAATCATCTTGTCATCCTTCATTTTTAACCACTCTCACCCTCGCAGTATCATCCCTTAGAGCCTCACTCTCTAACTGTTCATCCTTTCTATCTTTTTTTTCTTTGTTCTTTTCCATATTCATCTTTTGTTTTGACCTCTCTCACTGCTCACAGTTTATTCAGAATGACAAATTTGATTTAGTATCATGTCGGCAATGTTCATATCACCCTTCTCTTCAAATTGTCCCAAATTGAACAACCAGTATTTTTGACATAAGTTTGATTGTGATTTACATTGAAATGTGTGTTTAAGGGAAGGAAAAAAATCTGATTGTTGAGGAAAAAGTCGTTTCCAATTTGAAAGCACAGATAATAATGATTTTTTTCCCTCTCTCTGGTTGTAATGATTGATTTCGAATCAGCATTTTTATTTATACCTTACTCCTTCTTTACCTCCAATGTCCAGACCGCTACAGAAGTTCCACTGCATCTCCTGTGACAGACCGCTAGACATGACTCCTCAAGCGTAAGTATCATTACCTAAAAAGGAAGAACAGTGTTTCCTTCTCTGCAACTGACATCAGGGCCCTGTTGCATAAAACTTTTACCATTCGTGGTTACTCTGCCGTCAATGATAAATACCATGGTAATATCGCCCGAGAGACGATCAAATTCCAGGTTTCAATAGAAGTTGCCATTGGTAGCACATTTACAATCAATGTTAAGTTTTTTGCAAGAAGGCCCAGTACAATAAATGAGACAAGAAACACAGACTTTCTGAGCAGATGATCTCTCTGTTGTGGTTACTCCAATACAGGTTTTAATGAGAAGCATTATTCAAGAGAAATGGAACATGTGGTCTTTATAATAAAGTAGTCTTTCTTTACAAGTGGTAACTAAAGGAGTTTTACTGTATTAAAAAATAAAACATTGAATTGTGTGCCTATCTCTGTTACAGGCCTGAAGCATCTTTAGCTCAGAATAATAAGGGTTTACCAGTCAAGAACTCTTAAAGGGGAAGTTCACCCTGATATTACGTTGGTTTCAATAAAAAGAGACATATGAAAGAAACATATGAGTGAAGGTTTGACGAAAATTGGTTAAAGGAAAAGGAAGTTATTTGATTTTAAAGTTTTGATTTTGTGACGTCACATGCGAGGTGCTCTCCCATATGTTGTGTACATTTTTTTTCGAAAATGTGCATTTTCTCACAAAGATAGGCATCCTTTTACTTGTGCATTTGATACATTATTAGAAATACGTATTCACACACATACCTGTACAAAAAAAATTCATTCCGTTGTCAAAAACAGAAAAAAGCAATTTATCAACTTATTTTGTACACATCATATGGGAGAGCACCTCGCACGTGACGTCACAAAATCTAAATTTTAAAATCAAATAACTTTCTTTTCCTTTGACCGATTTTCGTCAAACCTTCACTAATATGTTTCTTTCATTTGTCTCTTTTTATTAAAACCAAAAGAATTTCAGGGTGAACTTCCCCTTTAATATATGTGGGTATGGTTCCCACAGACTGGTAAATCATAATCTCTCATCTACATGTATCCATCTCTATATACAGGCCTGTCGCTTCTTTACCTGAGAATAAGGGTTTACCAGTCAATAACTCTTAATATATGTGGGTATGGTTCCCACAGACTGGTAAATCATAAGCTCTCATCTACATGTATCCACCTCTATATACAGGCCTGTTGCTTCTTTACCTGAGAATAAGGGTTTACCAGTCAATAGCTCTTAATATATGTGGGTATGGTTCCTACAGACTGGTAAATCATCATTTCTCATCTACATGCATCCATCTCTATATACAGGCCTGTCGCTTCTTTACCTGAGAATAAGGGTTTACCAGGCAGCAGGTCAGGCAGACCGTACACCACCTTTGAACTGGAGCAGATCAGAGCTGCACAGAAAAAGTGAGTCTTAGTTTCACTCTCTTTAGAAATACAACTGCTTCTTAATGACATGATCATATATTTCTTCCCGTTCATACTATATCACAGATGTTCAGTATGTATTCATTGATTAATCCTTCATGTACCAGACAAAATGCTGCTCTATGGGATTTGCGTACATTACTGGTCAAAAAAACTACCACACTCGGCACAATAAGAGTTAAATATTTCAATGCCATACAAGCATGGTGTGTGTAACAAGTCCATAGGCTCTTTCTGGCTTGGTACTATGAGGTTTAAAGGTATTAATTTCATGGAGTCCCCATGGGTTGCGTTGCCTTGGACTTGCAGATCTTGCTTGCATGCAGCCTCTCAGGTAGTATGTTGCATCAGGCTTCCATGAACACCAATCCTTGCATATCATCTTCTCTATTCTTCCCTGATCTTGATTCATCATGTGTGACATTTTCATCTATGCATTATTTTCTGAAGGCATTTGACTTTATCTTGAAGATATACGTTCAGCCTTCCCGTCTCTCACTGATTTAAGAACACCTTTCAGTTTCACTCTATCTATTTCTCCCGCTTTCCAGCATTCTATTTCTTATTGTAACTTTTTCTTTTTTTTTCATTTTCTGCTTTTGGTATGTGTCCTCTTAACAATTCCCATTCATCTCTCACTCTGTAGCCCATGCATTAATCACTCACTCTCTCACTTTCTCTCTCTCTCTCTCTCTCTCTCTCTCTCTCTCTCTCTCACTATCTCTCTCTCTCTCTCTTTCTCTCTCTCTCTCTCTCTCTCTCTCTGTCTTTTCCCCCTTCTATTCATAACCATCTGCTCTCTCTCTCTTTTCCTCCCTGTCTTTTTCCTGTCCCTCTCCTCTCCTTCATTTTAATTTCCCTCCTCCCTTTCCTTTCACTGCATCCTGCCTCTCTCCCCCTCTTTCTATCTATTTCCCTCCTTTTTCTCTCATTTTTATCATGTATTTCCATCCCTTCTCTCTCATGTTCTCTTTCTGTCTCCCTCCCCTTCTTCCTCTGCCCCTACCTTTCCCCTTCTCCTGCCTAACGCTGCTTTCGTTCTTAAATCTTTACTTACCATGCTATCCTGTCTTTCCACCTCCCCTACCATTCCCTGAACCACCACCAATCATCCATTTCACCACCATCAATCCACCTTACCATGCTATCCTGTCTTTCCACCTCCCCTTCCATTCCCTGAACCACCATCAATCATCCATTTCACCACCATCAATCCACCTTACCATGCTATCCTGTCTTTCCACCTCCCCTTCCATCCCCTGAACCACCATCAATCATCCACTTCACCACCATCAATCCACCTTACCATGCTATCCTGTCTTTCCACCTCCCCTTCCATCCCCTGAACCACCATCAATCATCCACTTCACCACCATCAATCCACCTTACCATGCTATCCTGTCTTTCCACCACCCCCACCATTCCCTGAACCACCCCCACCATCAATCATCCATTCCACCACCATCAATCCACCTTACCATGCTATCCTGTCTTTCCACCTCCCCTACTATTCCCTGAACCACCATCAATCATCCACTTTACCACCATCAATCCACCTTACCACCACCATCCCCCTCACCACCCCATGCTAACACCCCTCTTACCACCACCGTCCCCCTTACCACCCCATGCTAACACCCCTCAGTGTGCGGCCGGGCCGTAATGTGCAGCACTATGAGCAGGCCCTGTTCAGGCAGGAGCTAGCCCGGCAGCGCAGGCAGGACATCTTAGCCTACCTGGTGCACTTTGACCGGGGGCTAGGCATTGGGGTAGGGGTGCAGGGCAAGGGACAGGAACAGGGGCGGGGGAGGGGGCAGGAATTGGGTCCGTTAGAACACCCTCCGGGTAAGCTGGGGTACCTGTCGACGCCATTTAGGAACATGCAGCACATGCACACATATGGCTACCAGCTTGTGGACAGGTGGGTCTAGGGGCATTTTAACCACATATATATATTGATTATATCTTTATACATTTGAATGAGAAAGAAGATATGAGGTTGCAATGGCACTGAGTATGTAAATGAAAACACAATCAATCAAAACGCTAGAGAAGAGTACCGGTAGTATTTGACTACTTCACTCTTCTTGCATTTTTATTTGTTTGTGTTATCATCTCTCTATAAAGATAGATATGTTTATACATTTGTAAACCGAGTTCTTGTGCATCAAAGTGCAAAGCCTGACCTTTCGTAGCATACGCTGACTGGCACACATAAGCATCATCAGTGTTCAATGTTAAAAATATTGTTTTAATGTGCTGTCATATCACTCTTTTTATTTGTTAGAATATTTGTTCAGTGTCAATTTGTTCTGTAGGTCTGCCTGTGTTCTGACATTTATTACTCTGTAATGGGCGTATTGATCATTCCTACTGTTTTGTTTAAATGGAATATACTGTACTGGGAAGGTAAAAAAAGCCTTCAAACATGTGATCTTGAGCAATCTTCTTGCCAATGGTCTTAAATTTATGTGCATTGTCCATCTTAGAAACTTTGGGCCGAAGATTTTGAGGATTTGTGATTTTATCACTGATAACTCGAAGTGTTGATCATTTGAGGCCAAATAACTTTCAGCAAGTTTCTAAAATGGACAATATATTAATTTAAGACCATTGGTAAGAAGATTGCTCACGAATAGCCTTTTGATGTTTTTTTGTCTTCCCAGTATAGTATATTCCTTTTAAAGTAATGTATAGTGAGTAACAATGTCTCTAAATTTCATTACCCTTCCTGGCATTCTGTAATTTTATGTGTGTAAAGAAATGATGTTTCCTCAATGGATTCATTCAACGAACTAATTAGCAGAGGGTGTTTCATTTGAAAGAAAATTGCTTCAGCCAAAGCAGTGAAATTCCCCTACTATTGGATTGCATCATGATCTAAGGTAGATGTTGAAATGGTTAAGATTGGCAAAGTGGGGTAAATCTTATCAGAGCAATATCCTCACAGGGAGAGAGTGTATACAGAGAGTGGAGAGGGAAAGAAAGAGACAGAAAGAAATTAGGAGGATTGAGGAAGTAGAAGGAAGAGGAGGAATTAAGAAAGATGAACAAAGAGAAGAAAGAGGGGAGAGAAAGAGTGATAGGTAATTATTATGGACATAGCCCTTTGATGAACTCTTCAACAAAAAATTAAATAAACCCCTCAAAAAAGGTCTGCAATTTAAGTTTGAGGGATAATTTATCACTTGTTGCTTCATCTTCTTATGTGATGGGGGCATCATTTATTATTCTACTTCACATTGGTTTGCCATATGATTATGTAATCGCAGAATGTGCAGTATTCCCAAATATGGGGCAGAGTCACAAAATGTTACACAATGCATTGTTTACAACAGCGAAGGCTCCATTGCTTTTGAAGATGCAATGTGTTTTGAATAGTGTGACAATGAATATTCACACGTCATCGCATCAACATCATTCAAACTCATTTCATGTGCAAAACAAACAGAAAACACAGAATTTGGCCAAATTTCATTATTGACCTTGCTGAAAATTCAAAAGTTCTGTGCATTCCATGATTGTGTAAGCATTGCAAAGATACATCATTGTAAAGATAAATAGTCGAGCTGTCTTAGGATACCACATTTATGTACGATAATGAAGCAACTGAAGATATATGATCCCTCAAACCTGAGTTGCAGAACTTTGTTTGAGGGGTTTATATCATAATATGCTATCTTTCGTGGCAAGAAAAAAACAAGCCTCCTGCAATCCTCTTTCATTCATTCTATGTGTAATCAAAATCAGGAATTCCTATTGCATGTTCATTGTTTTGGTGTTTTATTTTCCTTTGTTTTCATGCTGCATGGATCTTTTTTTCTTGTTCCTCTCCTCTTTTTTGCCATTCTTCATATTTCAATGTCATTTCAACATTTCCCCCCCATCCCGTTTCATTGCACTCATGTTTATGTACAAATAATGAACATTATGAATATTCATGAACATGTCAACTATGTTCACTACCTATTCCATACCCCCTCCTCCAAATTCTAACCCTTGCAACCCATCATGCTGCCCTAAACTCCCACAATATCTCCCCCTCCTCCAACGCCCTTTCTATCTCAACTCCAAATATATATCTCCCCCTTCCCCCAACCTCCATGATATCCCCCTTTCTCCAAACCCCATTTTATCTAACCTAACTCCCACTTTACCCCCCCCCCCCCTTGACCTTAACCAAAACCCCATTATATCTCTACCCAAAACCCCACTATATCCCTACCCCAAATCCCCCCTCCTACCCCCCCCCCCCAACTTTATCCCTCCAACCCCCCACTTCATCCCCTAAACACCACTATATCCCCCCCCCCCCCCCCATTGCCTCCCCACCCACCACTTCCCGTACCCCTAGGATGGCCTTGTCAATCCCCCCTGAGAACGAGCTTCCCCTCATAGAGTCCACCATGTCCCTAGTCCCTGGGGAGCTGATGCGTCTCAAACACACCCGCCAGATGTCAGAATTTCTGCGGGGCTCTAGTGCCCATTCTGTGAGGTAGATATTTCACCTTGCACATGTATGCACCTCACAAAGCTGCAGTGCCAAGTACTCACACCGCACTCACTGCCTGGGGCCTGTGTGTAGTGAAAGTTTTTTTGTTAAAACTTTTAGTTGCACCTAACTTCATTTGTACAGATAAACTTGCATTGTGATGACTTTGGCTCTGTTTTATAAAGCTGTTATGCACTATAAAAGTTACGCACAACTCGACGCATCACTGGTGACCTGTGCTAAATGAAATACCCAAATTTGTTCCTGTTTTATTAAATATAATGGGTGTCAATTTCATACAATCTGAATCAAATTTAACTTTTTAACAACAAGTATTTCAACTTCAGCCGATGGGAATCAAAATCAGTGAAAATCTGAGTGGTGCGTAAAGTCATGTGTAACTAATAAACAGCTTCATGAAACAGGGCCCTGTTAACACTGAAAATATATATAATATTTTTAGAAAATGTTAGTTAATGTATCACAATCCCTCTCCATGCTTTACCTCCAATAGAAAAGGAAACATTGTTGACCTTTTCATGGCAAAAAATTAAATTGCATAATTATTCCCTGCTCGTATCAGTCTCTATGATGGAACTACTGTTCGATAGTCATGTACACTACAGCTCAAAGGAATTGGCATAGGGAAAGGGAAAGGGAAGAAAGCTAAGAAGAAAGCTTTAGCCTAAAAAGCATGTTTCATGCTGAACTGGACAAAATATACTGCGGTTTAAAACTGCGGCTCCTTCCCTTTCTTCGCTTTCCCTTTCCCTATGCCAATTCCTTTGAGCTGTAGTGTATGTGTGACAACCAAAGATTACACACATTTGACTTTCTTGTGTATAATTTTAATGCAGTGTTTTGATTGCAATCATTAAACAGATTCAGTGCCACTCACTGTCAAGATTGTGAGGATTATGATGCAGTCTCTATAATACTAATGTTTTTGTATTTTTTGTGACAGTTTCATCTGTTTTGGCAGTTATTGAATAAGCTATGTAGAATCCACTATTTTTATAATTTATGATAAAAAAAAGATGTCCACAGATTCTGTTCAAAGTCAAAAGACAACAGGTGAAAGGAGAATACCTGTCCTTTGTAAGCAAAAGTTTACATTTCAATTCGATGTAAATTTACCACCTTTTGACTGTTATATTTTGTTCTGCCTTGTAGTATACCATTGCTTGCTCATTAATGTTGTTATCGTGTGACATCCCAACAGCACTGAAAGTGTACTGCTGTGCCAATCATGGAACTAAATAAAAGGGAGTGTGTAGCAGTCGACTTGGATGAAGATATCCAGCATGTCTGCCGTTATGATGATGCATGGGAGCTTGTTTCTCATTGCGTTTCAGAATCATATGATGGAATCGCCGCAAAATTACATAAAAGACAATGAAATAAAATGAGAACAGCCTCCCTGAAAATGGCTGGACGGTCGTCATGGTGACATTTATCATCTGGCCCCTACTGCGCAGTCCTTTTGATAATGCTAACTCTTATTTCCAGAAATGTGAACTATTTTACAGATTGTATGCTCAATTATTGCAAAGGTTGATTTGTCTGTCATTTTGTTGTGGAAAATCAAAATGAGAAGGCAAAAATTGCTTATCATTTTTACCGTAATAATGTTGTGCACATAATCTCGCTTTATAGACAATTTATGATTTTATTCATGCTTTAAAACAAATATGTTACGCTTTGAATTACACTCATATGGTTTCTTGTTTTTCTTAACTCTTTCTCTATTTCAAACATCCACGTAATACCTCTTTCTAACGCATGGATTTGGTTTATAATTTCAAGATGGCGGTAAGTGATTTTGCTGGAGTGAAAATCTGAAGCAAATTGAGCTTGCTTGTGTACACCTCCATGCTATGATAGCTTTGACGCCACTTCACTTCCATTGCATCGCACCACATATTTATTCTCCCGTTATTGGGTGGTGAATCTATAAACATACGCACTTGGTAGATCTAAAAAGATGTCATTTCAGTGCACTCTCTTCCAGATCAATATTCTCATTTTATATCAGGTCATGCAGAGATTATAGCCTGCATGTGCTTATTGTATTTACTTCTCTTTTTTGCAAGTTTTAATGGCATTGTGAGCTAGTGTGCATTTGGAAATTAGATAAATTGACTTTACTTCCATGGGGAAGAACATGGGGTTTGCATGGAATCCAGCCAATGTTGTGGTCATCAACGTCTTAAGTCGCTTGAAGTTCAGTGTTCAGTACCGTAGTTGATGTTGTGTGTGTTGAAATAACTCAGCATATGCAGTTGTACTGAATAAACCTAATTTCACCATACATCATAGTGGAAAAAAATTCAACATTCTGAAAGCAAACTACATGTAGCATATTGATATGACAAACCCTCCATAGTTTGAGTCACAAACCAATATCTCTTGTCTATGTACACACATGCTGTCCTGGCTCATGCTTGTTAGTGTGGCATCTACCATGATGGCAATTACTGCAATGCTCATGCAGTGCTCCTGGGCCATTTCTAAACTAGCTGAATTATCCACACAAATAAGAAAGCTATTAGCATGTACATGCTGCACAGTAGTATTAAGTATTAAGTAATATATTTCATATCTTCTCCTGTTCTCCATGTGCATTGTTTAGGAAAGCTCTGAAATTCAGATTCTTCCTACATTATATATGTACAGTGATGACACACAGACACAGACACAGACAGACAGACAGACACACAGACACATACACACACACACATTGATGCATTTTAGCACTTTCACATAATTGCAATCTACATTCACTTACAACCAGTGTCTTTCAAAAACAAATATCAATATTTGGGCATTCAAATTGGCAACACTCGAAACATTCATCAGGTTGCAGTCCTAAAACCAAACATTTATTCCATTGTAAATTAAAATCATGTCAAAAAATATATATCTATGGCCGCAGCCGAGATGCTGTTCACCATGTAGCGCCAAGAGTCCCTGTTTGTCATTAAATTGGGGATGTCAGATGGATCCTGCTGGATGTCTCGAGCAATCAGCATAAAAATATGATTACAGCAAAAGTTTTGCCAGTTTGAAGATCCAATGTGTGATGTAAATATTAAGTGATCATGCATTTCATGTTTACTTCTCATTTTGAAGTCATCAGAAATGTAGAAAAGACAATAATGGTTTCATCTTGTGCAGATATGTATGCTCTTTCATTTCATGTATCAGTTACCATTCGTAGTGCTTAGCCTCAAACAACACACTGGTTTTGACTAGTCCCAAACAGGTTTTATAGTGATTGAGCAGTTTTGTTCAAGTGGGTGCATTTGCCAAAGTAGATGACTGGGCCCTGTGGCATAAAATTTACCAGTAATGGTAACTCTGCCCTTTATGGTAACTACCATGGTAACATCGCTTGACAGCCAATCAAATTGAAGGTTTCCATAGAGGAGGTTGCCATTGGTAGCAAAGATACCATCAGTGGTAAGTTTTATGCGGTAGGGCCACGGTGTTCTGAAGATAGTTCATCACTCCATATTGGCACCATCTTCCATGTACACTTGTGGTAGAGATATTATTAGTAGAACCAAGAGCATTGGTAAGCATGCATACCAGTAGTTATCTCCCCATCCGGTTGCTGTTGTTATATGAGTGAAAAAACACAAAACACAAAATCACTTTTATTGTTACGTTAGTTTACCCTATAAATGCCACATAGTCAACTTCCTTTGGCCAACTTTTGGAGTTGTATTTGCTGTTGTCATTTGAGTGAAAAAGCAGAAAACACAAAATCGGTTTGATCATCACGTTAGTTTCTCTACATATGCCACAAAATCAGCTCCCTTTTGCAAACTTTTTGAGGTGTTACTACTGTTCATTGATGTGTGATCTGTGTTTGAAATGCTGCATTTTGCAGGTCATGATAGTTCAGGAACTCTGCACAAGTTCAACATTGGGTTTTGTCACTAAAGTACAAGTAGAATTTAGATTAGTTTCATATGGCAACTGGAATTCACTTTGAATGCTTCCATACACATATCTCATGCATATCTATATTCTTTGTAGTCATAGAATGTTCACAGAGTTATCCATAATGACAATTTCATGGTATTTTCAAATCAAATAAAATAAAAAGCTGTCAGAACCTGAGGTGTTAGCTTTAAACATTGTATTCTAAGCAAATAAAGCTTGATACATGAAGCTCACAGAAATCTAATGTGATTGCACACATTGAATAGTCACATTGATTGATGCACGGAAGGAATTAGGTTTTTTTTTTAATGAATGATGGCTAAAATACATATTCCAAGAAAGCCAATTTGGAATGCCCACAAGACGATGTCGGACAAGTGAAAGTCTCACTGGATTCATGTTGTTTCGAACCAGAAGCCAGCGCAACAATAGATATGACGACACCACTTCGGTACTCTATTAGATAGAGCTCTTAGTTACAATAAGGTGCCTATGCCTCCATGGCTTCTCTTTATAATGCTCATGAAAAGTTGCTACCTGGGCCCCGTTGCATAAAACTTACCATTAATGGTAACTCTGCCATCAATGGTAACTACCATGGTAACATCACTCAACAGCCAATCAAATTCAATGTTTCCATTGAAGCTGACATTGAAAGCAAGGTTACCATCAATGGTAAGTTTTATGCAACAGGGCTCTGATGTTTAAAGAGTTATGCCATTTGATTCAAACATTTAAGTCTTGTCTTGTGCTTGCTTGCAGTGGTAACTACCAGGACGTGCCAGACTACTTTGTAGCCAGCCGTAGCTGTGGAGGCAGTCACACTATGACCTTCCCTCACCGCAGGATCACCAGGGTCTCTCAGATGACGTAAGTCTTCTTCTTCTTCTTCTTCTTCTTCTTCTTCTTCTTCTTCTTCTTCTTCTTCTTCTTCTTCTTCTTCTCCTTCTCCTTCTCCTTCTCCTTCTCCTTCTCCTTCTCCTTCTCCTTCTCCTTCTCCTTCTCCTTCTCCTTCTCCTTCTCCTTCTCCTTCTCCTTCTCCTTCTCCTTCTCCTTCTCCTTCTCCTTCTCCTTCTCCTTCTCCTTCTCCTTCTCCTTCTCCTTCTCCTTCTCCTTCTTCTTCTTCTTCTTCTCCTTCTTCTTCTTCTTCTTCTTCTTCTTCTCCTTCTTCTTCTTCTTCTTCTTCTTCTTCTTCTTCTTCTTTTTCTTCTTCTTCTGCTCCTCTCATTTACTTCTTACCTTCTTTTTTTCTTCCTTCTCCTACTTCCCCTCCTCCTCCTTCCCCTTTTCCTTCTTCTTCTTCTTCTTCTTCTTCTTCTTCTTCTTCTTCTTCTTCTACTTCTTCTTCTCCTACTTCTTCTTCTCCTCCTTCTACTTCTTCTTCTTCTCCTCCTTCTACTTCTTCTTCTTCTTCTTCTCCTTCTTCTTCTCCTTCTTCTTCTTCTTCTACTTCTTCTTCTCCTTCTTCTTCTCCTTCTTCTTCTTCTTCTTCTTCTTCTTCTTCTCCTCCTTGTTCTCCTTGTTCTCCTTTAAAGTTTGTTCTTTGTTCTTTCTTTTTTCTCCTTCTTCTTCAATATTTCTTTTGTTTGATTTTTTTTCAAAACTGTCTTCTTTGTGCTGTTTTTTCCACTTCATCTTTTACTTCTTCTTCCTCTTTTTCTTCTTCTTTTTCTTCATCCTCTTTTTCTTCTTCCTTTCTCCTAATCTCCTTATGAAACTGTGATGTGTTGTAAACTCAAACTCTATTTTTCTTTTCTCCGATGTACAGGAACATGGTCACAACAACTGAAGACTTGTCACCAGTAGTTAATGGAAGGTAAGAACAACTCATCTTTCTTGCCATTACAAGAGAGGCTTGTATGCGAAACAGATATCAGAACCTTGGAATTGTATTTTCATGTTCTTTTCATGTTACATTGTATTGGCAGTGATGATGCACTTTAATAAAAAAAAAAACTTTAGGTAGATTTAGTAACTTGCTAGACCCAGAAGTAGAATGCATTCTCTAACTTAAACCAGTTCTAAATATTTAAAAGCAGGAATAAAGGGAAGAGGTCTTATTTGTGTACATATAGTAATTAATTCTAGTAATGCACAGTATTAATGTTTCAATGGTGTTTGTGTGTGTAGGGTGGAAGCTGACATTCAGGGACAGGATGGACACATCTACAAGGCTCGGCTGGATGCAGGTCACATGACAGAGAGACTCCCTGTACTCACACAGCCCAAGGTAGGAAGCAATCCCACAATGCATCGCTCAAGGCTAATCCAACAATCAGCTATAAAAACATGATACAATATTTCTCATCCTAATACAATTTATTGTAGTGTTTTTGTTATAAAAATGTGTGCGCATATTGAATATTGGCATACAATTATTATTAGTGATATCTAGAAAGTGTATGTTTTTTAAAAATCATGATTTTTGCATGAAAAATGATCTTTCAAGCTTGATTTTGGAGATGCAAAACTCGTACCAAAGTACTGTCATTGTTATGTTTTTTAGTATTTCTTCTTTCTGCAGTAGGGTAATTTGCCATTGCATATGGTACTTGTTTGATCTGATTTTGATTTGTTTGATTTGATAGCGCTAACCTACGCCCATGTCTCTCTTGTCTCCTACCCAGATGATGCGTGCCAAGTCACCCCGTGTGAGCAGTGCTAGAGGACGTCGCAGCCACCCCCCTAGCCGTCAGGCCCCTGACCCGTCAGACCCCATCCCCCCACTCCCCACAGGGGCAGGGGCTCAACGCCCTAGCTCAGCCAGGGCCAGCCCACGCCCCACCTCAGCCCGCCCCCCTTCAGCAGCAACGGGTAGAGCTGTCAGCACCGCGGGGTCATCAGCCGAGAGGACCTCCCCCGTCCCAGCCCCTGCCAACACCGTGGATGATGCGGCCGCTGCTACCCCCGCTGCAGGAGGCACGGGGGTGCAATCCCCCTCCCCACCACCCCAGCAAGACCCCATCACTGTACCCCAGCCCCCACTAGACCAGGACCAATCATAGCTACCACACCCCTAGCGCATCCCTCAACAACATCCCTCATTATCACCCTTACAGCCGTCTTCAAGATCACCAGTGTTAAACGGCTCATGGGAAATGCATGTTCTCTCTCACTCTCTCTCTCTGGTCATTGACACTCCTTGCTGACTAGGGCATTCATCTTGTAGTCACTGTGTGTTGCGTAGACCAAATTTATCACTCCGTCCAGCTATTTGCAAGACCACTCTAATTACACTCACCAAAACTTTTATAAGTGCATCACGGGGGAAAACATATGACAGGTCAAAGCTAATATTTGATTAAACTCATTATATATTTGCTATGTTTATTAGAAAAATTATAGAAATGCAAGCATCAAATAAGTCTACCTACTATTTTTGATAAATTATGCATAAATCTAAATTGTCTTACTGCACAAATCAGCATGAACAGTCTGGAATTTTAAAAAAATACTTCTCTACCTTCTCTATGCACTTGAACCTTGTATACATGATGCAGGTTATTCCTTTTATTTTTATTTTTTACTAGCTTCTCCAATTTAATGAATTGTAAAGCACTTTTGGGGGGAAGAAAGAAAGAAAGGAATATATTGTGTGCAAATGTAATTATCATCACTTCTATTTTATATACTCTGTACAGTATAGTTTATATGAATATATAAATATCTGTGTAATGATGTTGCTTCCTACTTGTTTTATTTATATGTGCATGCCAGTGATGTGTAGTATTTCTATCAGAAACCGTCCGCTTATTTTGCATCTGTCTTGCACTGAAATCATCATTTGTGCCTGTATCAAGATAAAAATGAAGAGATAAGCTTTATAGATGTATCAAATTAATATGTATGTAACATAAAAGTCTCTTTAGGTTATAGCTCGCATGGAAACTTTTATTAAAAAAAAACAATCGCGATGAAATGGTAAATGAATTTGTTTGTATCAATTACATTCCAACTTTCAGATATGTATACCGGCCAGTTCATACAATTCCAAAGACACGTTTTGATAAACAAACTATTAGATTCTGTTTGATGGAAAAATGTGTAATAGATAACAAAAAATGATGATTGAATGTAGTGCCTGATTAGGTAGACAATGACATAAATATTGATATATTTATCTAAATAAACTTGTTATTATGGGAGAAAGTGGTAACGATATATGAGAAAAAAAATCCTGATTTCAATGTATTACCCAGTCAAATTCATCCTTCCCATCCCGTATATTTCATATGGAAATGGTAATTTTACAATGAGGTGTTTGTGATGGCAATTAAGGCTATTTTTATATGAAGCTCAATCAAGAGAAATGCAATTTTGATTGATGTGTCCTCGTGATATAAACTTCTTGGCAGTGGTACATAGAGTTCTTCAGTGATTGCAAGTTTACACTCAGTGGTATACCATAACATTACGTTATAATGATTGAAACACTGTGTTACATTGGTCTGGTGTGTCCTTAAGATGGCTATTGAATGGAAGGATGGAAGGATGATTTTCCTTCTACATTTGTTTACTTTCATTTTCTTTCCAGATATAAATGTATCTGAAAGTAATGGCTTTGATCAATTGCTTACGAATTGCAATATTTGAGATCTGCTGTGACAATGATTAAGCTTGCACATCTGTCATTTGTTTTTTGTTTTTCTTCAGGGACCTGTTGCATAAAACTTACCATTAATATTAACTACTGTGGTAACACCGATCAACAGCCAATCAAATTGAAGCTTGCCATAGAAGTTGCCCTTGATAGCAAAGTAACCATCAATGGTAACAAAATTTATGCAACAGGGCCCCGGAATGTAAATGTGCTCAATATGAATGACATCAAATTCTATGTCATTGTTGAACCATCTGTGTCATTGCTGTCGCACCAAACGTAAACATATTTGAAATAATCCTGTGGTATCAAGACTAGAAAGTATGTAAAGCTATGACTTGTATTTTCTTTCCAAACAACTCTGTTGTACAGTCTTTATCATGTAATACAGCACAAAATTGAATTTCATTTAAAATTGTGCTTTTGTTTTTATTTGCACATTTGATCATTTGATCATACAGAATCATACAGAATATTTATATTGAGTTGTGTAATCAAGTGATGTTAGATGTTTTCCCTGACAGACATATTTTAGTAATCAATTCAATGGAGAATTAGCCTTGATAGTGCATATTATATGTCTTGGTGAAAACAGGGTCATAGCTACGTACAGTAAGTCATAAGTGCCTTGAGTAAGTACATAGAGTGGTTTACACAACAGCTCGCCAATGACACTTCTCTCTCACAGTGCCAGAACTACATGTAATACTGTGGACAGAATTGGTGTGCTGGTACTTATGTTTAGAGGTTAGAATGAAGGGGAAAAGGTCTGCATAAGTGATGAAATAGATTCAATCCAAATTTGTGCTTGAAAAAAAATCTGTCTTTAGAAACACTTAAACTAAATATTTTTGCAAAGACTGATGTTTTTCTTAAGTTTGTCTGAAATATGATGATATGACACTTTGATCATGTAGATTTCTGTTCATGATTAAGATACATGCATTAGGGATGGACGCCAGTGTACATCAGTATAATTGTGTAACTTTTAGAAGTCTGGGAAAAATTTTGGTTGCCTAGCCTCTGAGAGGTGCGTACTGCCCAGAGCTCATATTGAATCCACAAGAGGTTGAAGCCTTAGCTTGTGGAATTTCTGCATGTTTTCTGTTTTTAAACTCTATTGAAATGCAATTGAAATGTTTATGCAACTTTTCTACAACTTTGTTTGAATGTTAAAGTTTGGGATGCGAGTTCAAGATAGTATGAAGTTCCAGAATGTATGTGTACATTTATCATAGTCTAACTTACATGTACAATACATGTACTTAACAGTTATCATTGCACGGTTCTGAATTATGAAAGTAGATGATATTATCTTAGTGGCATTTTCAAGCTGGGATTTAAAGTGTGCTTTAATTGACTTTTAATGAACTGTGGTGGTTCTTAGAATGAATTGATACAAAAAGGCAGAGTAAAATATCATTGTTACAATCAATCTTTACATAAGGATGTTGTGTTTAAGACAACAGTATATTTGGGACATATAGTATTTCTAGCTTTTGGGCAAAATGACCAAAGGAATATTTTCTATGCATCGCAAGGAATGGAATAACATTCAGCCTTCTTTTTTGTGTACACATTAATAGCAACTTTAAAAGAAAAGCTCTTGCATTTTTATTTGGAAGTGGCATAGTAAAGTGGACCGTTCTTCTTACTCTTGACCAAGCAGCTGTCACTTGTGTTTTTCAGCAAAACATCTTCATCCTCATAGCTGCTCCGTACCCAGGAGAGAAACAGGGATCTTTAGTGAGATCATTTGATCCAGTGACTGCGGTAACAATGCAGGGTCCTCATTAAGGAGGTTACTTTGGGTATATTTTCATCATTTTTATTTGCATTTTGGACAGAAAACCCATAGCGAGCTCAAATTGTCAACTTATCTAACTTTATATTATGTTTCATTCTCGGTCATACTACACTTCACATTCTATGCATAACATTTGTCTCACAATTGTCCGATTGATGATAGATAGTACATGAAAATGAAATGCCGGAACAGATTACTAGCTGTAACTTTGTCATGCAGTGTGCAATTGATTGAATATTGAGAGATGAGTGAATGAAGGAGACATAGTTTCACAGTTGAAAGAAGTAGGAAATAAACGCCACTTCACTTGAATGATATACAAATGTTCTTTGTCTCCTGTTGTTTGTTGGTTTGGTTTTAAACTGTGAAAACAAGGTATTGCTGATTATCTTGGGTGAATTGTAGCTTTTCACGTGTCAAAATGCGGTTTTCTTTGCCTTCGCATAAAATGCACTATGAAGGTAAAATTACTGGAGAAGGTGCTGAGAAACAGAAGGGTTGAACATGGGGTAAGGGAAAGAAAGGGGAGAAAGGAATAGCAACAAGAAAAAATAAACCAATGTTAGAAGGAAGGGAGCGAGTGAATTATGAAGTGAAATCACAAGAAGTAGCTGAAGGAGGCATGGAGAGAGAGATCGATCATGAATAGAGAGAATGTGAAAGAAAAGGGGAGAGAGTGGAAAAGATAAAGAAAAGAATGATAGAGAAAAAGATAAGGGGAGAGAGAAAGGAAGAAAATAAATATCAGGAAAGCAAAAAGGAGCTATATGGGGAGAGAGACACACACAAGTGAAAGAAAGATACTGCAAGGAGAATGTGAGCATGCTAATGGGATAGTAAACTTGCTACTTATTAATGCAACAGAGATAAAAACATACAGAGACAGATGGTTATAATAGTCATCATTGCTTTTGATGATTTCAATAATTTAATCAAAGGAATACGATGTATGTTTCAGAAAAATTGTGCATCAGAACAAGACATGGCTTTTACTTTTAAAATCAGCATACGTCTGAATACTTTGAGCGTACCGTCACAGAGATCGCATAAAACATGATTCTTACATCAATGATTTACATAACACAATATAGCATCATTATCTCCACAGAGTTAAACAAATTCCTTACTACACTGTTCTGTCAAAACTTTCTTTCCAGAAAAATGTGTTTTCACTTTAATACTACCACAGCCGTCAAACAATATCATTGAACATCATCAACTTGAAGCAGTCGATGGAGCGTAATATACTAGGTTTTGCATGAGGAAAACCGTTCTGAAATTGTGCATCCTTTACTGTGTACAACAAAGCTGTGAAATAGATATTTATATTAAATCAATGAAACAAACTGAATGCAGCATAGTTGGTAAAGTTTGCTGACATTTCTACTTCCGTGTAGTTCAAGGACCTAACATCACCATAGCAACAAATTTAATGTTTTGATCACCACATTACAAAAAAAAATATTTTGAAAAGTACATAAAAGACAGAAAATTCAAGCATTTTCTTACCATTTCACAATAAAAGTACTTCTAACTTCCCGACAAAATAAAGTTTTGTGGTATGTGCTTCAGAAAATAATTTTTTATGTCACTTCTAGAAATATCATGATGACATTATTGTGTGACCTCATCTCAATATCAATAATCATAATTTATCCATTGCCAAATTTGGCAATCATACACTCCACAAATGTACAAAATTCAGATATTTTGAAATGTCACATCTGCTTTAAAAAATGCAAGGTGCGAGTTGCGAGAGATTACATATCCCTATTTCATTTCTCATTCAAGTGGATATAATTCTTTAGTTAATCATGGACCCAAACTGAATTCATATACAGACACATTTTAAATGTGAACAGCTATCACAATAGAATGGTAATCGTAACATGGGTCTTCCTGTAAGGTTAATAAAAAGCAATATATCATGGTATTACATATCAACATAAAAGGGACCATAGGTCTACAATGTACACGCGCTTGATGTGTCTCTAATATTCATGTTGGTTTTAAAGCTCAGCTGAATTTAGATGTGGAATAAATGGTTTACTACAACCATTAGCAGCAGCATTTAAGTTGTAATTTGACTTAATAATAGAATTTGGTTGAAATTAAAAGAAATATTGTTCATGAAGACAGGGCCCTGGTTTTTGACCACCATATACCACATGCATGATTAAAAATAAGCTGTGCAATATGAGACTGACATCTCTATAAGCCTTGGCTGCATTTCTGCGTAAGTCTTACACGCATTTCCCATCGAGCAGCATATGTCAAGCGCACAAACGGTAAAACTAGCATTCAGTTTGTAGATTCTTTTCATTTTCAAAGATCAAAACGGGATAAAAATGCAACATTTAGGACAATATTCTCCAATGTTTGTACCACATGTACATATTGTAGAATAAAAGAAAAAACAGAAACTCCTCAGATATTACAAATCAGAGATATTCATAGTTACACCAAGAATTCAAAATAAAACAAGATGATTCTCATTAACAATTTCTCTACACTAATGCACACACTATTTAGAAAAATAAATCAATTTTTCTCTTTAGCTATATCAACTACTTTAGAAATGAATACCATGGCTCTTTCAAACAGGAAGCGATTGGTTTAAATGTGAGGTGAAGAAGAATTTATACATTATTTCATCGTTCAGAGTAATAGAACATCTTGCATATCACAACAAAATACTTACAGTTATTGTCAGAAAAATCAACCAAGACAGGGAAAAGAGCAATACTCAACTGTGACTTAAAAACACAAGAATTAATAGATGACAAGCTTATAGCATTAATAAAATATTTTTTTGTATACCAACTGTATGAAGTGAATACAACTTGTATTGCCAGCAAAAATAAAATCCTGAATTGAAACGCATAGCTGTGACATAAAATACCGAGTCACACACACCCGATTATCATACACGCACTTGATTTGTACCATTCAAAGTTACAACCAATTCAGAATAGCTAGTTATATTTTGCTCATCTGCTGGAAAAATAAACTGGAGATTTGTTTCCAATGACCCGCTGTCCCATTATGGTCTATTGACCAGCAAATATTGCAATTGGTTGCTACAGTAAAATAGTCTACACATGATCTAAGAAACCAAGCTGAGTAATGAATGTGAAATAAAACAATTGATATAATGCAGATAGAAAACATGTATCATAGATTG
Source organism: Arbacia lixula (assembly GCA_963669155.1). Lineage (NCBI taxonomy): Eukaryota > Metazoa > Echinodermata > Echinoidea > Arbacioida > Arbaciidae > Arbacia > Arbacia lixula. The sequence continues at coordinate 27,468,188 of OZ022579.1, read as the reverse complement.
TTCAACAAACAAAAGCGTAAGGTTGTTCTTCCTTGGCCCTAGACATGAGCAACATTCTCTTGGTCCACTTGAAATCACATTTTGAAGAAGCATTTTCCATCTTAAATCATACTGATAACATATATTAATTACAACAAATCAATCATATTACCTACAAAGTAAAGCAGAAGTGATCACATTACAACCTACATGACATTTTAAAATACATTTTTATGACTATGAAATACATTTATTTTAAAAGAAAAAATATTACTATGCAAATCAATCACATATGAAATCAGCTGTAAAATCATTCATTTTTATCATATATTCAACTTTTTTGACAAAGTTTACTGATTGTAACGTCACCACATGAAAATTAATCACATCCCTAGATGTTATAAGTTTGCATGAATAGGCATAATGATAAACTTGCCATCAATGGTAAGCCAGCCGACACCAAACAGGAATTAAAGAGATGTACATTTCTCTGACTATGGAGGAGGGGAGGGTGGGGGGGGGGGGGGGGGTAAGGTGGCAGGGGGAAGGGAGGGGGTGGACTTCACATTGTATTTGTCCAAATGCCCTTGTTTATCTTCAATTTCTTTTCATATACTCCAGAAAATAACAAGTTTGTAACACTTCATCTGAGATGCCACATTAACAGATAGAGCTACATTGCAAAGGCCTAAATTTGCTTGAGATTTGGAAATAAGTGAAAGATTTTGAGGGCAACAAACCTCATCTTTTACCTCTTGCATATCTCGTGCCATCCCACTCATTGCCCCAAGGCTTTTCATTTCATTTGATTTCTATTACTTCAACCATTATTTGTATATTCTTAGCTCACAATACCTTTACTCTTTACTCTTTACTCTGCAATCAGGTAGAAGTACAATGGAGATGTTGCGTTCTATTTGCATACAAGTACTGTCTAATTCATGAATACAAAGTACAGCAAAACGTTATCAGAAGGCAAATCAATAGTTTAAAATTGTCCAGTAAATGCACTTTGAACCATCTCTTTTGGTTTTGGCTTTAAATCATTATTATTGGCAAGTTTATTATCACAATTAATCATTATTTTTAGTACTACAATTATGGAACAAACTACTCATTTTACATCTGCAGAAAATAATATTATATTGCAATATGTTCTAATCAATTACAATATTTGCGAGTTGTAAACAAAAATAGAAATGCATGCATTTAAATATGATATGACATGACTGAATTTATACATTTTTGCATTAAAAATCCCTACTTTTAGCAGAGCATAAGCACTCAGAAAAATCTTTCATGAGTTGCAAGAACTATGTACATAATTGCACTTGAATTAATGTAGCTTTTCAACACACAGATTTAACAGCAGACAACATAACACGTCTACCAGCAGTGAAACTAATGAAATTTGATGGCAATTTAGAAAATATGAAATGTTAAATCATGATCAACACTGAAGCCTCTATAGAAAGAGTTCGTGACATTTGGAATAATTTTTTCTTTTGTTTTTCCCTTTTTACATTCTCTCTCTTTCCTGTACCTTTCTTTTTTTTCTTCTTTCCTCTCCATCTTGTTTATCGCTTTTTCACCTTTTTTTAGTATTTCATGTCTGTCCTAAAAACTGCTTATTTAAAATATTATTTTAATTATAATCACTCTGATTCCTTCCCATCACTTCTAAAATGTTATGTGCCCTTCACCATCAATAATACCAATAAAAGACTGCAACTAAATTTTGCCTACTCATAACTCCACCTCACAATCTTTATATGCCAAATCAAAGTTAAACTATCAAGAATAATTCACACTGAACTAAACAAACCTTGTGAGGGGGCTATTGCTGAATGCATTCATTTTGAACATGTTCACTACAAGGCTACGTATCTTTGGCACAGTGCAGGATCAAGTTGTATTCTACCGTTTTTTTTAAATCAAACAAATCTGGCAGCTATCATCTCCATATTCCGCGACTTAACATGTATGACAGAGACTCATGATCGCTGCATGCTTCTATTGCTGTAACATGTGAGTGACACATATACAGACAAAACCAAGCTTTGAGGTAACACTTTTGAGTTGCACATAAATTCACATTGAGTTTTTTTTTCTCCTGGATTTGTGGTTTTCTTTATTCTATTTCACTCAAGAAATCTTAGTCCAGAGGACTTCCCAGCATGCACTGTATTTCCTGTCAGTAAGCTGTGTAGACTAGGGTCTTAAGATCTCTATTCAGACGCCTGGAGGGATTTTTAACATCAGCCTGCCTGACCATATGCCGCATAGTTGTCATGAACAGTAGAATCGGGCATGATGTCCCACATATTCAATTTCATGCAAGGCTTCTAGTCATCTTATCCTCTGCCTCCAAATAATACAGCTATTACTGTGAGGGGCTGTACATAGCTGACACTTCACAAACATTCCTTAACAAATGGCCACATGCACATGCCTCTCCATTTACAAACTTGATCCACTCTTACAGGCACAAGTACAATTGCACATGAGATCCTACCAGCTGTCAGCTTATTGATAGACGCCATAAATAAACCCACACGATATTCTTTTTTGACAAACTTGGGCACACCTAATGCAGACTCAAGACACCTTCTGATTGTTTAGTCAATCTCCCTTAGCAACTGCTAACAATGAAAGCCGGCCACATTCTAAGACTTTGATAACATCACATACAAAGGCATCGCATATCCAAATAAGGTAAGAAAATCAACATTCGCCAAAAATCCATGCATGCATAGGTAAGCCTAGAGAGACCAGTATGGTATTAAAGGCTGTATTAAAGGTATGTAGCACTGTCTGCTGCTATGTCAGGCAATGACAGACTGCATGTGGGGTGAATGAGACACACACAATGATCATCTTTATCATCACATTCCCATCACATTCCCTTCCCCTATCTCTGTCGCCCCACCCCCACCCGACCCCATCCCCCAGTCCCTTTCCTCTCTGTATGAAGCTTAGTACTCATTGCTTTCATCTCCAATTTGCTTTTCTCTTTCTCTATCTTTCTGTTTCTCTCAATCTATCTCTTTTTCTCTCCCTTTCACTCTCTCTCTCTCTCTCACATATAAACAAACATTTGTGCAAACACCATTCAAAAACCTCTTCATCTCCATCCTCCTTCAAACATGAACATTTCCTACATCGCAATAATACTGATTCAAATAAGACTCCAAACCTCGTGCGTTCATGTTATTTGCTCAATGATATCTACCAATTTTCCTCAAAACATACTGTTAGCTGTAAACAGTGAACCTGATGAAAAAAACAATGTTGAACATGTACAGCATTTACCTCGAGCGTTTCGCAACATGAACTGGCTCAATTGAATCCATTTCCCTGGCTGGTATAATTCTCTCCCTGGGCTTCATGGCCTAATGGTCTTACAACCATCTCACTCAATACCGTATATCAGATGTGTCATAGCCCATACATAGCATACGGCAGATGTATGATGCTGACTGTAACTGATTGCAATCTAGCGTGTACAGATGTATGATGCTGACTGTAACTGATTGCAATCTAGCGTGTACAGATGTATGATGCTGAGTGTAACTGATTGCAATCTAGCGTGTACAGATGTATGATGCTGACTGTAACTGATTGCAATCTAGCGTGTATAGATGTATGATGCTGACTGTAACTGATTGCAATCTAGCGTGTACAGATGTATGATGCTGATTGTAACTGATTGCAATCTAGCGTGTACAGATGTATAATGCTGACTGTAACTGATTGCAATCTATCAAGTATAGATGTATGATGCTGAGTGTAACTGATTGCAATCTAGCGTGTACAGATGTATGATGCTGAGTGTAACTGATTGCAATCTAGTGTGTACAGATGTATGATGCTGAGTGTAACTGATTGCAATCTAGCGTGTACAGATGTATGATGCTGACTGTAACTGATTGCAATCTAGCGTGTACAGATGTATGATGCTGAGTGTAACTGATTGCAATCTAGCGTGTACAGATGTATGATGCTGACTGTAACTGATTGCAATCTAGCGTGTACAGATGTATGATGCTGACTGTAACTGATTGCAATCTAGCGTGTACAGATGTATGATGCTGACTGTAACTGATTGCAATCTAGCGTGTACAGATGTATGATGCTGACTGTAACTGATTGCAATCTAGTGTGTATAGATGTATGATGCTGACTGTAACTGATTGCAATCAAGCTTGTACAGATGTATGATGCTGACTGTAACTGATTGCAATCAAGCGTGTACAGATGTATGATGCTGACTGTAACTGATTCCAATCTAGTGTGTACAGGTGTATGATGCTGACTGTAACTGATTGCAATCTAGCGTGTACAGATGTATGATGCTGACTGTAACTGATTGCAATCAAGCTTGTACAGATGTATGATGCTGACTGTAACTGATTGCAATCAAGCTTGTACAGATGTATGATGCTGACTGTAACTGATTGCAATCTAGCATGTACAGATGTATGATGCTGACTGTAACTGATTGCAATCTAGTGTGCACAGACGGATGATGCTGACTGTAACTGATTGCAATCTAGTGTGTATAGATGTACGATGCTGACTGTAAGTGATTGCAATCTTGTGTGTATAGATGTATGATGCTGACTGTACCTGATTGCAATCTAGCATGTACAGATGTATGATGCTGACTGTAACTGATTGCAATCAACCTTGTACAGATGTACGATGCTGACTGTAAGTGATTGCAATCTAGTGTGTACAGATGTATGATGCTGACTGTAACTGATTGCAATCTAGCGTGTATAGATGTATGATACTGACTGTAACTGATTGCAATCTAGCGTGTACACACGCATGACGCTGACTGTACCTGATTGCAATCTAGTGTGTATAGATGTATGATGCTGAGTGTAACTGATTGCAATCTAGTGTGTACAGATGTATGATGCTGACTGTAACTGATTGCAATCTAGCGTGTATAGATGTATGATGCTGACTGTAACTGATTGCAATCTAGCGTGTACAGACATATGATGCTGACTGTAACTGATTGTAATCGTCTGTGATTGTAATCACTGGAAAAGTGATTGCAATCTGCACTATACATATACATCTTTCAAAATGTTCTGAACAAAATGTTGTATGAATACTCTCTACAGGAGTGCAATATACAGTGTGAGGTGGGAGAAGCCAGGCTGTACATGAGGTATCCTACTCTAGCGTCGGATGTCATACACATGACTCTGTCAGCACACTGTCGGTGTCACTCTCATAGTGATCCAATCCACGCTGATGGTGACCAATGTGTGGTCTCTGGTTGCTAGGCGCGGCCACTCCCCGGACAAATGGCCGCTCGTTGGATGAGAACCCACCGCATTCATCTGAAGGGAGAACACACATTCGCTTTAGAAAGTATTCAACAGTATATGACTTTCATATACTACTCTGTTGAACAATGCCTATGTATTGAAATTGAAAGCTGGGTTGTTTATTCAATCATTTCCTTTCATTCATAGTTGTTTCACATGTGGATAAAACTTGCTATTCTATTTGAAACACAAGGCATTAGCAATATTGTGTCTCGCCCACTTGCGAAAATAACCAGAAATATCGCGATCTCCGTTGCTACGCAAAAGAATTGTATCCCTCACACAATTCTGTGCACAAGTTAGGAAGCCTTCACCAAGAGTCTTGCAAGTAAACTTTAATGTATGACCTCAAATGACCTTTGACCTTATCATGTGACCTCTTACAGCACAATAACATGCAGGTGCCCCCAGTGCATCCATCATCCAAGTTTGATTGCCATCGTAGCAACATGTGATGAGTCATGTGTGATAAGAGAGTCTTGCAAGTAAACTTTAACGTATGACCTCAAATGACCTTTGACCTTTCCTGTGACCTCCAACGGTACCATAACATGAAGGTACCCCCAGTGCATCTATGACCCAAGTTAGGTTGTAATCCAAGCAACCTATGTGAAGTTATTTGTCAAAAGAGAGTCTTGCAGGTAAACTTTAACGTATGACCTCAAATGACCTTTGACCTTATCCTGTGACCTCCAACGGCACCATAACATGAAGGTACCCCCAGTGCATCTATGACCCAAGTTAGGTTGTAATCCAAGCAACCCATGTGAAGTTATTTGTCAAAAGAGAGTCTTGCAGGTAAACTTTAACGTATGACCTCACATGACCTTTGACCTTATCCTGTGACCTCCAACGGCACCATAACATGAAGGTACCCCCAGTGCATCTATGACCCAAGTTAGGTTGTAATCCAAGCAACCCATGTGAAGTTATTTGTCAAAAGAGAGTCTTGCAGGTAAACTTTAACGTATGACCTCAAATGACCTTTGACCTTATCCTGTGATCTCCAACGGTACCATAACATGAAGGTACCCCCAGTGCATCTATGACCCAAGTTAGGTTGTAATCCAAGCAACCCATGTGAAGTTATTTGTCAAAAGAGAGTCTTGCAGGTAAACTTTAACGTATGACCTCAAATGACCTTTGACCTTATCCTGTGACCTCCAACGGTACCATAACATGAAGGTACCCCCAGTGCATCTATGACCCAAGTTAGGTTGTAATTCAAGCAACCTATGTGAAGTTATTTGTCAAAAGAGAGTCTTGCAGGTAAACTTTAACATTTGTGACGGACGACGGACGACGGACGACGGACGACGGACGGACGACGGACGGACGACGGACGGACGACGGACGGACGCCATTTGGATCCCTTAGTCTCGCCTTCACCTCCGGTGGGCGAGACAAAAATTATGGACAGAATCACACTATATGTGTTACCACGTTTGATATATCAGTACTAAATATTTACTTGTACTACAATCTTTGATTTGCATAATCAACTCATTTCCATTATTATTAATTGATCAATCATCAATACTTGTTTGTTTTAAATATGAACCCCCAAAACATTCTGAGCAACATTTTCTATACAAGATTTCTCTGACCAATGTAACTGGGATTATCAACGCCTTTTTTTACCAACATGAAAATCTTGCAATTCAACCCACCGTTTTCCACAAGGTCCCGTGACCCCTGCCATGACCTCTGACCCGGGGTCAGTTTGCCACTGCTAGTTGACCTGCCCAGCCGCTGGGGATCTGCTCTGTCCATGGTACCGTTAGCCTGCTGGTGCTGGTTCTGGGCCTGGTGCTGGTGCTGGGATTGGTGCTGGTACCAGTCAGGTAGCTCGCCCCTCCGTCTGGGGTTGGTGGGGGTCTGGCTGTGGTTGTAGGGGTGCGTTGGCGGCCCCCAGGAGTTACTGGGCGTGGTCGCTGGAGCGGGAGGGGGTGGGGGTAGGGTCTCAGTCCTGGGCGAGTGGCTGCCCTCGTAGGACGACCCTCCTGATGAGAACACGCTGTCCTGTTGGGAGACAACATGACAGGATTTGTTTGACAACTTTTTACCAAAAAAAAGAATAATAATCTCACGTATGGTCTTTAATCCTTGATGTACAAGACTAAACTTGAGAAATTTGACAGGTATGCCTCCGCCCTCCTGCGCAGACACCAAAGTATTGCCAAAATCTGCAACATTTAGTAAAATTTCATCCTCTCATCCCTGTCGCTATGGCATATAACGTAATTGAGAGAGACCTGTCATTTATCATTATTGCACCACGTTTGGTCAAATATATCACAATTTATCACATAAGTAGCAACATTTCACAATATGACCATGACATGTGCCCTTCCACCTTGACCAATAAAATGAGGGAGCAGAAGTTGGAAGATGAGAAGGAAGAAGAAAAGGAGGAAGTGTGGAAGGTAAAAGAGCGTGAGGAGGAAAAGGAGGAGACAGAAGAAGGAGGAGGAGAAAGAAGATGTGAGTGTGGATGTAGAGGTGAAGATGCAAGAAAAAGGGGAAGAGAAGGAGGGGAAGAGGAGAGAAGACGAACACCAAAAACTTTGCAAACTCATAATCCTCCACCCAACGCACCTGTCCTGAGGATGTGTTACTGCACTGCCTGACAAACTCTGGCATGCGGTAGACCCAGTGCTCTGAGCTGGCTGATGACACCGACCCGTCGGTGCTAGAGCTACCCTGCTGAGGGGGTTGGGGAGGCTGGGGGCGTCGCCGGTAGAACAGCAGGTACGCGCTGCGATTCACCAGCCGGTCCTCAGACACCGCTGTCACCTTGGCATCGTCAAAGTGGTACCATCGACAATCCAGCCCATTTTTGCAATACGCTGAAGGAGAATAACATTTTTTTCAATTACATCAAATTATTACCTCTTCCATAGGGCCTAACACACTGCTCAATGTTTCGTGTGATAGCAAACTATGTGACATGTTAAAATATACAGCTGAGAGAGGTATGGTTAAAACCACAGGCACAAGGGGATCTCAAAGCAATGTACGAACCCAGGCACATCCTAGTTTAATCTTTCCCTGAATGTAACAGAAGTCTATACTTCCTTTACCTATCCTCTTTGCGCGATAGATTGTGGGCATCTTTTATGTGTTTCAAAAGGCATGCCGACAACGATTACCTTGACATCACAAGAACTGACAAACTTAAAAGTCCATATAAGGCACTTAAGCCACATCCCTTTGGTTACTGCAGTTCCATGGCAAGTTTTAACATCCTAACTGGACCAGGGTTCTCGAAGCCCGAAAATCTAACCATGAGCAACAGGTTAAGCCTGAAAAAGGCCAACTTACCTGCTGTATTCAACAGGTTAGCATAAAGTGTCAAGGAGTACTAGCTTGATGATCAAAGAGCATTTACCATTAATACACGAGTGGGTGTGAAATAATGCCAACAGATAAAGCGAGCCACTGATTAAGCTAGGGAGTCAACAAATCTGCCCTACTACGACAAAAGGCAGCAAGTGACAAATCACTCATATTTGGGTTATTGGTTCTCATAGATTTTACCCAGCATTCCCTAAATACAGACAAAATCTGGAGAAGGCATGTTAGTCTTGCTTCGAGATATTCAATCTAACATGATGTGGTGTTGCACTGATGCCAATGCAAGTGACAGACACATTTTGCTCATCTATGGGAAAATTCTCTTTTGTTACTAGCTTCCTTTTGTCAAACAAGGGCAGTACAGTGGGTGAGATTTTTTTCCTAAATGGCTCTGTGGCAAAACAAAAGCATGCAAGATAATCCTTGGATGGTGAAAGCTGACAAGCTGGATCCATTCTAGATTACGGGACCTAGCAAACAGCTGTAGAGCTCAGGGGATCCTGGACTGACAATCCTATGGCTTCATATGGCTTCATCAGAAAACAAAACAAAAAATGCTGCGTAGGTATTGAACACTGGCCATTTCTGAACACGCAAATATGGGAGCTGAAAGAAATATGCTGATATGGCTTTCGAAAGTAAATAAAATTATGTCATTATCTCCTGAACCGTTAGTGTGCCACATACACATTCTTTTCCCTTCAAAAGCTTGTTTGTTATTTTCTCATTGTATTGAATTGAAATGCTCTATAAATAATAATAATAGATACAATTTGACGATTTGACAAGATTTTCACATGTATACTTCTTCTAACTTTCATATTTTTTGTTTTGTTTTATTCTTAAAATATTTACAAAGAAATTTTAGGTATACACCCAGTAGTAAGGATAGCGTTTGTTTTTTTTCACCAAAATTAGTACACAACTTATAGCACAGTATCTAGCATGTGACGTCACAAATAAAAAAAGTTTAAGAAATCATAACTTTCTTCTCCTTTGACGGCATTCTGTCAAAACTGTCACTCATATGTTTCGGTCATGTTTTTGCTTTCAATCAAATCAACTAATGAGCAGGGTGGAGTTTCCCTTTAAGAGATACATCGCACCACGCCTCATCCCTACCTGTATAATGGCCACCAGATAGACTCCCTGAGTGATTGCACAGAGCGTAGAGATCGTAGACGTAGTCCACCAGCGATGTCAACGACCTCCGTCGGCTGCCGGGCTGTTGTTTCCATGGTGACCAGGCAGTCAGGGAATTGAGCAGTACTGCCTGTGGAAGGGAAGCAGAAGATGTAGGTCACTTAGGATGGTTCACAGGCAGGAATAGCTTAAGAACTTCTACAATTTGTCTTCCATGCTGATGAACATTTCTAGTCTAAACTATCACAAGAATATATTCAGTTTATGCCAATAAAAGACCTATTGCCTGCAATTTATATGCTAATAAACTACTATTGCCATTGCAATTGCTCACTATCTATGCATATACTATGCAAGTACTCTAGATGGCGATTTACGTTCATGAGGTACTTTTTCTCGGATGGTTAAATCTAGTCCATGACTGTCAACCAATCAGGTAACAGGATTACTGAGATGAGGTATATAATCAGTTCTTGTACTGACAAGACTTCCGACTCCTCGTTTCCCAATCCAGGGCCCTGTTGCATAAAACTGACGACGGGTACTGATTTTTGCTACCAATGGCAACTTCTATGGAAATCTCTAATTCTATTGGTTGTCAAGCGGTGTTACCATGCTAGTTACCACTGATGGGAGAGTTACCATTTATGGTAAGTTTTATGCAACAGGGCCCTGAAGAAGAACAAGAGAGGGACGAGTCTACTGCAGATGTAGAGTTATTCATTGTAGAGTTTATATTTGAAATATCTAATAGCTATGCACACTCCAGTGTTACCACCTACCTGAGAGTTTCCGTTGACTGCCTGACCTAGCGACTGTCTCCTGTGCTCTATGTACTGGCCCATGTTAAGGTTGTGAATGGGAAAGTCCACCTGAGTTGAGAGTTTAGTTCTGGCTGCCCCCACCTGCAAGACAAGACAAGACAAGACAAGATACATGAATCATCATCAGTCAAACATGGCTGCCATCTTCATGAAATCAGCATGCAATCAGGGCACTGTTTCACCAAGATGTGCATAAGTTATGAATGACTTTACGCATAACTCTTCTTGTGCTGAATGAGATACCCCAATTTGTTCCTCTTTTAACATTACGGGAGTGAATTTCCTACAATCCTAACCAAATTTGACAAATTATAGACTTTATATTCAGATGATTGTCAACAGCAGGAATTTTAATCTACAGAGATCAGATTTCAACTTTAGCTGATGGGCATCTCTCATTGAGAATCTAATTTGGCACCTACACTGCAGCTCAAAGGAATTGGCATAGGGAAAGGGAACGGGAAGAAATGGAAGGAGCCGCAGTTTTAAACTGCGGTATATTTTGTCCAGTTCAGCATGAAACATGGTGCCTCTTAGGCTAAAGCATCATGTTTCATGCTGAACGGAACAAAATATACAGCGGTTTAAAACTGCGGCTCCTTCCATTTCTTCCCTTTCCCTTTCCCAATACTTATTCCTTTGAGCTGGAGTGTAAGAACAAGTTAGGCTACCAGCCGTGTGTAACTTATCTTGGTGACCGCCCCCTCCCCCCCCCCCCCCCCCCCCCCCCGGCATGCAATCAGTATGTAATCAGTATGTGATGAGAACTCTGTCACCACAAACAGATAATTCATTGAATCTCAAACTGTTAGAATGCAGACTAGAGTGCATTCCTGAAGTTGTTTTGGGCAATGAATGTGAAGACATTTCACACCGTGCCAGTTCAACAATAGAAGCAGATATATGCAGGGTGGAAATGTTACTTCACTACTTTCTCAGAGCTGAATAGTCCTTGCATAATAAGAAATACTGACTACATCGCCCATGACATTTGTGTTTAATTCTGTGAGTAGGACTAATAATTTCAGATTATTCGATACAGCATGAACTGCTTATTCATATCAGTGGCAAATAAGAGTGAATATTGTTCCCATAAGGATTTCCCTTTTTACAGATAACAATGAAAGCACCATTAACGCACCGTTAAACATTATGGAGATAAAAAAAAAATCCCTGTAATATAAGTAGTTTTTAAAGAAATCAGACATCTTCTTTCTATTTTACCAGGGTTTTTTCTAAAGATTTATTGTATTCATGAACACATGGCAATACAACAACTAAATTTGGAGTGCAAATTCAGCAGAAAAAAAAAGAAGAGAGAATTTACAACAAAGCTACCGGTATTCATTTCTTTCCTTCCTCACAGGGAGTTGGGCTACATCTAATGACTGAAAAATGATCAAATTCTTTCACATTCAATCATATTCTATTCTAATCTTCCATGTAACCTTGGAAATAGCCTCAGAATCCAAAGAATACACTCACCTTTCAGAGAAAAGAAGCTCTTGTTTGCAGTACCTTGAAATACAGTTAATCCATCCACAAAAATAGATCTGCTTATCATGACCTTTGTAAGTAGTCACCGGGTACAGCGTGCTCTCTCACCCGTTTCTGACTATATAATGTACTGCTCAACCCTTTGGCCTGAATTCACAAATGAGTCTTAGATTTAGAGCATAGTTTAGGTAAATTTGAAGGCGTATTAGATATATATATTCAGATATTATGCTTGATTTTTCGCATATCTTTGAAAAAAAAAAACATCCAGTAATGAATGCTTGCATGATGTGTAGGGTGCTATTATAAAATCCATGCTACTCACATTGCTATAGTTTAGATCACAGCTGGTTGAATTAATTTGATTAAACATTGGATTAAGCAAAGTAACTAGTGTGAATTTAGCACCTTACGCAAAACATGCGCAATCATTATTTCACGTTTTTGAAGTATATGCTGTAAATCCAGAGCATTTTTTGCTTATACACCACAAAATTTGCTTTAAGCGGAGTCTAATACACCAGTTCGTAGTTAGCTCTGGAGCAAGTTTGGTCACTATGACCTTTCCCTTTTTCATTAGGATAAGCAGTTGATTAATATATCATTTCAAAAGGAGATGTTACGTAATGTGCTTACCCGACATAGCAATTTGCGATATTCAACCTCTAATAAAGGAACCATCTCAAAACAGGTGACAAGAATAGTAGGCTACGGTCTGTGAACAATTGGGAAAGCTTCTATTACATTGTTTATTGTAAACTAATTGTTGTCGTTTGGCCTGTTGTCAAATACCCCATGATTAAACACCTTGGTGTTCTTTTATAAATTGGATAACAAGCATATTCTAAAATAACTTATTAATGATGATGCTTATCTCAGTGATTTAAAAACCAACAAGCTGGTTTGGTCACTATGACCTTCATCTGCTCATGCGCAAATTGTAATTACGAACTGGCTTATTCTAAAACAGCTTTGTGAATTTGGGACCTTGGGCGCCACTGCCCCATGTTCATACAAGAAAGACATCCAGATCCTTCAGAGCCTTGTTTTGATGGGCATGTAAAGGATTAACCAGGGGGTGTTTCACCAAGCGGTTCGCAAGATACGCACGACTTTACGAACGTCTGGTGATTCCTTCTTGTGCTAAATCATATTCTCAATGAACAAAGTGTGGTATCGCATTTAGCACAAGGCGGGATCACCAGTCGTTCGTAAAGTCATTCGTAACTTACGAACAGCTTGGTGAAACACTCCACAGATCCTACAGAACCTTGTTTTGATGGGCATGTAAAGGATTAACCAGGGGGGTGTTTCACCAAGCTGTTCGTAAGTTATGAACAACTTTATGAACGACTGATGATCCCTTCTTGTGCTAAATCAGACTCTCAATGAACAAAGTGTGGTATCACATTTAGCACAAGGCGGGATCACCAATCGTTCGTAAAGTCGTTCATAACTTACGAATAGCTTGGTGAAACACCAGATCCTACAGAACCTTGTTTTGATGGGCATGTAAAGGATTAACCAGGGGGGTGTTTCACCAAGCTGTTCGCAAGATACGCACGACTTTACGAACGTCTGGTGATTCCTTCTTGTGCTAAATCAGATCCTCAATGAACAAAGTGTGGTATCGCATTTAGCACAAGAAGGGATCACCAGTCGTTCGTAAAGTCATTCGTAACTTGCAAACAGCTTGGTGAAACACCTTACAGTTCTTTACCGAGCCCTCATATGTGCAGGCTGGATTTTTGCCACTCAGATACTGAAAAGTGCGGTTCGGACAAAAGTCTAAAGGCTATGAATAAACTTCAAATACCTTATAGGATACAATTAGGCCACATCCCTTCAGTTACTGCAGACCCATAGCAAATGTTAACATCCTTACAAGACTGGAGTTCACAAAGCCAGACGGGTGTTTCACCAAGCTGTTCGTAAGTTACGAATGACTTTACGAACGACTGGTGATCCCTTCTTGTGCTAAATCAGATTCTCAATGAACAAAGTTTGGTGTCTCATTTAGCACAAGAAGGGATCACCAGTCGTCCGTAAAGTCATTCGTAACTTACGAACAGCTTGGTGAAACACCCTACAGTTCTTTACCGAGCCCTCATATGTGCAGGCTGGATTTTTGCCACTCAGATACTGAAAAGTGCGGTTCGGACAAAAGTCTAAAGGCTATGAATAAACTTCAAATACCTTATAGGATGCAATTAGGCCACATCCCTTGAGTAACTGCGGACCCACATCAAATGTTGACATCCTTACAAGACTGGAGTTCACAAAGCCAGACGGGTGTTTCACCAAGCTGTTCGTAAGTTACGAACGACTGGTGATCCCTTCTTGTGCTAAATCAGATTCTCAATGAACAAAGTGTGGTGTCGCATTTAGCAGAAGAAGGGATCACCAGTCGTTCGTAAAGTCGTTCGTAACTTACGAACAGCTTGGTGAAACACCCAACAGAAGATCTAACAGTGGAAAATGGGTTAACCTCACCCACGTCTTAGCCACCACTCACCTGCTTGAAGCGCTTGAGGTGGAGTATGAGGACATCTGGTAGAGACCACAGGGTCAGCTTCTTGGTGCCTTGTTGGAGGCGTTTGCAATGTGAACAGTGCCAAGCATTGTCTTCACCCAGCTGCACAGAACAGACAACAAACAGATATCAGAAATAAAGCTATGGTTTAACATTATAACATGCAGGACCTACATTTCAAGGCTGATGTTGTGAAACAAACAAACAAACAAACTGATATATTGTTTAGATTCAGCCTCATGAGAAACAATAGTTTCTCACAGGGGCTTTCATTGGGAGAAGGTGCAGCATCTGGTGGAGACCAGTTTGAGTCTTGTTGTTCCATGCTGAAGATGCCTGCAGTGTGAACAGTGCCAGCAATGTCTTCAAAATGGACACAAACAGCCATCAGAAATAAAGTTATTTTTTAAGATCAAAAAGCACAGGAGCTATTTTCAAGGCTGATGTCATGAAACAAACAAACTAAAACATAGTTTGGATAAAGCCTAATGAGAAACAATAGTTCCTCACAGGGGATTTCATTGGGAGAAGGGGCGGCATCTGATAGACACCCGTGTCAGCTTCTTGGTTCTCTGTGGAAGATGCTTGCAGTGTGAACAGTGCCATGCGTTGTCTTCACCAAGCTGGAAAGAGAAAATTAAAATGCAGGAGGTAATTTTCAAGACGGATTTCATGAAACAAATAAACTGAAATATAGTTTGGATTAAGCCTAATGAAGAACAATAGTCCTCCAATGGGGGGGGGGGGGGCATCTGGTAGAGACCAGTGTCAGCTTCTTGATTCCCTGTTCAAGATGCTTGCAGTGTGAAGAGTGCCATGCATTGTCTTCTCCAAGCTGCCCGAATGGACAAAAAACAGAAATCAGAAATAAAGTTATTTTCTAAGATCAAAAACTTCAGGAGCTACTTTCCAAGCCTGGATCTATCTTATAAAGAGATACATTTACATTTCATTTATTTCCACACGTAAAAAACCCATACAAAATATATACAAATAGACAAACATTAACTGACATAGTGGCGGAGTCATTAAGCAAGTTACAAAAACTTGTGTGAAAATGACACCGTTACAAAAAACAAAGAACAGAATATTACAATACAGCAAAAGATAAACGAGAAACAGCAAAACCGACATTAAAAAGGGAAGGACGAAAACAATGTATTAAGTCAAATTTTAAAAGGATACTAATGTATTGCACAGATGTTGCTTAAATAGACGTCTGAATTGAGATAATGTAATACTTTCTTTGATTGTTGTAGGAAGGCTATTCCAGAGTTTGGGTCCATGATAAAAGATTGAAGACTGAGTTATTGAAGTGCGGTGTAAAGGTATATGAATATTTTCAGAAATTCTAGTTTTATAACTGTGTATTGCACGATTCTTGGTAAAATAGTCATAGAACAAATCTGGTAAATAATCATTGCACAATTTGAACATAAAAACACCTGTCTCTAAAGATATACTGTTTTGTAGAGGTAAAATGTGTGTTTTAAAATAGAGAGGTGAACAATGGGCTAAATATGGCGAAGAGGTAATCACACGGATTGCACGTTTTTGGAGTTTCATAACCGCGTCTCGTACTGCCTGTCGAACAGTGTTGACAAAGGTCTCACTTTTGATGAAGTTTTTGATTGCATTATCTATGATTGATGAGACGGTATCACGTGATACTCCAACTGGCATTTCACAAAATGGTGGTAGCGTATACGATACGATTGATCTGAATCGATTGCAATTCCAATCCCTTATCTCTAATGTACAAAGTTGTGACATGCATCAGCACATGATGCTAGATATTGTGGTTCTCCTTCTACATTCCCCTCTTTTCTTAACTTTTTTGTTTAGGCATACACCCAGTAAAACAAGATAGTGTGTAGCTTGGCTTCTTGGCTTTTGGACATGGCTAATTCTAACTTTAAGATACAAGTCTAGTATTCACAAGACAAGTCACTATTTCTTTCTCCCCTCTTTCATTCCCTGTGTTTTTCCCTTTCTCCAAAAGAGAGAGAGAGAGAAATTGAGAATGATAAGTCTACTCCAGCCAGACCTGTTAATTGCATATTGTGGTTAATATTAAAAAAATGCCCGGCAGCCTGGTAGCCAGGCTAGATAGGGTGGTCCATCCTGTCAATATTCCGAGTGAAATGGCTGATTTGAGAGACTCCTCACAGAGCTGGCTGCCCCTCCACTGAAACCAGTGGGAGTGAAAGGGCAAGTGAACTCTGGCCGGTCCCAACGCTTCAAGCAACCACAACTCACATGAATATGAATGTATGGGAGTGTGTCACTGGCTCAAGTTGTATTTGCACCACACTGTGGAAGATATGGCCTCGCATCAAGGCTGTTGGATATATCTAATCCAAATGATCATAATGATACATTTGGGCCTAGTACTAACAAGACTAATTTCCCTCTTCTCCCAGTCTGTTTGTAAGCCATGTTTATCATCTTTCCAGAATTTGAAACGACTTTCAATGCCCACTATCAAAAGGTGTTTCCAAAGGCCCTTACGAACGCGTTTAAAAAAACGTTGCGTTTATCAACTCATATCGCGGAGTCGAAAACTGGCCTTGACACTGCGCAGCTGTACTGCGCCGTTTGACCGAGGAAGGAGGTTAGATGTGGCGCGCGCCTATTGAAGTAGAAAGTCATTCCAAAACAGCTTTGCGTTTATCTCACTTCTAGAAACGCGTTTCTGGCTCAAACGCGTTCCAGATCACACAAATCTGTGTGTTTCAAAAAAGCTTTCCGAACCCCATAATCACAACACCTTTGCGTTTATCATCTCCCTGAAAGGCGTTTGGAAACCTTAATTCTACCCAAGAAAAGAGATGATAAATGCACCCTATGTCTGTCTCTGTCAGGGCGTGCCATACCTGAACTAGCTAGTGTACCTATGCTACTGAAGACACACCTGTTTATTGTACAGCTATAGGATGAGAAATTCCCACAAGCCTGCAATTACGACAGGCTATGCTTTAATTCTATACTAATAATGGTCTGTTCCTATCCACCGTGATCTGATACCCATTTTCTATTCCAATAAAAAAAAACAGCAAAAATTAAGCCCACTAATATTTACATGAGCTACATGTAGTGTCACTTAATTGACATAGAAACGGCAAACGGCTTTCACCTTTGCAGCCGTTGCAATGGTAGTCTTCATCAAATGTATGTTGCAATAATTGATAACCTCAATGAAAACTGGCCTATTCAATCATAATATAATTCCTTTATCTCTGGTTACACCACCAAATAGATCCACCCATGCAGGGGCTGGGTTTAACAGCTACAGCAATAACTCACTCATCATCTGTATATTTCATATCTTAACCACATTTAATTAGAAACAATTGGGTATGAATATCTATGAGGTGACCTGTAGTTGAACTAAATCATTAAGAATTTGATCTTTGGGGGCTGTTGTTGTTGTTGTATTTTGCGCATCATCCAGCACTGACCACTAGCTGTGTTGTGCAGATACATGCATTAGTCACCAGGCGCCACCTTACTAGCCAAGTCTGTTACTAATAATGCACGTAGCTGAATGCATTTTGTAACGGAACTAGGCTAAGTAAGTTTTCATGAATATATATGGCTCCATTTCATTATAGAGGTAAACTAGATGGAAGACTCAAAAGATAAGCTTATCTATGAAAGCATCTATTTAGCAGAAGGTAACAAAATCAGTCTTATCAGCAGTTCCGTGATTTTACTCTTCAAATGACCAAGTGCTGCTCGGAGTCGTGTCTTGTCTTTGGTCTTGTTTTTTATTTAGCATTTGAAATTGAAGCTGAGCCTTTGAGGCAAACTTTACATCGATAGATCACCTCTGCACAATTTTTGAAAACTTTGATAACTGATAACAAAATCAACACCTCTAAATGGGTGAGTTTCAGTTACGAAGTGTCAAAGATTAATATGGATGAAAAGAGAATGATCAACTTGAAACAATGTTTAGAACTCTCACACCGAACTATATTTGCATTAAGGAAAAAATAAATAGCTTTGTGTCATGAACTTTTGAAAGTAATGAATTCCTCTGATGTGTGTTCAGTTTTTAATCTTGAAGATGGATCACTTTAAGATTATAGTATCATCCAAACCTGATACATACCCTGAGAATTTAATAAGTGCTGCTGACATCTCTCTCTATCTCTCTCTCTCTCTCCCCCTCTCTCTCTCTCTCCCCCCCCCCCCTCTCTCTCTCTCTCCCCCTCTCTCTCTCTATCTCTGTCTTTCTCTCTCTATCTCTCTCTCTCTCTCTCTCTCTCTCTATCTCTCTCTCTCATTGAACAAAGGATAACAGGATCCTGACATTTCCTTCCTTAAAGGTAAAGTCCACCCTGAATTAAATTGGTTTTAATAAAAGCAGATACATAAAAGAAACACATCATAAATCCGTCTAAAGATTAGAAAGTTATGATGTTTCAAAGTTTTGATTTTGTGACGTCACATGCAAATTGCTCTCCCTATGATATGTACTAATTTCTTTTTAAAATTTAAATTTTCTCCAACAGATATGCATGTATGTATTTGCTTCATCATTTCACACAAATTTTACACATATACATCTTTGAAAAACACTTATCCTTTCATCAAAAACAGAAAAAAAAGCAATTTATGGAATCATACTGTACTCCTTGCACATGAAGGCAAAACGAAAACCTCAAAGGATAACTTTCTTATGCTTTGACGATTTTCATCAAAACTTCACTTGATATGTTTCTTTTATGTTTCTGCCTTTTCTTAATACCAACCTAACTTCAGGGTTGACTTTCCCTTTAAAGAACTAATACAGAGAAGGTGATGAAGCAGGCATGCTTCGATATGACAGGATGTATCCTAAGAAAACTTATACTCCCTTGATAAGACAAGAAGACAAGCACGGTAAGTCAAGTATTTCACTATCTTCAATGAGATAACGAAGTTGGACTTTTTAGGATATTTATAGTTCTGATGTTAGCAGGTTTTTCAGTGAATTCATGGGCAAGTGGGAGTGTGAACACCAGGGAAGATGACTTAATGAACCACAGCTCCTTCTTAGACAAGTTGAATGCTTTGCGGAGCTATATTCATTGCTCACTACTTTCGCTTTCCCATCTTACTCTACAGCTACATACTTCCATGATTGGCAACATCAGAACCGGCATATTTATTATCTATGCAATAAGTAGATTATTTTCTGTACGTTCATCACTACAAAAGATATCTGTATCGGTTGTATTAAACCTTAGCCTGCCCCAATGAAAAGACCCCAGTGCCACCCCACTAATCACCATTGTGCCTGCCCCAAATCCGCCCTATGCCAGGTTTATTTTGAGGCCTATTTAGTCACTCTTTATTTGCTGGGTTTGCATTTTCAAACCACTATATTTTTTAAATAAATAATCACCTTGTCATACCAACATTATCTGTTTTTGCTTTCTGTATATTTTATGTGTATGTGCATGAATCTCTTAATATTTCTCATTTGAAGTGCTTCCTTAAAGGTCACCTGACATGAAAATGTATGTTGACTTAATTTGATGCAACATAATATGTAGATAACAAAATCACTAACTGTTCAATGGAAATATGTGTCTTATATTTTAAAATAATATGTCTATATTTCATCTCATTTCAAAACATCCTCCAACTCAAGATTCCCCCTGTGACATCATCAAAGGTAGAAATGAGCAGGATAATAGACAGAATTTATGCACAAACTAAACATTGCAATGACTACCTCCACCTGCCCACAAGAGCATCGCATGTCTTCAGACAATACCATCTAACAACCTTTCATGTGGGAATAATAGTTTCCTTATGTCAGAAATGTGCCAGCTATGCCAAGGAAAAAAAAATTGCAATATAAACATGTGATGCTATTATAATCACTTGCAAGTAGTCATTGCAATGTTTGGTTTGTGCATAAATTCTGTCTATTATCGTGCTAATTTCTACCTATGATGATGTCAAAAGGGGAATCTTGAGTTGGAGGATATTTTGGAGGCGGGGCTTATCAACATATATTTTCATGTCAGGGGACCTTTGAATAGCCTAAGTGGGAGTCTCCTTCTATTTATGATACTAATTGATAAAAAAATAAATGATAAATTAATGAAGTTTTCAAAATTGAAATGATTAATTAATTAATATGTATGAAAAAAACAAAATTGGCACAAAAAAACTTTTACACATAAATGATTACATATGAATGCACATAAATTACGATCTCTGCGCTCCTCCACCGTTGTTCTTTTTTTTCTTCTCTTTTTCTTTTCTTCTCTTCTTCTTTTTTCTTTTTCTTCTTTCCTCTTTTTTGTTGACCCCTCTCTCACGTTTCTTTTCCCTTTCTTTCCTACCGTCCCTTTCTTTCATCTTCTTCTCTTTCTTCTTCTTTTCATTCTCCGACTCTGAATTGTGAACGTTTTTATATACAACTGATATATATTTTCTTCTCTCTCTTTTAATTCTTTGTTTTATTATTGATTTTTAATTTTCTCTCATTTTTTTCTCTAGGAATTTTACCTAATGTCAGTCTGTGGATTTTACTCTAATATAGTATATGCAACTTTACGCCTATCTTGTTTTCTTACTACGTAACCACTTGTGATTGTATTTCTTTTTCCAGGGTCCCTAATGAGTCTACCGCCTAATTTTGATTTATTATTTTCACTTTTTTGTGCAGGAACTTTACATCATGTCGATCTGTGGATTTTACTCTATAATTTGGTTTACTCAACTTTACGCCTATCTTGTACTACGTAACAATATGTAATAAGCGCCCCTAGTTTCAGTTCAAAATACGCTCGTTGTACGCAATCATGTTTTTGTGTAAATTGTTCATTCATTCATCCTTAATAAAGGTTCATCTAGAAATCAGCACCATCGCAACCTTTATTCTTCTTTAAAATATATATATATATATATATATACATTAGATAAATGAACAGCCAATCAATCAAATCACTCAACATATTTACCTTCTCCTCCTGTGTGTAGAGATCAATGCAAAGAGCATTGCCCTGACAGGCTGCTGGTGTGATATCCTCTCTCAACCAACCAACCAACCATCTAATCAATCAATCAATCAATCAATCAATCAATAATGTAGTTACCTTCTCCTCCTGTGTGTAGAGATCAATGCAGTCAAAGAGCGTTGCCCTGACAGGCTGCTGGTGTGATATCCTCTCTCTCAACCAATCAACCAACCATCTAATCAATCAATCAATCAATCAATCAATCAATAATGTAGTTACCTTCTCCTCCTGTGTGTAGAGATCAATGCAGTCAAAGAGCGTTGCCCTGACTGGCTGCTGGTGTGATATCCTCTCTCTCAACCACCCAACCAACCAACCATCTGATCAATCAATCAATCAATCAATCAATCAATCAATAATGTAGTTACCTTCTCCTCCTGTGTGTAGAGATCAATGCAGTCAAAGAGCGTTGCCCTGACAGGCTGCTGGTGTGATATCCTCTCTCTCAAACAACCAACCATCTAATCAACCAATCAATCAATCAATCAATCAATCAATCAATCAATCAATATGTTTACCTTCTCCTCCTGTGTGTAGAGATCAATGCAGTCAAAGAGCGTTGCCCTGACTGGCTGCTGGTGTGATATCCTCTCTCTCAACCACCCAACCAACCAACCATCTGATCAATCAATCAATCAATCAATCAATCAATAATGTAGTTACCTTCTCCTCCTGTGTGTAGAGATCAATGCAGTCAAAGAGCGTTGCCCTGACAGGCTGCTGGTGTGATATCCTCTCTCTCAAACAACCAACCATCTAATCAACCAATCAATCAATCAATCAATCAATCAATCAATCAATCAATCAATCAATATGTTTACCTTCTCCTCCTGTGTGTAGAGATCAATGCAGTCAAAGAGCGTTGCCCTGACAGGTTGCTGGTGTGATATCCTCTCTCTCAACCAACCAACCAACCATCTAATCAATCAATCAATCAATCAATCAATCAATCAATCAATCAATCAATCATGTAGTTACCTTCTCCTCCTGTGTGTAGAGATCAATGCAGTCAAAGAGCGTTGCCCTGACAGGTTGCTGGTGTGATATCCTCTCTCTCTGTACACTCTCGTGCTCCTCGATATAGATGCTCAACGCACGCTGACAGAACCTACAGACATAGAGAGAGGAGAGGGAATATTAACTCTCAGTATCATACTACGGTAGTCCCAAGTGAATTATGATTTTTTTCAGGGCTTAATTTCTACACCTTACCAAAGACCTTGATACCATTTACGAACATGAAGTTCAGATTTGTTTAAAGTGAAACAGTATTAAACAATGCCTTTACAGTTTTATTGACGAAGGGTATGAATAATCTTGAGCAAGTCAAAATACAAATAAAGCAGTGTGCTCTTTGTTATGCAAATGAGGTTATACAAAAACAATTCAGAATTTTTCCCTTTCGAGTAAAGATATCTAACTGCGGCCAAAATATTCTGTATCCACCTGTCATTTTTCAGAAAAACATAAAAGACTGAAATTTCAGCAAGGGAATGAATATTTCTGTCATTAACTGTACATGTATGTAAATTTTATTCACATTGTTCAAACAATACATTACTAATGGTAACCTCAAATCTTGTTTGAGTTTTGTCCGAGTAGCAACAACTAATAGATTCAAAGTGCACTCCATCCATTGAAACTGCATTACGAAATACTGGTGGATGTACTAACGCGTCACTAGGCAGGTAGGGGAAAAAGTTGTAAATACATTAAAAAAACAGCCTATTAGATACTGATACATGGGTATGAGTTTTCAATGTAGATACTCATATATGACTATTTAATCTCTCAGTGCCAATCCGCAGTAATCCTATGAGAATCACAACAAAACATTACTCCTAATGGGACTATAAAGTTTAAAGGGCTAGTTAGGTACTGCTAATGGTGTTATGGCTTATCATAGATACCTACGGCACCATGGCACAACCTACAGAAGGCAAGGAGAGGGATAAATAAACAACGTTTCCTCTAGTGTGAACAGACCTGACGATGGGATATGCATGAGGAATAGTAGTCTATGCCGCACTCTTGCATACATGCTGCAAAGAAACAGCATGTCTGAGTGGAAACACAATTCCGAAGAGAGAGAAAACACAGGCAGGTAACGTGTGTGCCTCTGAGCGTCTTGATTACATATGGAAAGGGGCTAATGGAGATGAAATAGAGGCTTAAGTGGTGTATAATCTTTCATATATAACCCATGTCAGGGACAGTACTAAGATAACACCATGCATCAGCGGGTACATAGGTATTCTTTCTTCTCCTTCTGAGTTTCTTGGGTGTGTTTTTTTACCATGTTTAGTACCGCCCACTCCGCAAGAATCTAGACTACATATGTAAATATCCATGGGCTGGGGAATGGTATGGCTGTACATGTAAAGTAGCCTGCATTACTAGTGTATAGGTGCATGTCAACATAGGGAAGATCATCATTTGAATATGAAACTTTGGAATAAGGAAAACAATAAGACAGAGCAGAAAATATTATAAGAAAGGAACCTATAGGACTTTCAATTCAAGAGGGAAAAAGCAGAAGGCACCCCAAAAATTGTTTTTTAAAATATCATTAAGAAGGAATTTAAGTGAGAATGAAAAACTGGTGGTATTTTTATTGAATAATTGTAGAAATATCGGAGAAACAGATTAGAAAAGAAATTACACACAATCTATGAGTTGTTAATGCTTAAAGTGCTATGCATTTTTAATTGGATCCATCTGTCAACTGATTGCCATTATAATCCTAAACTGTCATTTTCCCGAACACAACAATCAACACTTGCGGGCAAACATGATCTATGTGGGTGGGGTGGGGAAGGGGGAAGTTGACATAGTAAAGAGATGTATGTGACATTCAAACACATACATTGGACTGGACAGTCACAGCATGCACACCATGTCGGCGGGGAAGGTTACATCAATTTCCTCCGCTAACTTTGTTCGGCCTCTTTCCTTGAGCGCCTGGCCTGAAGCAGGGAGACTGTTCTGGAAGGATATGAATCAACCGTCTTTCTTTGAACCCATGCTCGACGTCGCCAAGGAGTTGTGTGCTCTCAACATGTGTTTAATAATTACAAACATGATTGTGTGGCAATGGCTTCTCAGAGAGAACTAAAGAAATGTAGGGTCTCATTTTGCTTGTCCATTCCGTTAATACCATCATTACCTATGTGAGCACAACAGATATATCAGTAATGTAGGAGAGTGAATTTTGAGAATTCTCCCTTTTAAGTCTGTGGAATGCAGGTCAGGGAGTCAGGTCGGTACATGGAATGTTTATGGAAAGTGAACCTCATCACGTAGCATTGATGCTAGGAAAAATATAGTTCCTGGTTAAATGTTTCATTGTTGTGAACATGATGATAAGTATTATTGTGGTGATAGTACTTAAGATGTTGTCATAAGTGTGTCTCTAAATATCAAACAAAACAAAAACAAAACAAAACAAAACAAAACAAAACAAAACAAAACAAAACAAAAAAGGAGGATGAATATTTGCACTCAGAGTGGGTGATTGGCTCATCCTCTGGGACAAGAATCTTGAAGGGAGTATGAGTGCACGCAAGATACGCAATTTGGCATTGCTGGGTGAAAGACACTGAGAGTGTAGTACAAGCAATCGTTCGAGGAGCTGGAAGAGTTAACAAGAGCTTGGTTGGGCAGGCTTAGGAGGTACGTTTTACCACTCTATGTATTGCACAGTTAAAACATTACATTGTACTAATTTAGTGTTGAAGATAAGGGTAGATATATGGAGAGAAATGAGCTTTGCAAGTTAAAGCTTTGCAAGTGCGTACACGTGCAGCTTCATGCATGCCTTGTATACACAGTCATAGCACTATTGTTTTAGGCAGGATCGCATCGTGTATGCGTATCGTGTGTACAGAATTGCGTGTAGAATACACAGAGCATGGGGGTACAGGCTGTGGTGGGTGTGCATTTTATACTATGCCCAAAGTTTGTATTACATGTACGTCCAAGCTATACTCGAATCCTAGTTTAGTAGTGAATATAATGTGGATGGGAAGGTGACCATGAATGATTCTCATTAAATTGTTCACAGTACAGTATTGTATTGATAATTATGTGATTATAGAGGTTGTTACTCAATTGGGGCAGTTCAATTGGGATGCCATGTGTAGTGCTCATTCGGGTGCACAGGGTAGGAATTGTTTACACAGTGATGTTGGGGGCGCATACGTGTGTGTCTGGCGTAGGCGGAGTGCAGCTTTAAACCTGGGGTAGTCTATACTCTCAGACCATCCATCTTGTAGTTATTAATAGGATGACATAACTATTGTACGTTGAGAGGGATTCTGAATCTCAGATCTCATGGTATAGAAGTTGAACCTATAATAATGTGTTGTACAGGTATTCTTAACTAGAGTTAAGGAATTGGACCTAGGGTTTCGTTACTTATTAGGCATTGTTATTTCGATTTAAAAAAGGTTTCTATCAAGGGAGACTGTGCGGTTTGCCGGTGTTGCCAAGCTGTGGGTGACACGGAGTCAGAACTCTGAGCAGTGGAGGTATGTTAACATTTCATGTGAAATGTATTCAGGAAGAGTGGTTGGGGAGATCGAATGTAATGCTGACCATAGTGTAATGTTATAAAGTTGTGTAATGTCAGTTTATTTTATGATTTACAACTGGATTGATATTGTAGTCTTATTATAATCTTATACATGATTCAGATGAGTAATTTTGATGTGTTGAGATACGGGAATGCTTATAAGGACACAATTAGATTATAATGTTGACCCAACGTTGAGGATGTTATTAGTATCATGAATTGAGGGCAGATGGGTATTGTACAATCGCAGTATATCCCATATAGTTCGCATGTTGCATTTGTTTCGTTAAAGACACCAGGAACTTACGTGCGATAATTGAGTAGGCATGTGTTAATACTTATATCATTTTGCTGTGAGTTCGATAAGGGAGCAGAAATAACAGAGAAAAGCATGTTGTTGTGCCTTGATATTAAGAGTACTACATATATACTTCTGGAAGTGATGTAGATAAAGGAGAAGACTCAGAAAGATTATTCCAACTACTGATAAGGAGGTGGTATAATACTCATGTAAGTGTGAACTATAGCCACTGGTAAAGTTACATTAGCACTTCAATTATGATAATGTTGTACATTATTATATGTTGTTTGTTAAAGATGACGAATGCTCATGTAGGCCCTGGAAAGCATTAGAGTATTTCTGTCTGATTATTGTGAATGAATAATATGCATAAACGTGCATGGATGGGTCGATGGTGGTTCAGTTCGGACCGTTGATGTTTATTGTTAAACAAGGGGAATTATTTGAGTACTTTACAATCATTAGGATTTATTGTATTATATTTAGGTTCCAGCTGGAGGGGTAGCGTACTGGTCTGGGCGTATAACCAGTGTGAGGAGGACCTCAGTTGGGTGAGTTGTGAGTCAGGATGGCCAAACGGATTCAACTGTTTATGTCTTATTATTGTTATTGCTATTTATGGCCTTCATAAGAAAAAGATTGTTCTTACAGTCGAGTGATGTTCTGAATAATGTTTAAAGGGTTAAGGTGATTGATTAAAAATGCAAATAGTAGGTAATAATAATGATGAGTTAAATGTTTTGTAGTTGTATGTACTTAACCTCATGATTCATGACTTCAATAATTACAGATCATGTGATTATATAGAATTATGTTGACAAATAGGAAGTTGTTTCGGGTCACTCATTTACAGGATCAAAATGTTTAATGAGAGCTTTTCTAGTCTGGAGAAAGAGGCTGTGATGTGATGCCAAGTGATTGTTAAGGTTTGAATTTAGAAGATTAATATTCTCAGGCTTCATATTAATCTGGTTGGGTTTAGTTGAGTTAAGTATGACATGTTGCGCTTTTCAAAGTTAGAAAGGATGTCTAAGATTTGTATCATGATCATGTGTTGATTATGCTCTCTTCTTGTTGTCTTTTTCTGCTCTGGCAGAGGTTTTTTTTTTTTTTTGTGCATACTTAGGTCGCAAGTGCCACCAATAAAACAACCCACCCCTTCAAATTCGAGTGTCAGCGTCTTCTATCTGTCGTGCCTCATCCTGACAACCCCCCCCCCCCCTTCTAGACTACGACAAATGGTGTCAGGAGTGGGATTGGGTCAACGGCATAGCGCGACATCGCAGTGAGGGACAGGAAGCGACTACCCGGCGGACGAGGGAGACAGAGCAAAAAAAAAAAAAAAAAAAAAAAAAAACCTTCAACTGGAGGTGATGTTAGGGAGAGTGTAAGATATTGAGTTATAGATTCATGAGACTGTATTTTCTTCTCCCATTGTAAACCAACAGGTTACCTGGTCGATTAATTAATATCTTTTCCACTATAAACCAGCAGGTTACCTGGTCGATTAATTAATATTTTTTCCTCACTGTAAACCAGCAGCTTCTGGATTGTAATCAAACAATAAGAAATATGGCAAGCCGTAGATCAAGCAGAAGGCAAGAGTCACCCCCAGCAGATACACCGGAAGCAGGCTTAGCTGGTATGATCGATGCTTTGACGGGCGCATTCCAAAACATTTCAGCCTCTAGGGGATTACCCACACTGAAGTTGACGAAGTTCAGGGGCCTCCCGCAGAGATCCGGTGACCCAACTGTCATCGAATGGCTGGAAGAGTATGAAGATTACTGCAATTATTATAAGTTGAACCCACAAGAGAAGACCCAGGTGCTCCTAACACATCTTGCAGACTGCGCCAAGGACGAGGTGCGATGTCACGACCCGGAAACAAGAGGAGATAGCAGCGCTTTGAAGGCTATCCTTATCTCGAGGTTCGGGAAGAAGGAAGGTGTGCAACCGTTGACCAGTCAACTCCATGCCCGAGTGCAGAAGCCAGGGGAATCACTTGCGGAGTTTAGCAGTTCTCTCCTTCGCCTGTATGATAGAATGGAAAGTGCGGCTTTGGTTGATGAGAAGGAGGCACTGGCCAAAATGAAGGACAGCACCTTGAAGGAGCGATTCATCACTGGGGTCAAGGATCGACACTTTCAAAGAGAGCTCAGGCGGACTGCCCTATCAAACCCTAGGATGTCTTTTCTGGATTTCAGGAAGGAGGTGCTGGATCTCTTCCAAGATGAAGATTTTACTCCCCCACGGGCCAACATTAGGGAAGTAGAAATCGAAGCACAGCGGGTTTCATCTCACCCCATAGAGGATCCCACAGTGCAATCCATGAGGAGTGAGATATCAGAACTTCGGGACGCATTGAAAGAAGTGATGCAGGTAGTGAAGACGATGGAATCTGGCCCACCGAGGAGACGTCCAGGTACTGAGTTTTGCTATAATTGTCATCGACGGGGTCACTTTAAGAGAGAGTGCCCGTCGCCTCCCCTGTGTTATGGTTGCAAACAATTCGGACACATCCGCAGAGACTGCCCATTGGAGAACAACCGTCAGGCACCAGCTCAATCTCATGGCGATGCACCCAACATGGAGGAGCCCCAGCCACAAGGAAGGGTCAGAGCTGTCCGGCATCAAGAGGAAACCAATTTGACTCCTCAGCTTGTCTCGCAGAGTCCTAGGGCTGAAGTTCAGATAGCAGGGGTGAGCACCATCTGTGTACTGGATACGGGGGCGGAGGCGAGCCTCATCCCTTCATCCTTCTACAATAAGCATCTGAAAGGTCACGTACCGTTGGATGGGGACGGCGCTGGTGTGAGGGTAGTCGGCGTGACGGGGAGTATCCTTCCCATCATTGGGTACATTCGGGCGCCAGTTGTTGTTGACAGGAAGTCCACTGAAGTAGGGTTCCTCATCGTGGAAGACACTGCGAAGAAGGTTGAATGGAAGAAAGAGAGCTCGGTAATCTTAGGCTGCAATGCTCTCCGCATGCTGCTTCAAGGGGATCTCCAAGGGAGTGAAGGCTGGAACTTTGTGGAGAAGACTCTTGAGCTACAACAGTCTACACAGGCTGCCAGTGCACTCCTTGTCATGAGTGACGACGAAATTATTCCTCCCCTAACCGTACGTAGGATTGAATGCAGAATAGAGGACTCTGGGGCGCTGCATGGAATGGATGTACTGGTGGAGCCACTCGCCTCTCCGAAGGGTTATCTTGATAAAAACCACCTTGATGTTTACGATGGATGCATGCATGTCAGTGGCCCGAGACTTGAGGTAACTGTGGCCAATCGATCGTCAGAACTGAAGACGATCAACCAAGGCACTGTTGTAGCATCTGTAGTCGAGGTAGCTGATCGAGAAGAGATTTATGTTGTAGAGAGGGATGGTGTGATTGAGGTCAACATCGCAGATGTAACCGCTGAAGTAGGGGCAGGGGCTTTGTTGGGAGTGGAAGACGACACTAATGCTGAGGTGGATCAGATGAGGGAAGGACAGTACATCTGCCAAGACGGGAGTAGACTGGAGTTACCAACTGGGGTGAATCTGGACCACCTTAAACCAGATCATGCAGATGTAATCGCCAGACTAGTATCTCAGCACTCGCAGGCATTTGCCCGATCAGATATGGACTTGGGATGTTGCACAGTGATCCCCCATCAGGTTCGCACCCAGGACGGACCACCTGTCCGGCTCCCCTATCGGCGCATTCCACCAAACCACGTCCCGGAGATGAAGGCTCTGCTGCAGGAGATGCTGGATAAAGGCATAATCAGACGATCCAACAGCCCTTTCGCAAGTCCAGTAGTGCCAATCCGCAAGAAAGATGGTTCTCTTAGAATATGCATCGACTACCGCCAGTTAAACAAGAGGATCATTCGAGATTCCTTCCCACTTCCTCGAATTGATGAGACTCTTGAAGCATTGGGAGGGGCCAAGTTCTTCAGTTCCCTTGACCTTGCAAACGGCTATTTTCAAATAGCTATGGAGGATGGTTCCATCGAGAAGACAGCTTTCAGGGTCTCATGGGGCCTTTTCGAATTCTTGAGGATGCCTCAGGGGCTAGCCAACAGCCCTAGCACGTTTCAGAGAGTAATGGAACTGGTTCTGGGAGATCTGAATCTAACCAATCTAGTCATCTACTTGGATGACATCCTTGTCTTTTCGAGGACCCTAGACGATCACGTCGCCAGACTTAATGTAGTGTTTGATCGACTGACAGAATACGGGTTGAAGTTAAAGGGGAGGAAGTGTCAGTTTCTTCAAGAGGAGGTACATCATCTGGGGCACGTGGTGTCTGCATCAGGAATTTCGGTCGATCCCAAGAAGATTGAGACGATAAGGAGCTGGCCTACTCCTACAAGTATCAAAGAGTTGCGCTCGTTTTTAGGCATGGCATCGTACTATCGCAGGTTTGTCGCAGGGTTCGCTGGGGTCGCAGCCCCATTACATACACTAGTAGGGAAGTGCCAACTTGGGTCCAAGAAGTCCAAGAGAAGACATGGTGATAGTGTACAGGAGTTTGTATGGTCGGAAGAGGCACAGCAGGCATTTGACAGTTTGAAGAGTACGATGACGACTACCCCAGTCCTTGGATACCCTCAGTTCGACAAGCCTTTTGTAGTGGAAATAGATGCATCACTACAAGGGTTGGGAGCTTGTCTTTCTCAACGTGGCGATGACGGGAAACTACACCCTCTGGTGTATGCAAGTCGAGGACTGAGAGATGTGGAGAAGAACTACCCAGACTACTCCAGCTTCAAGCTAGAGCTTTTGGGTCTGAAGTGGGCCATCGCAGACAAGTTTCGGGAATACCTCATAGGGAGCACGACTGAAGTCCGGACCGATCATAATCCTTTAGCACACCTGGATACTGCAAAGTTAGGAGCTACAGAGCAACGATGGGTCGCACAGCTGGCACCCTTTGATCTGCAGATCAAGTACCTACCCGGGAGACAGAACAGATGTGCAGATGCTCTAAGTAGGCGCCCAAATGAAGAGGAGGAAACATGCCCACCTACCATAGAGGATGTGTTATGTTGTTCAGCAATGCCAGTGGAGGTGCATGCACAAGCGGGTAAACCAGAACGACCAGCCAAGATGGTGGAGCCGAATACACATGTATCTACTGTTCTCCCATCCTTTAGTCTACCACAGCTGTCGGAACTCCAACAGAAAGACGACAGTCTTGGCACGGTCTGGGAGTATTGGAGACAAGGGTGGAAGCCTGGAGATCCACTACCAGAGGAGGCATCGGTGAGAGGGTGGATGAGAGAGTGGAAGCACCTAGTGGAGAGTGATGGTATACTCTACCGGCGAGTGTTGGTGCAAGGTGAAATTTTGAAACAGTTACTTGTGCCAACCAAGATGAGGCAGACTATTCTAGAAACGGTTCATGATAAATGGGGGCATCAGGGCGTGACAAGGACCTTGGGACTGCTGCAGCGAAGATGCTTCTGGCCGGGTCTCCATGCTGATGTTCGCCATTATATCAAGATGTGCTTCAACTGTACAGTAGCGAAAGCACCGACCCCAACCGTGAGGAATCCGATGCGCCACCTGCTTGCGTTCAGGCCATTGGAGATTTTGGCCATAGACTTCTTGAAGATGGATCGGGGACGAGGAGGATATGAGGATATCCTAGTACTAACCGATGTCTACAGCAAGTACGCCCAAGCGATCCCATGCAAAGATCAAAGTGCACGGACGGTAGCAAAGGTCCTCAGAGATGTGTGGTTTGTCCACTACGGGATACCCCTTCGAATCCACTCCGATCAGGGACGAGACTTCGAGAGTCATCTGATAAAGGAGGTCTGCGCTTTGTATGGTGTGAAGAAATCTCGTACCACCCCCTATCATCCGGAGGGGAATGGACAGGTAGAACGCTTTAATAGAACACTCTGTTGCCTGATTCGTTCCATGGACCCAACTGACAGGAAGAACTGGCCGGAAATGATTGCCCATCTGGTATTCATCTACAACTCCACACCACATCGATCGACGGGTTATTCGCCATGTAGGCTGATGTATGGCAGGGAACCATGTCTCCCTATAGACCAGCTTCTCTCACGAGTGGAAAGAGAGTGGGACCAGGACTTCGTGAAATCGCAGGCTGCAGCCATGACGAAAGTGAATGTCCTCGCGGAGCAGAACTTGAAGAGAAGAGCGGCCGAAGATAAACAGCGCCATGATCGTAGGGTCGGGCCGTCTAGAATGGAGGTCGGGCAACATGTGCTGTTAAGACAGACGGCATTCACCGAGAGACACAAACTTGCTGATAAATTCTTCAGGGACCCTTATGTCATCGTAGGAGTCAATGTGGATGGGGATGTTTGCCACATTCGACCAGTTCATGGAGGAGACATGAAAACAGTTAATAGAAGACTGTTAACATTGGACCCCAGAAGTGCAGATTGTCATATCAGAATTGACACAGAATCCCAGCCTTCATCTGATAGTGAGGGAGACGGAGACGAATGGACCTCAAACGATGAGGCTAGAGATGGCGATTTAGGTGAGCCTTCGTGGTTCTCACTTGGTACCGATGAACATGAGCAAGAAAATGTAACAGTCCCTCGTCGGTCGAAGCGAGTGACCAGAGGGCAACATAGTAATCCTAATCATCTCCCAAAATCAGCGACTCGTTGATGTTAAGTTTGAGGTTGATCATATTGTTGTGTTGGGATCATGAGTGGTGAATATAGTTCAGCAGTATAGTTGCATTACTCAATGAGACAGAATAGGAGAGTCGTTCATGTATGTGAAGTTCCTCAGACATGAATTACATTTGATTGTGTGCTACACCCTTTTTGATGACACCAGTGAAGTATGGTAGAAGTGTATGTTTATTTTCTCTCTTGGCATATGCCTTATTTAGAAACAAAGAAAAAACTGGGAAAGGTATTATTTTAACCTTATTTTAATTTTGATTTAGTTGAAAAATTAAGAAAGGCTATGAAAATGTGCTTGGGAGTGCATGTATTGTTTCTCAGGTTTTCTTCCAAATATTTCTTAAACTTACTTTTGTGTTGAATTTCCTCCAACGAGTATTATGTTGCACTTTATGTTTCCAATCAATTCAGCAGTGTAGGGGAATATCTCTCAAACACCATTAGTGTGAGCAGAAGGAGAGAGAGAGATGTGGCAAGTAGGCGGAGAGAAAAGCTTTGTTTGTCTTTCAGGATATTACTAAGCGTGCATCATTCAGTTAGACTTTTATGGCTAGCTGGATGAAGACGTTATTCTTTGCTTCCTAAGAGTAACACAGGTATCTCTTTTTTCTTTTACGCCGTAAACCTTGAGGAGGCTTGTCAGAAGTAACCGTCTGAATATCACTGTACAAACCAAGACTTGTAAATGTTTTTAGAGACTTTTTTTTCACAGCTTTTAAAAGAAAGACTGCAAACTGAATTTTTTTTAGGATGTGTGGATCTCCCAAGCTATGTGGAAGGAAATGCACATCTTTGGAACTGAGAAGGGTGCTGATCGAAACATGTACCTGGGCAATTTTGAAGTGACCAATTTTAAGTTTCCAAATACATTGTAGGTAGAGGAAGGAGAAAGGAAGCTGAGTTGAGCATTATTCCTGTGACTTGGTTTCTGGATGACGCTGAATTGTCATTTATTTTAATAATTACCCATGTGGTGAAGATATGGATATCTTTCTGATTTGTATATTGAATTGGGTTAGCATGAAACAAGGCTTGAATTAGAAAGTATGAAAGTATGAAAGTATGATTAGAAAGTATGATTGTCTTGAGTAGTAATGATTAGCCGATTGTCCTTCACATTGTCATGTCATTCAAACATTTCTTCGCAACTAGTAAAGACCCGTGGTCTACTGAGTTGTTTCCTTTTACCCCCCAACGACTTTCTCTTCGTGACCTTAATAAGGTGACTGATGGTAAATAGAGAGACTCTTGATGTCCTCTCCAAGGAGGGGGTCTGTTTAATGACCTTGTGGGCTTGACAGATTGATAACTTTGTTTTGCCATAAATGTGCTGAATGGGTAATATCCACATAACAATATTTTTGGATATTCAGATAGCTATACATCTGTACTAAGTAAGATAGAGGTGTACCCAGTAGTAGAGATGTTAATGTCTTAGTACCCTTGAAGGCCAGTGGTGCAAGGCTTGATGTATAGGTGTTAAGAAACCATGTTGTATGAGTGAGGTCAGTCATACCATTTGTCAGGATGGATTGTAGGAGAGTGAATTTTGAGAATTCTCCCTTTTAAGTCTGTGGAATGCAGGTCAGGGAGTCAGGTCGGTACATGGAATGTTTATGGAAAGTGAACCTCATCACGTAGCATTGATGCTAGGAAAAATATAGTTCCTGGTTAAATGTTTCATTGTTGTGAACATGATGATAAGTATTATTGTGGTGATAGTACTTAAGATGTTGTCATAAGTGTGTCTCTAAATATCAAACAAAACAAAAACAAAACAAAACAAAACAAAACAAAACAAAACAAAACAAAACAAAAAAGGAGGATGAATATTTGCACTCAGAGTGGGTGATTGGCTCATCCTCTGGGACAAGAATCTTGAAGGGAGTATGAGTGCACGCAAGATACGCAATTTGGCATTGCTGGGTGAAAGACACTGAGAGTGTAGTACAAGCAATCGTTCGAGGAGCTGGAAGAGTTAACAAGAGCTTGGTTGGGCAGGCTTAGGAGGTACGTTTTACCACTCTATGTATTGCACAGTTAAAACATTACATTGTACTAATTTAGTGTTGAAGATAAGGGTAGATATATGGAGAGAAATGAGCTTTGCAAGTTAAAGCTTTGCAAGTGCGTACACGTGCAGCTTCATGCATGCCTTGTATACACAGTCATAGCACTATTGTTTTAGGCAGGATCGCATCGTGTATGCGTATCGTGTGTACAGAATTGCGTGTAGAATACACAGAGCATGGGGGTACAGGCTGTGGTGGGTGTGCATTTTATACTATGCCCAAAGTTTGTATTACATGTACGTCCAAGCTATACTCGAATCCTAGTTTAGTAGTGAATATAATGTGGATGGGAAGGTGACCATGAATGATTCTCATTAAATTGTTCACAGTACAGTATTGTATTGATAATTATGTGATTATAGAGGTTGTTACTCAATTGGGGCAGTTCAATTGGGATGCCATGTGTAGTGCTCATTCGGGTGCACAGGGTAGGAATTGTTTACACAGTGATGTTGGGGGCGCATACGTGTGTGTCTGGCGTAGGCGGAGTGCAGCTTTAAACCTGGGGTAGTCTATACTCTCAGACCATCCATCTTGTAGTTATTAATAGGATGACATAACTATTGTACGTTGAGAGGGATTCTGAATCTCAGATCTCATGGTATAGAAGTTGAACCTATAATAATGTGTTGTACAGGTATTCTTAACTAGAGTTAAGGAATTGGACCTAGGGTTTCGTTACTTATTAGGCATTGTTATTTCGATTTAAAAAAGGTTTCTATCAAGGGAGACTGTGCGGTTTGCCGGTGTTGCCAAGCTGTGGGTGACACGGAGTCAGAACTCTGAGCAGTGGAGGTATGTTAACATTTCATGTGAAATGTATTCAGGAAGAGTGGTTGGGGAGATCGAATGTAATGCTGACCATAGTGTAATGTTATAAAGTTGTGTAATGTCAGTTTATTTTATGATTTACAACTGGATTGATATTGTAGTCTTATTATAATCTTATACATGATTCAGATGAGTAATTTTGATGTGTTGAGATACGGGAATGCTTATAAGGACACAATTAGATTATAATGTTGACCCAACGTTGAGGATGTTATTAGTATCATGAATTGAGGGCAGATGGGTATTGTACAATCGCAGTATATCCCATATAGTTCGCATGTTGCATTTGTTTCGTTAAAGACACCAGGAACTTACGTGCGATAATTGAGTAGGCATGTGTTAATACTTATATCATTTTGCTGTGAGTTCGATAAGGGAGCAGAAATAACAGAGAAAAGCATGTTGTTGTGCCTTGATATTAAGAGTACTACATATATACTTCTGGAAGTGATGTAGATAAAGGAGAAGACTCAGAAAGATTATTCCAACTACTGATAAGGAGGTGGTATAATACTCATGTAAGTGTGAACTATAGCCACTGGTAAAGTTACATTAGCACTTCAATTATGATAATGTTGTACATTATTATATGTTGTTTGTTAAAGATGACGAATGCTCATGTAGGCCCTGGAAAGCATTAGAGTATTTCTGTCTGATTATTGTGAATGAATAATATGCATAAACGTGCATGGATGGGTCGATGGTGGTTCAGTTCGGACCGTTGATGTTTATTGTTAAACAAGGGGAATTATTTGAGTACTTTACAATCATTAGGATTTATTGTATTATATTTAGGTTCCAGCTGGAGGGGTAGCGTACTGGTCTGGGCGTATAACCAGTGTGAGGAGGACCTCAGTTGGGTGAGTTGTGAGTCAGGATGGCCAAACGGATTCAACTGTTTATGTCTTATTATTGTTATTGCTATTTATGGCCTTCATAAGAAAAAGATTGTTCTTACAGTCGAGTGATGTTCTGAATAATGTTTAAAGGGTTAAGGTGATTGATTAAAAATGCAAATAGTAGGTAATAATAATGATGAGTTAAATGTTTTGTAGTTGTATGTACTTAACCTCATGATTCATGACTTCAATAATTACAGATCATGTGATTATATAGAATTATGTTGACAAATAGGAAGTTGTTTCGGGTCACTCATTTACAGGATCAAAATGTTTAATGAGAGCTTTTCTAGTCTGGAGAAAGAGGCTGTGATGTGATGCCAAGTGATTGTTAAGGTTTGAATTTAGAAGATTAATATTCTCAGGCTTCATATTAATCTGGTTGGGTTTAGTTGAGTTAAGTATGACATGTTGCGTTTTATAAGTTAGAAAGGATGTCTAAGATTTGTATCATGATCATGTGTTGATTATGCTCTCTTCTTGTTGTCTTTTTCTGCTCTGGCAGAGGTTTTTTTTTTTTTTTGTGCATACTTAGGTCGCAAGTGCCACCAATAAAACAACCCACCCCTTCAAATTCGAGTGTCAGCGTCTTCTATCTGTCGTGCCTCATCCTGACAACCCCCCCCCCCCCTTCTAGACTACGACAGTAATAAAAAATAAACAGTTTTTCAAGTAAAATACATGTCTCTTAGCTGCATTCGAATGCACGCAAACACTGTTGATAATACACAGCTTAAGATATAATTTTGACAATGATTGAATCCCACAAACTCTGAAAAAATCTGGAAAGTCAATGTCAATTTTGTAGGCGAAAAAAATATCTTATATGTCTCTTTTTTATCATTCCAAAATGTTGGCACTGAGCATGGGGCAACAAAAGAATATCATGAGTGTGGAATGCTTTTGTCATTTATTAGCACGCTTTAGCATCCGTCCAGATGTTTGAATATATTATGCTTGATTTTCTTCTCCTTCTTAACACCTTCCTGGCCAAAGGAATCATGCCCACTAGAAACCACTTACTATACTCTCTTATCACCACAGCTAGATGAAAACGGGTTTTCTTTAATTGTTGTGAAATCTTATCATACCACTATCTATGTAACTCTAATACATCAAACCATACAGGTTGGCAGCTCTCCTCCCGTACCAATGGATGAGCCCTGTACAATCCAGGGTTACTTCAATAGGGATGCAATGATGGTATCATGCTGCAACATGGAATATACTGCCACAAACCTCTGTCCTGAGCTCTCTGTATGAGCTAAACATCATGGTTAACAGCCCCTTCATATGCTAACCAATCAGGCTCTTTATCCAAGCTCTCTTATGGAGCAGAAACATGGACCACAACTAAGAGACTGGAGAGAAAACTTAGAGTAACTGAAAGGGCTATGGAAAGAATTGTGATTGGTGTTACAAAGAGGGACAAAATTTGAAACCAGGATTTGAGAAAGAAAACCAAAGTATGGGACATAGTACAGAAAATTAAATCAAAGAAATGGAGGTGGGCTGGTCATCTGGCCAGGAGGAAAGATGATAGATGGACTCATAAATTAACCATCTGGACCCCCAGGGCTAACACCAGAAGAAGAGGCAGGGAAAGTAGGAGGTGGATTGACGATATTAGAGAATATGGTAGTGCGACATGGAAACGAACGGCACAAAATAGATCAAGATGGAAAAATGATGAGGAGGCCATCCTTCAGCAGTGGAGAGAAATAGGCTAGAGATAGAGATAGATCCAAGCAATCCTCCTTCTTCCCCTGCATCTCTTCCCATCTCTCTTTCCCATCAAGGCCAACTTTTCCAAGCCACCTTTCCGAAGTACATGCTCCCAAATCCTCAACCATCTAATTCTAAGCTCACATAATTAGCTTCTTTTTCAAGTTACACATTCTACAGACACAAATTTCCTCCCAACGATGTACCACTTCCCAGTTCCTGCTCAACCCTCACAAACCTATGCCTCAAATCTACAAAAATAAAATAAAATAAAAAAACCTATCTTGCAGACAAAATATTCCTGCAGGCGTATTGACTTGGCCTATTTTAAGTGGTAATTTTCCAGGGACTCCCTGTCCGTCCTCCTTAAGGATCTAGACATGGCCTACATATGGACATTTCAAAGAGACACATCACTGCAATTATCTAACCTAGTTAGGACTTCATTAGGTTTGTAGATGCCTAGCAGGTGACATGCCATTCCCAAGTCATTGTTCTCTCCACCGTCTTCAAAATGG
This sequence comes from Arbacia lixula, assembly GCA_963669155.1. NCBI lineage: Eukaryota > Metazoa > Echinodermata > Echinoidea > Arbacioida > Arbaciidae > Arbacia > Arbacia lixula. The sequence continues at coordinate 27,428,892 of OZ022579.1, read as the reverse complement.
TTGTGAGTCTAAGATTCTAAGATTCCATATACTGTACTGTACTGGGAAGGCAAAAAAGCCTTCAAAATGTTATTGTTAGCAATCTTCTTGCCAATGGTCTTAAATTCATGCATTGTCTAATTTAGAAGCTTGCTGAAAGTTACTTGCCCTCAAATGATCCACATATGGAGTAATTAATGATGAATGATTAAATCCTCAAAATGTTCGGGCCGAACATTTTGAGGATTTGTGATTTATGCCTTGAGATGTTAATTCAAAATGATCATGGTCTAAGCAATAGAAATGGAAAGAACGTAACATTCAATTAATAGTTCACCAAGCTAATTTGACGCACAATGATTACTAATACGTTTGCAAGAGGAGATCATAACCTTTTTGTGAGCAAAATATCTATAGATAATATTTGGCACACACCTACAACTCAGGGTCGATTCAAGGCAGCCAATTTAATAGCAATCCCACAGAAATATAATCATGCTTATAAAATGCATGCCAATGAGAAATAAAAAATCAGGGAAATTAAATAAATATATTCATGCTACACATTTCCTTTCGTCAAGGTGCCATAAATGAATGAATGTGTGATTGCATAGAGTCAGCAGTGGCAATTTAATTCACAATCCGTGTAGTGTGGAGGCAGTGGCAATGTGTAATAACACCAGTCATTTTGACGCTCACACGTGTAGCCTTGGTTCTAGGCTCTTGAGATTGTCTCTTTCATTGCCACCTTGAACTGAAGGCCATTTTTATTTGTTTAAAATCATTTATAGAGACTTTATAATGGGTTAAGCAGGAAGCAAATGTTTGTGCATGTACGCAACAGCTCAAAGGAATTGGCACTATAGGGAAAGGGAAAGGGAAGAAAGGGAAGGGGCCGCAGTTTTAAACCGTGGTATATTTTGTCCAGTTCAGCATGAAACATGATGCATTAGCCTAAAAAGCATCATGTTTCATGCTGAACTGGGCAAAATATACAGTGGTTTAAAACTATGGGTCCTTCCCTTTCCCTTTCCCTATGCCAATTCCTTTGAGCTGAAGTGTATACAGTCATGTAGTCACGTTGTGCCTATCCTATACGGTATCAAAGCACTTAACAAGTGTCACACAAAGACCTTTGTGTGTTTGTTTGTTTTTTTATACTGACACAGTATTATTTATTTTTATTTATTTTTATTTATTTTTATTTACTGACACACATTGGAAAGTAGTAGATGCAGACAAAATTGGCTTAAAAATAAAAATGAATTATTCACATGGTAGATTAAAAATAGTGACATTCATCACACAACAGCCTCTTTATCATAGGCTTTGACGTCAGGAGAGTATATTTTGCAAGTTTCCTATAAAATTGAGCGAACCGTAAGCATCTGTAAGCATGATATAACTCTCAAAAGAAAAAAGTATTAAGGCAGGAAAAATGTGCTCAAAGCTGTATACAAAACTTTGTCATTACCTGGGTAACAATATCATCATTTAGAGAGTGTTGACATTATAATAAGAGAAACAGCAAATTCTGTTCAATACGAAAAAAAAAAACTGAGATGGGGGTTTAAGGCTCGGAGCAATAAATACTGACTACACTGGTGATAGAAGAAAGTGAACATTGAGAAGATCGAGGCAATCTATATACTCCTGTATACATGGACATCTAGTGTATTGACACATGATTTACTGCTTAGTCCTAGAGAAATGGGAGAACATGTGATTGCCAAACCTCTTCCGCTGGCTTCCCAGGTCATCTAGCCTTTTCAAATGATGCCTGCTTGAAGAGATGGTTACGCCAGGTATTCCTAGCCATATCATAAGACCACTGGACATGATACATTGATCCATGTCATCCCAGTGTACATCATACAATAATTGCATACCATTTGTTTTTATCTTTGCAGCAAGAATGTAGAATCTTCATCAGCGGCTCATAATCGCAGCTGATAGCTCAATTAAACATGAGCTATTACAAACTTAATGTTTCCTGATTAATAGAGGTATTACTCTACTCTTAACATAATTACACGCACACATTAAGAAACATCACCCCCCCCCCTCCCCTCCCTGCATACACAGAAACCTCTGCCCACGCATACCATTCAACTACAAGTCTGCACGTTTTCCCAGGAACGTGCCATTCTTGAGATCAAATTACCCTGAAATATCATCACAATTACAGTAAGGTGGACAATTAGTCAGCGTTTTCTTCCATATATGAAAAATAAAATGCGCATGAAAGTTTCAGTATCAGCTTCCTACAGGTTTCCACAAACCCAGCTTGGAAATTTGTCCTTATCAACTTTAAAGGCAAAATGTCCCTATGCTTGGAATGCAACACAACCTGTATTGCTTCTTCATCCAATTTAGGTGGGGGATAGTGAAACTTGATTAGTAAGAAGTGAAGGATATGGCTCAAAATGGAAGAGAAAGTGAAGTTAAAAGAAAGAGGAGGGAGTGAATAAAGAGAGAGGGAAAAAAGGGGGGAAAGAGGATGTATAGAGAATACAGAGAGAGATAAAAGGGAAGATGAAAATGTAAAGAGAGAGAGAGAGTAAAAGAAAAAAGGAGAAAGAAAAATGTAGAATATACAGAAAGATGAAAGGGAAAAGAATATATTTAGAGTAGAGAGATAAAAGAAGAAATAAAAATGTATACAGAGACAGTAGAGGTAGAGAGGAAGAGAGAGAGGGAGAGAGAGAGAGAGAGAGAGAGAGAGAGAGAGAGAGAGAGAAAGAGAAAGAGAGAGAGAGAGAGCTATGAAGGAAAAAGCAAAATATAAAGAAAACATAGAAAGAGGTGAATGAGCAAGAGAGAGAGTGTGATGAAAGGAAAAAGCAAAATATAAAGAAAACATAGAAAGAGGTAAATGAGCAAGAGAGAGAGAGAGAGATGAAAGAAAAAAGCAAAATACAAAGAAAAGATAGAAAGAGGTAAATGAGCAAGAGAGAGAGAGAGAGATGAAAGGAAAAAGCAAAATATAAAGAAAACATAGAAAGAGGTAAATGAGCAAGAGAGAGAGAGAGAGAGATGAAAGGAAAAAGCAAAATATAAAGAAAAGATAGAAAGAGGTAAATGAGCAAGAGAGAGAGTGTGTGATGAACTGACAAAGATCACAGACAGGAAAGGGAAGAAGATACTGAGAAAGAATCGAAGAGAGGGTGAGGAAGAAAACAGGGGAATAAAGATGAATATGGATGAGCGAGTGAGTTGTCTCTCCTGATAACCTTTCCGGTGTGTGACATGGACAGCTACTGTCTCATACAGGTGTGAGAAACTCTACCTTGGTGTCAAGTCGTCAGCGTTTTATTACGAACCATTGAATCGGTGTGCTGTGCGCTGTACGGATTTAATGGTTCGTAAAAAAAAAAAAATGACAAAGTGCTAAACGTAGTCCGTCTTCACCAGACTCAGAGCTCAAAATAGCTCATCCAGTCAGATATCACTACATTATTTTAAAATTTGGGTCTAATAGTGCACTTTTTTTCACTTACAGCTTATGGCAAATGACTTGAATTAAATTATTAATTCCCGTGCTCATGATAACTTGCACATAAGTGAATCTCATGTGAATGGCCCTATTTACACATTCTGATAACGCACACAAATTTGAGGTCCTGTTCCGACTCCATGATAAGCACGACATAGGGAGGACCTCCTTGTGTAAATCATGAAAAGTGTGAATAGTCCTATACATAACTGCTGATAACTCACATGAATTTGAGGTACTATTCATACTCCATGATACCTAGACATGAAGCAGGCCTCAAGTGAATAATTGCTAATAGTATGAATGTCCCCATTCATAGATGCTGATAATTCACATACATATGAGGTCCTGTTTATACTCTATGATAAGCATGACATAAGGAGGACCTCCTCCTGAGAATTATGAAAAGTGTGAATAGTCCTATATACAGCTAATGATAACTCACATGAATTTGAGGTCCCGTTCCCACTCCACAATAGCCTTGACATGGGGTGGGCCTCCCTCCTCCGCTGTGGTCTGCAACATCCTGGAGACAAAAACAATTATTACATAATATGTCTGAGCTTTACCATTCGTTTGTCATCCATGTCATGTATTAACTGAAGGGGGGCATACATGTATAGCTCACATAATATCAACATGAAAGATACATTTGAAAGTTATTCTTTGTATGATTATTGCAAAGCACAGATGGAAAATGATCATTATGAAAATTGCAAATTGTTGAGCAACTTCTTACCATCAATATCGGTCGAATAACATACGAGTTTGCATGTTATGATTAAAGACTTACAAATGTTAAGCTTTCCTCACAAAGCACATGTTCCATTCTGTTTTAAGGTTAATCATGTCAACCAAGCACATATACACGTTACAGTATCTGAAGCATATTTGAAAATATGACACTAAATCCTACCCTGCACATCACTAATATCACTTTTACAGACATTTTCAGAACTTCATTTATCACAGCTCTAAAAGAAATATAAAGCTGCACATTGCACGGTTTTCACAGAGAAGTCACTCTAAAATTCCTCCATATTCACCTCATAATTTCTCATTGTAAGTTTCCCTCTGTGTGTTTGTTCACAGAACCTTTTAAGGACGTGCATGGACTTTGACCATCAGCCTCTTTTGTGATATTGATCTGATCATTTTTTTTCTTGCAATACCTTTCAGAAATGTTCTTTCAATCTACATCAGTATATATCCATTACAATGATAGGAGTAAACAAACCATACTACTCTTAAACTTACGCATTTTTACGTACAGCACTTAGACTTGGTATATAAAACCTGTTCAGTGCGCTAATGTAAGTTACATTGGTGTGCATACATACATGTTATACGAGCATGAAGACATAAGATTCACTTAAGAAACTAGAACAGTCCCTCTGTTCAGACACGGAGAACGAGGTGTACTTATGACAGATTGACAGGTCAACTCTTGTGTGTCTGAATGTCATTTAGAAGTACACTGCATAGCAATATGCTGTATCGAGCAATGATTCATTTAGCTTGTACAGTGTCTGTTCAGCGAATCTAACAGAAATTATGTAAATATAGCTAGCAAAGCACAGTAGCATACAACTTACCATTCATGGTAATTCTGCCATCAATTATAACTACCATGATAACATCCCATGACAGCCAATCAAATTCAAGATTTCCATAGAAGTTGCCATTGGTAGCAAAGTTTTCATGACTGGTGAGTTTTACGCAACAGGGCCCTGATATGCAACGATTTCAACGGAGAGCATAGTCCATTCCCAAGGGGTATTCGAATGTTTGCTTGCTGCGAACTTGTCTCCCAATCAGATGTTTCATGTGCGCTTTCCAGAAAGAAGACCATGGTCCTGTTGCATAAAGCTTACCATTGATGGTAACTTTGCTACCAATGGCAACTTATATCTATTTAGACCTTGAATTTGACTGGCTGTCGAGCGTTGTTACTATGGTAGTTACCATTGATGGCAGAGTTACCATCAGAGTAACTTTGCTGCCATTGGCAACTTCTATGGAAACCTTGAATTTGATTGGCTGTTGAGTGGTGTTACCATTGATGCATGGCACAGCAGGGGACAAATACTCTGGGCGATTCCGAAATGCTTAAAAGAGCCCTGGAAAATGTCAATAGAGCCCCCGAAATTCCCATAGACACAATGTAAAATTGTAGCCAATATACTAAAAAAAGTAGCCCACGAAAATGTTGAATTAATTTTTTCCCTGTGGCAGAGCTACCATTCATGGTAAGTTTTATGCAACGAGGCCATATTTCCTTGGCTGTACGTGGTTTATACTGAGTGAAAAGACCAGCTAAGGCCTCACAATCCCTGTGGATGCGAAATGTTCCGCTCCCTTTCACGAACACGGTTTGCCCCGATTCTTTTACAAATCTTCCCAATAAGCACAGTACACAGACTTTTCACCACATCATGTGTCTGAACATCACCATAGCAATACAAACAGCCGATAAAAGGATCCCTTTTACTGCGCAGTGGACACAAGGCTCGATGGTGACATTCCCATTGTCTCTATGCCCTCTATCACACATTACCATGGCAACCTATGAAGAGTTAATGGTCTGAGACACGGTTTGCAATTTATTGACATAGTAACCACTCCGCCTCACGCCTATATCACTTACCCCAGGGCAGGGACTGCTGGTGAAGAATCGCTCTGGTTACCACAATAAACCATTTTTATTATGTACCTAAATTTAATGCACGTGACCCAAACAATATGTTACTAAAGGCAACCACAAAGCTTGTCTGAGGTTTGTCCGTGTAGCAACAGCTAATAGATTCAGAGTGCATTCCATCAATTGAAACTGAGTCATGAAATACAGGTAAATGAAATAACACGTTACTAGATAGTTACAGGGAAAGTTGAGAATACATTACGAAAATGATCTACTGAGATACGTGCACACAAAATAAATAAAGAATTTCCATGGTGATCAGTACTCTTACCATTTGAAGTCTATTCTGTATTGTACTTGACAGTGACAAATCACATCAATTCACAAATTGGCACACTCTATGCCACTGCATTGGTGCACTTTCAATCCTATAATTCCTAGAATGAAGTATAACCAAATCCGCAAGCCTTCAGATGAGTGTCCTGATAAATGCAATTTATATTGCTTGTTGCTATGGTAACAGTTCCAACCTAATGATACAACTCGGTATTCATTCCCATTGCTGTCCATAGCTCATTGTCCGTTATGAAATCAGAGTTTAAATGCTGGTTACGAAATGACACGGAGCCTGTTGATATTGATAGTTGGACAAAATGGTATATAACTATCAGAGACTTATTAACCCATTACTCAAGATTAGACTTTCTGGCTTTGTGAATCCTGGTCCAGTTAGGATGTTAGTATTTGCCAGAGAACTGCAGTAACTAAAAGGATGTGCCTTAATTGTGCCCTGTAAGGCATTTGAAATTAATTCATAACCTGTCATCTTTTGTCCGAACAGCAAATTATGCGGGTACAGCAGATTATGCGGGAGTCACGCTGGTCAGTACCTGAGTGGAGAAAAGCCAGTCAGCATATATACTGGCTCAGTAAAGAGCAGGCTAAGATATGATTGGTTTGTTATCACAGCTTCAAGATATTAATGTTCCTGCCCACTGACCGATCAGCCCTGTCAGTTTCTACCCGCTGACCAACATAGGGATTCCTCATATACTCTAAAACAAAAGTATTATGGACAGCAATAGTGCTTTCCATTTTCTACGACTGTAAGCTAATCAGCGGTATTAAAAAAAATCATTACATATGTGGTTCACATTTTTTGAAATCTTGGCAATTTTATGACTGTCTATTTAACAGATGCTGGAAATATTGGTCCCACGCTGGCACTTAGTAGTTTGCATGAATATTCAAAGTGATGATTACAGATGATAACTAGAGCAATTCGACTGCCACGCAGTCGATAAATATGGCTCCGCCCTTTGCTAGCTCTATTTAGATTATTCTCAGAAAATCTGTTTGTTTGGTTGGGAATGATCCAGTGAATTCCTATGTGAAATGAAAATATCATATTCTGTTTTTCCATGTTTAGGGAAGTTTGGCAATGTTCATTTGACCTTTGACCTTTTACTTCTTTGACTTGCAATCTAACCAGTCTGTCTAAATCCATCCTTGTATCCATGTGATTCATGTATCATGTTTTCTAGAAATGCATAATTGGATTGGGATTTATTTGCCAATTTTGGCAAAGCTCATTGACCTTTGACCTCTGACCTTTGAGCAATTTCATCAAAAATATTATCAGTCTACCCCAAAGTTGTGATCCATCTTTGCACAATGTTTGGTTGGTAATGTACGACTGAATTTGGATTTATTTTGAAAAATATCACTTTGGGGACAATTTTTACATAATTCTTGGCAAAGTTCATTGACCTTAGACCTCTGACCTTTCAGCATTTTCACCAAAAATGTCACCAGTCTAGCCCCAAGTAGTGATCCATCTTTGCACCATGTTTGGTTGGAAATGTGCTATTGGATTTGGATTTATTGTGAAAATATAAAGTTTGGGGAAGTTCGCTGAGCGAACATTGCAGTACGGTTTCATCACTGGAGACCATGTCCGTTAGGTTTCAAACATAACTAGGGCTAGTTTTTCACATTTCCTGAAAAGGTTCACGAAGCTATGGCTGTGAAATTTCATACACTTGATAATTAGGGTATACTGCTGATTCCTAAAGAGTTTCATGACTGTAGCAAATGGGACACCCTATCTTTAAAGGGTAGACCAAAAGAGTCTCTAAAGCCGTGTTTATCAATTTTTCAGAAATTTAAACGCATTTCCAAAGGCCTTTACGAAATGTGTTTAGGATCGTACAAATTTGCATGTTTCAAAACAGCTTTCCAAACCCCATAATCAAAACACGTTTGCGTTTATCAACTCGTTTAAATGTGTTTAAAAAAAATTAAACGCGTTGGGAAACCTTAATTCTACCCATAAAAAGAGTTGGTAAACACGCCCAAAATAGCTTTCCAAACCCCATAATCAAAACACGTTTGCGTTTATCAACTCGTTTAAACGTGTTTGGAAAACTTAATTCTGCCAAAAAAAGAGTTGATAAACACGCCCTCTGTGGCCCCGTTAATCGAGGAAACCCACTGCTCCTGGTAGCATGGCAGTGAACGTACCTGGTGATGGTGGCATTGTGGAGTGGCCGTGCCTCTTCTGAAGGGATGTAATGGCGGCTGCCCTTGGTGTCGATGACGATGCCGAGCCGCAGTACAGGGCCCTGGTGGGGGGAAGGAAAGGTAGTAAGCATGTTAGACTTGACTAGCTTGGGTGGGGGCTCCGGGAGTGGGAGGGGGTAAGAGGAAGGGGTGGGGTCGGGTGGGGTGGGGTGGGGTGATGAGAGAATTGAGGGCAAGCAAAGACAGCAAGCCTGTTAGACGTGGTAAATATCACTGGGTGAATATAACTTAGTTTATCTTACTCAATATGCTCTATTTTGCAAGCATCAATGCTTTGATGGATTTATCACTTCAAAATGAATCCATTTAACCGATACAATTATGCTCACGTTGCATGCTATATGAATAATGTCTATTACATTTTTCTGTTTTCTTTCTTCTCATGATGTGTGGGGGACAAATCTTGTGTAATTTTTGTAATTTTATTTTGCATTGCAGTGTATGTATTGCATTTTGTTAGCAAAGCAAATTTTCCTTGAATGGACAATAAATTATTCAATTCAAGAGGGTAGAATTGTGAGAGCATGATAGAAAAGGAGAGAGAGAGAGAGGGAGAGGGGGGAGGGGGAGAGAGAGAGAAAGAAAGTGAGAGAAAGAGAGAGAGAAAGAGAGAGAGAGAAAAAAAGAGAGAGAGAGAGAAAGAGAGAGAGGGAGAGAGAGAGAGAGAAACAGAGAAAGAGAGAGAAAGGGAGAGAAAGAGAGAAAGAGAGAGAATGAGAGAGAAAGAGAAAGAGAGAGAAAGAGAGAGAAAGAGAGAGAGAGAAAGAGAGAGAGAGAAAGAGAGAGAGAGAAAGAGAGAGAGAGGGGGGCACATATCTACAGATAGAGACAGCCACAGACAGGCACAGACATTGACGAAGACAAAGACACAGACACATACGCAGACGAAGACTGATAAAGTGGGGGAGTATTAGGGACAGATCGTGGAGGGGAAGAGAGATGGAGATGGAAAAACATACATTCAAATAGATCTAGGCAGACAAACAGAGAGGTCAACAACAGAACGGAGGAGAGAGTTGGAGGGAGAGAGAGACACTCAATAAACGCACCGACAGACAGACAACACACACTGCATTAAGTGAGTATTTCACAATGAAACTCTAATTTAACTCCAAGAGCTCTAATCAACTCCAAACAGACTGACTGTACAGATTTGTATGACAAGTCAAATTTGACTTGTTTCTCAGTCCGAATAATCGACTGGAAACTCAAAATGCTTGACTAGGAAAATCTAGTTAAACTTTCTGGTTTATAGTTGACACCAAATGTGCTTGAAATGCCAATTCAGATTTGACTTAATCTTTTTAATCCTTCCATTACCAGGCCTTGAAAACCCTATTGGCTAACTACACATCTGTATGCCAATGACAATGAGAGAGTTAACCCTTACATTACCAGTCCTTGAAAACTCTATTGGCTTACTACACATCATCGTGCCAATGGTAATGAGAGAGTTAACTCTTACATTACCAGGCCTTGAAAACTCCATTGGTTTACTACACATCATCGTGCCAATGGTAATGAGAGAGTTAACCCTTACATTACCAGGCCTTGAAAACTCTGTTGGCTTACTACACATCATCGTGCCAATGATAATGAGAGAGTTAAAAGTATAGCCTAATCATCCAGTGTGAACACTGCTTTACATGGGGGCCCTGTAAGTAATCATTACATCAATGGATCCTTCCAGACACCCACTTGCCTCCTGGGTACGGAGCAGCTAGGTGGATTAAATGTCTCCCTGGAGGCAACATTGAGAGTCAGTTGTAAGATTCACTACACCTTTCCACCCTAAAGAAACCCTTCATTTACAAAATGATATGAATACATGCGTTACATGCAGTCACACAACTCTCACGCTCACAAAAGTTCCAGCGACCCTGTTCACATTGCCAGTTTATGCAATCAGTCAGGCCTGTCACCTTTCATGATTGCACGCGTATATCAATCATGACTCAACTAACCAAACACGGGGCCACTTCACAAATTGGTTGATTGCAACCCAATAAAGTAATTACTCACCACATGATTTATTGATTAATTGCTGGTCCACAAATTGCTCAATCTTCGCTCCATAAATGTATTAATTGCTACTTGATGAACAGTCAATCAACTTTTAAGTGCGTGAAAACATCAGGAAAGCTGATCTTGTACATTCTGGCCTGACTGTCCATGGGGTGGAGGCATAAGACTAAAAGGGCATGTTTATCATCTTTTCAGAATTTGAAACGCGTTTCTAAAGGCCTTTGCGAACGCGTTTCAAAAGGCCTTTGCGAACACGTTTAAAAAAACGGTGCATTTATCAACTCAATCGCCCAAGTCAAAAACCGGCCTTGTCACTGCGCAGCTCTACTGCGCCGTTACACGTGCACTGTAGTACAATAGTGTGCGATCGATGTGTTTACGGAAACACGTGGTTTAAAGTCGTTTCAAAACAGCTTTACGTTTGTCTCGCTTCTCTAAACACGTTTCTGGCTCAAACGCGTTTAGGATCACACAAATTTGCGTGTTTCAAAACAGCTTTCCGAACCCCATAATCAAAACACCTTTGCGTTTATCAACTCCCTGAAACGCGTTACAAAAAATTTAACGCATTTGGAAACCTTAATTCTACCAAAAAATGAGTTGATAAACACGCCCAAAGACAGTTCCATACTGCCATATTTTGATAAAAGGAAATAGGTGACAAATAACCCAAAACCTAATTATTCAAATTTTTAGATCATATGCAGTATTCCCTCTCTAAAGTCAAAATCTGGAAAATAATACTTTTTTTACGAGACATTCTCTCTCTCTTCAAGTGCCATCTGGTCTCAGCAGTTCTGCTACCATGGACCGCCACATTTCCCGCTTATGTGCCCTTCTGACACATTCTCCGTAACTCAGCCTCATCCACTCCTTTAATATCATCCATCCACTGAGTACGTGGATGCCCTCGTCCTCTCTTTACATCACACCTTCCTTCCAACAGCTTTGTTTGAAAACTATTC